>CM053409.1:100567551-100639902 GCA_028644305.1 Xerus rutilus | reverse complement strand
AAAAAAAAAAAAAACAAGGTTGCAAGTGATCTTTACATTTGATACTGCTTTGAAAAAAATAAGTTTCTCGTGATATTCTCCTATATGGAGCACTTATTACTCTCTGACTCTTTACTAATGTATCTTTCCTTCTAGCCATTCTGTCCACTGTTAAAATCTTTGTTCATTTCTGATAGACTCTGTTTACTGCTGCAATTTTCCCTCAGTAACAGTAGTACCAGCCCCTCCCCACTTCCTCTGCATCACTAGTATTCTCCCTTCCTTCTAAAAAAACCTGCCATGACAAAAGGACTGTGTATCAGGTATTACAATCCACAGGTTTACAATTTAAGAAATCTTTACATTTATCTAATGGCTACATTTATTTTCTCTGTTCTTTGTAGATATACTTAACTGTAGAGTATATTCTGACATATTATACATACATGCAGTATAACTTATTCTAATTAGGATCACATTCTTGTGGTTGTATGTAATGTGGAGTTTCATTGGCCATGTATTCATATGTGAACATAGGAAAGTTTTCAGAGGGTAGGGTATTATCAAGTGGGAAAAGATCTTTAGGGTTAAGATTTTAATTCTAGACTGTGCATGTAAAATAAAATCAGTCATATGGCTGAATTACCTACACTACTTTTGTCATGGACTTGTATGTGTCCATTCAGAAGGAACAATTCTGTATTTTTTATATAAAATACGCTTACTCTGAAGATAATTTGTATATATAAAATTAGTATGATCCTCATAGAATCATTCATGTGAGAATATATACATACACGTTTCCAAGAAATGAGTACATTTTTTTTAACAAAATAAAGTTTTGAAGTTTCATCAGTCTCTGAGCAAGCAGAATGGTGTTCTAAAAAAAAAAAAGAAGAATGGAGGTGAAGATTTGAAAAAATAAGAGGTCGTTACATAAACTGTTACTATTTAGCATCCATGTGTTTTCCGTCACATTTCTTGGATCCTTCTGTTCTTAAATTCCCTTGCATATAAAAGTCTAAAAGTCTTATGAAACTGTTGTTGGAATATAATGGAAAATCTAAATGAAACACATGGCTTATTGAATTTCATAATGGCCATTAAATAAACATAGCTTTAAATTTTTCTCCTGATAAATACTGTAATTGTGTTCACAATAAATTTTCACATACACAAGAATTCTCTCCAGTATATTTTATTGATCTTTCACAAAAACAGGTGATAGAGAAATAGGATACTGAATGCAAGTCATAGATATCCCGAAGAAGGGATTACATATCAGTCAGAAATGTGTTTTATATGCCCCACTCCTCAAAACATGCATGCATTTCCCTTTAGCCTTCGTAGTGAGAAATAGGAAGTAGATATCTTTGTCAATTACTGAAACATGAAATTCATTTATACCCTGGCACATAGATTCTGTACTCTTAAATCCCAATCTGCCACCATTCAGTATCCGTAACTACACTCCCTTCTCCAAGCTCCAACTTTGCTTCTGTTCCCCCTAGCCCCTCATGTGTATCTGCATCTTTCTAGGACTTCCATATATTTGGACATTCTATTTTTCAAAATGTTTTAAAAATTTCATGTGAAGAGATTTCTCTGAGTCTTCTGGGCATTCCAATGGTACATGTGCTATACCTGATTTAGTGGTGTGACTTTCAATTACAGTGAAGGGAGCTATTGTGATACCTGGTGCATGAGCTGTGCTAAGTAGCTTCCCCTTCAAGGTCCTGTTCTCCCTCTTGTCCAGACGGAATGAATTTTGCTGCCATGGACAGCAAACACTAGAGAAAGCATGTATTCTTACTCATTGCTGATGGTGTAAGGCTGTCCAGTTCATGAGCGCTTTTGAATTTCTGTGTTTTCTTGCAAAATTAAAATCTTAAAAATATTAATGCCTGGACAACTGGAGAGAACATGCTTTTGAAATAAATCTCCTCTCATCTTTCTTAGAATATTTTTGTCAATTTCTCCCATGGAGAAGGAAAAATACACACAAAAAAGTTAATTTGGAAACTGTCAGCACTAAATTAACTGATGCATTAACATTGTCAAGTCATCATGTAAAAGCAAAATATTATTTTTCTTTCTCTTTCATTTCTTTTGTAGGTTTTAATGTGCTTTCCAATATACCTATAAAGAATGGTTTGCCAAGAAGTAGCTAATTTGCTTTCTCTTGTAGTCATTTACATTATTTTTCAATTTTCTGAACTGATAAGCAATTACTCCAAATTTCAGTATTCAGTAAAATTTTATCAGAGGATGGATTGTACACATAACATAGATAATAAAAAGTCAGTAATAACACAAAATATTTATTTATAAAAAATTATTTATAAAAAACTTTACATCTGCAATGTAAATAAATTAATCTAGCATGACTTTCCCCTCTTATTTATACTTAATAAATTGGAGGTACTGTCAAAAGCTATTCTAAATTATTTGAATATTACAAAATTGTATAGGAAAGATTTTACATTTTTTACAGGGATAATGCACACATATGCATTTATTTCCATCTTCCTAAAGTATTCTCCTACAAAATTAGAACTTTCTTCAATAATTTTTTCTCCCACCTGCCTCAGCAAGAAATCTTATTTGGTTGGTTTTTAGAATACTTCCAAGAACTCAAGAGATGACAATTCTAATTCAAAAGGAAAAGATGTATATACACATATAAATAAAACTATGAAAAAGAATAAGGAAGGCATGCCAAATATACCCTGGAGCAATTAGTCAGTACTTTGGTTGTATAGTTATTTAATAGTTTTCATGAGAGTCTGAAATTAAATATTCATCTCCAAATTTAATACATTATAGGCACATTTAAAATTGCTGAAAATAATAAAAATAAGTCTAAAATATTTCATTAGTAGTTATTGAATTTAATCTGCTTTGTATTGAGGTGTTTGTCCCACACTGAAATGATGATCCTAAGCACAAACATATAACTTACCTATATTTGGTTTTTCATTTGAGCTACTTCTCCGTAAAATCCAGAGATTGAGGCTAATTATGAGTAAGCATTTGATATATTTGAAAAATGCAGAATTATAGAAAAATATACATTTATATGGAAAAAATAAAAACTTTATGATAGGAGCAGGATAATTTTGATGGATTGAGTCAAATATTTATTTTGTGTATGTGTGTGTGTGTATGTATATATATATATATATATATATATATATATATATATATATATGACATAGATATATCACTAGCCTAGAAAGCAAAAGAAATGGTGATAAACTATGTAAATAATGAAAGTTTATATAAAATTGAATTTACTAAAGTAACTTATTTATAAAATTTTGTCCAAATGGACTATGCTAATCTATAAATCTGAAAAAGGAATTTAAATATCCCTTAATACAGTCTCAGCCAGGCACTGTGGCACAAGCCTGTAATCTCAGCACTTAGGGAGGCTGAGACAGGAGCATCGCGAGTTCAAAGCCAGCCTCAGCAATGGCGAGGCACTAAACAACTCAGTGAGACCCTGTCTCTACATAAAACACAAAATAGGGCTGGGGCTGTGGCTTAATGGTCAAGTGCCCCTGAGTTCAATCTCCAGTACCAAAAAAAAAAAAAAAAAAAAAAAAAAAAATATATATATATATATATAATCTCTGTATCTTTTCATGATTATCACTCTCATTCTTAAAGCTCTGGCTTCTTTTATTTATGAACAAGCATCGAGATAATTTTACAGGTTTCTGAAGTATTTGCTTCTCATGGATACAAAGAAATCTTAGTTTGTTTTAAGAGGCACAGCCTCCAGAAGGACAAAAAGAACATTGTGTGGCATATTTAAGTATATTAGTCTTTCTGTGATCTATAACCTTTTATAATATGTTTGAATTAATGGGGAAATTAATAGCAAAACTACTGAAATAAAGAAGTCAAACTTTATCTGCAACATGGCAAATCATAGGGAAAAATGGTGAGTAAGCTGAAAGAAAAAAAAAAGATTCTGTGGGCTGCAGGAAACAGAGAAGAAATGAAAACATTTCATTAACAAGCAAGCGTGTGACCATGAGTTAAGACTGCCATCTAGGAAAGAAACTAAATTTAAAGTGCAGTAGCATATAAGTAAATACAAAAGCAAAGGATTTACATAATGACTCACACTACTTTAAGAACAGTTGAGATTCATTAAAATACCAAATTTAAAAGCACAAAAGAAAGTGTACAGAATAATGAAAATGGTTAATGGCAGAAATGAAGATATTTTTAAAGAACATCAATGAAGATTAAAGGATTATGCAAAAGTATATTTTCCTTGTGTGAGAAAATGTCTCTCTCCATAGATTTCCTATGAATAAAAGGATTATACATTTTAAAAATATTAGGTTACTTGTGGTGTTAAACTCTACTTCCTAAAAAAGTGCACCCAGATTTTACACAAAACAAAATATATAAGATATTATATGTCAACGATGCAGCATTGCACTGGGTACTACCAAAGCCTATTTGCTGTAATGGGTGTTTTGGTAGAACCACTGCAGTCATTGTCTGGTCATTAACTTTATGTGGATTTCAGCAGTCTGGTCCCATGTTTGTGAGACCTCAAGGTCATGTCATTAAGAATTCATTCCAGCTAATCACGGTGCTCAGTTGTTAAAGATTAATCAATGGGGAAACCTGCACACTTAATTTGTATTTGAAAAATGTTTTTACACTATATAAAACAACAAATCTGTCTTTTGTATTCTATCTCTTGACCATGATTTTGAAGATCCTTAGATGCATCAAAGGCAGATGCTGAGGTAGAACAATGCCCTAGTGTGTCAAATAGATTTCATTCCCCCATGTTGTATAAAGATCATGTAAGATGATTCCATTTATTTGATATATATAAATAGTGAAACTCATAGAACCAGGAAATATACTAGTGATTGTAAATATCTAGAAAGTGGGAAAAATGGGGAGTTATTATTTGAAGGGTATAAACTCTTATACTAGATGAACAATTTCTGAAAGTGTGCTTTACAGCACAGTGTTTATAGCTAACAATTCAATATTGTAGATGTCAGAATATGTTAAGATGGTTAATCTCATGTTAAATATTCTTAACACAAACACACACATACACACATAGGCATAAGGGCATAAGGAAACTTTAAGAAGTATTGAATGTGTCTAACATCTTCTTGTGGTGATAGTGTCATGGGTGTGTGCATAAGTCCAAACTCATCAAATTGTACATGTTAATTTTTGTGGTTCTCCATATGTCAGTTATACATCAATAAAATTGATTTTTAAAGGACAAAAGGCTTAGTTTGAAAAATATTAGAAGTGAAGAGAATTTCAGATATCCATTATTTTCCTGTTCATAAAGGCTTGGTGGCATAGGAATTGATTGCTCCCTCTGTCATTTTATTTTTAATTTATAAGACAAATTTTGGCCAGGTGTACTGATGCATGCATTTAAACTCAGAAGGCAGGAAGATCAGAAGTTTGAGGTCAGGTCTGCTCCAGAGTTCCTGCTGACCTGGTAGGAGCAAAAGAGAGGGCCCAAAACCGCCTTTAGGGACTGCCACAGGATCCCACCCAATGGCAGACCTGAGACTGCTAGCTGCCAGCCACAGGGGAGCCCACACCCACCATAAGTGCCACCCACAGAGACACTTGCAGGAGACCCTGCCTAAGTAAGGCCTGGGACAACCCCCAGTTCCAGGCCAGAGTTCCTGCTGACTGGCAGGAGCACAAGAGAGGGCCCAAAACCACCACCAGGGACCATCTAGGGAGCCCAGTCAAGGCCACTCTCGCTGCTCTCTTGAGTTACTTCCACTACCTCCACCACCAACTTAGTGGCAGTAGTGTCCATGTGGGGACACCTGCTGGGGACTGGAAGTAACTCCAAGGTGAGATACATATAAGCTCTAGTGTCACTACAAGATTATAGGATAGAGACTGCAATACTTCAGATCAGCATTGCAAGAAAGGAAGATATATAATCAACATGAAAAAACAAGAAAGTGCCCCAGATAAACCTAAATACCACAGTAATAGAATCCATTGACAGCACAGTTAATGAAATGTCAGAGAAAGAATTCAGAATATACATAATTAAAATGATCTGTGAATTAAAGAATAACTTAAGCAAGAAAATACAGGCAACAATTGATCAATCCAACAAAGAAATAGGAGAGCAAATAAAGGCAAAGCTTGATCACTCTAACAAAGAAATAAGAGAGGAAATACAGGTAGAAAAGATTAAAAAAGAGTTAGTGATTGTGAAAAAAAAATCAGAAATTCTTGAAAGAAAGGAAACAAGAACAAGAACAACAACAAAACAAATAACAAACTCAACAGAAAACATCAGCAGCAGCCTAGATCACCTGGAAGACAGAAACTCAGATAATGAAGACAAAATATACAATCTTGAAAATAAAGTTGACCATACAGTGAAGATAGTAAGAAATGAAGAACAGAACATACAAGAATTATGGGACAGCATCAAAAGACCAAATCTAAGATTTATCAGGATAGAAGAAGACATAGAATTTCAAACCAAAGGAATGCACAATCTCTTTAATGAAATAATATCAGAAAATTTCCCAAACATGAAAAATGAAGTGAAAAATCAAATATAAGAGGCTTACAGGACACCAAATGTACAAAATTACAACAGATCTACACCAAGGCACATTATAGTGAAAATGCCCAGCATAATGAATAAGGATAGAATTTTAAAGTCTGCGAGAGAAAGGAATCAGATTACATATAAGGGGAGACTAATTCAGATCTCACTAGATTTTTCAACCCAGACCCTAAAAGCCAGGAATGGAACAATATATACCAATTTCTGGAAGAAAATGCATGCCAACCAAGAATCTTATATCCAGCAAAATTGAGCTTCAGATATGATGATAAAATAAAAACTTTCCATGATAAACAAAAGTTAAAAGAATTTACAGCAAGAAAGCTTGCACTACACAGCATTCTCAGCAAAATATCCCATGAGGAGGAAAGAACAACTAACAATGAAAATATACAAAGAAAGGAACTACAATATAAAAAGGAGGAGGGACAATCAAAGGAGAAACCAAGTCAAGGTATAAACCAAAAATAAATCAAAATGATCTGGACTAAAAATCATATTTCAATAATAACCCTGAATGTGAATGGCCTAAATGCACCAATTAAAAGACATAGACTGACAGATTGCATTAAAAAAAAAAAAGACCCAACAATATGCTGCCTTCAAGAGACTCATATCACAGGAAAAGACATCCACAGTCTGAACTTGAAAGGTTGGGAAAAAAACCGTATCACTCATATGAACCCCATAAACAAGCAGGAGTATCCAACCTCATATCAGATAAAGTGGACTTCAAACCAAAGATGGTGAAAAGGGATAAAAAAGGACATTTCATACTTCTTAAGTGAATCATACATCAACAAGACATAACAATCATAAATATGTATGTCTCAAACAATGGGGCTTCTATGTATATCAAACAAATCCCTATCAAATACAAGAATCAAATAGACCACAACACAATAATACTTGGTGACTTTAACACCAAACACTGGATAGATCTTCCAAACAAACACTAAACAAAGGAACCATAGAACTCAATAAAACTATCAATAATTTAGACTTCACAGACATATATAGAGTGTTCCATCCATCAATGAGTAAATACACTTTTTTCTCAGCAGCACATTGATCCTTTTCCAAAACAGATCATATGTTATGTCAAAAAGCCAGTCTTACCAAATATAAAAAAGTAGAGATACTACCCTGCATCCTATCTGACCACAGTGGAATAAAGTTAGAAATTAATCACAGATTAAAAAATAGAAACTATTCCAACACCTGGAAACTAAATAATATGCTATTGAATACTGCATGGATAACAGAAGACATCAGGGAAGAGATAAAAAAAATCTTAGAGGTAAACTAAAACTTTGATACAACACATCAAAATCTCTGGGACACCATGAAGGCAGTACTAAGAGGAAAGTTCATTGCATTGAGCTCATTTATTAAAAGTAAAAGTCAACAAATAAATGACTTGACTCCTCATCTCAAAGCCCTAGAAAAAGAAGAGCAAACTAACACCAAAAGAAGTAAAAGAAAATAATTAAAATCAGGGCTGAAATCAATGAAATTGAAACAAAAGGAACAATTCAAAAAATTGACAAAACAAAAGGCTGGTTCTTTGAAAAAATTAACAATATTGACAAACCCTTAGATACCCTAATGAAAAGAAGAGAAAATCCAAATTACTAAAATTCATGATGAAAAAGGAAATATCACAACAGACACTACTGAAATACAGAGAATAATTATAAACTATTTTGAAAATTTATATTCCAGTAAAATAGAAAACTCTGAAGACATCAAAAAATTTCTAGAGGCATATGATCTACCCAAACTGAACCAAGAGGACATACACAACTTAAACAGATCAATTTCAGGTAAGGACATAGAAGATGCCATCAAGGGCTTGCCAATCAAGAAAAGCCCAGTCCAGATGGATTCTCAGCTGAGTTCTACAAGACCTTCAAAGAAGAATTAATACCAATACTTCTCAAACTATTTTATGAAATAGAAAAGGAGAGAATCTTTCCAACCTCATTCTATGAGGCGAGTATCATCCTGATTCCAAAACCAGACAGAGATACATCAAAGGAAGAATATTTCAGACCAATATCCCTGATGAATACAGATGCAAAAATTCTCAATAAAATTCTGGCAGATTGTATACAAAAACATATCAAAAAAGTAGTGCACCATGATCAAGTGGGGCTCATTCCAGGGATGCAAGGTTGGTTCAACATACGGAAATCAATAAACATAATACATCACATCAATAGACTTAAAGACAAGAGTCATATGATTTTATCAATCAATGCAGAGAAAGCATTGCCAAAATACAGCATGCTTTTATGTTCAAAACACTAGAAAAACTAGGGATAGTAGGATCATACCTCAACTTTTTAAAAGTTCTCTATGCTAAACCCAAGGCCAAGATCATCCTAAATGGACAAAAATTGGAAGCATTCCTTCTACAAATGGGAACAAGACAAGGAAGCCCTCTTTCACCACTGCTATTCAACACAGTGCTTGAAACACTAGCCAGAGCAATTAGACAGATGAAAGAAATTAAAGGGATTCGAATCGGAAAAGAAGAATTCCAGACTATCATTATTTGCAGATGACATGATTCTATACTTAGAAGATATATAGATAGTTAATAATATGGGCCTGTCCTTAAGTGACATAGGAAAGGGGGGTCCATTAGTAAGGAATTTGGAGAGACTTTAAAGACAGTAAACACTCTCAATGTTATTGTTCGAGGCCATCTGGCACACTAATGAGCTCTTGGTGCATCAGAACTTTCAACTTTCGAGCCTGTGAGCTTGGAACCTGGCCAGTTCCCACCTTGCTGAGAATAAACAACCTAAGGCCAGTTGCATAATGCTGTACTGCATATTGGGAGGGGTTCCTGTGCCTTTTTAAGTCCTCCAAAGGAGAAGAAGGAGAAGAAGGAATCCAATTGGAGAAGAAGGAATCCAACTGGAGAAGAGGGAATCCAACTGGAGAAGAAGGAATCTAACTGAGGAAGCAGGAATCTAACTGGGGAAGAAGGCATCCGATGCTTTGAGTGTAGAAGAAGGAACCTGATGATGAGAAGAAGGAACCTGATTTGTGAAGAAAGAATCTGAATCTCATCTATATGCTTACCCTACCCTCGGTGTTGCTTCTTTTACCCAAGCATAGATGTTGAAGTTGATGATGATGCTTTGCGGAGAAAGACTCTCACCCATGTGTTTACCCTACCTTCGGTGTTGCTCCTTTTACCTGAGGATAGGTGCTGAAGGTGATGATGATGCTTTGAGTGTACCTGCGAACCTGTGTTGTGTTATCTGGTGTTGATTGGTGAGTGCTTATTGGGCTGGAGCCGCTCGTTCTTTCTTCTATATTATTGATTCATTATATACAATACTAAATATTGTAAAGTATAACTGTTGTTTGCTTATTATTATATTATCTCATATTAAAGCTTATAAAACCCATCTTGTTTTGAGGCTGGTGATTCACTCCACGAATCTGCCATATATAAATTAGTCTGACATCCAGACCAAGACAGAGGATCCAAAAAATTCTACCACAAAACTTCTAGAATTAATAAATGAATTAAGCAAAGTAGCAGGATATAAATCAAAACCCATAAATCAATTGCATTTATATACATCAGTGATAAACCCTCTAAAAGAGAAATTAGGAAAACTATCCCATTCACAATAGCCTCAAAAGAAAATACTTGGAAATCAATTTAACAAAAAAGGTGAAAGACCTCTACAATGAAAACTATAAGACACTGAAGAAAGAAATTGAAGAAAACCTTAGAAGATGGAAAAAGCTCCCATGCTCCTGGATAGCTGAATCAATATTCTCCAAATGGCCATATTACCCAAAGCGCTATATAGATTCAATGCAATCCCAATTAAAATCCCAACATCATTACTTATAGAAATAGCAAAGGCAATCATGAAATTCTTTTGGAAGAATAAGAGACCAAGAATAGCCATAGCAATCCTTAGCAAAAACAGTGAAGCAGGAGACATCACAATACCAGACCTTAAACTATACTTCAAAGCTATAGTAGCAAAAATTGCATGGTACTGGCACCAAAATAGACATGTAGACCAATGGTATAGAATAGAAGACACAGAGACAAACCCACTTAAATACAGTTATCTTATGCTAGACAAAGGAGCCAAACACGTACACTGGAAAAAAGATAGCCTGGTGCTGGGAAAACTGGTAATCCATATGCAGCAAAATGAAACTAAACCCCTATATCTCACTGTGCACAAAATTCAACTCAAAGTGAATCAAGGACCTGTGAATTACACCAGAGACTCAATGCCTAACAGAATTAAAAATAGGCCCAAATCTTCATCATGTCCAATTAGGACCTTACTTCCTTAACAAGACTCCTATAGCACAAGAAGTAAAATCAAGAATCAACAAATGGAATTGATTCAAACTAAAAAGCTTCTTCTCAGCCAAAGAAACAATCAATGAAGTGAACAGAGAGCCACAATTCTGGGAACAAATCTTTGACACATGCACATCTGATAGAGCACTAATCTCCAGGATATATAAAGAACTCAAAAAACTTAAACAAACAAACAAACAAACAACCCAATCAATAAATGAGCCAAGGAGCTGAAAAGGCACTTCTCTGAAGAAGATATACAATGGATCAACAGACTTATGAAAAAATGTTCAACATCTCTAGCAATTAGAGAAATGTAAATCAAGACTAAGATTTCATCTCACACCAGTCAGAATGGCAATTATCAAGAATACCAAAAACAATAAGTGTTTGCAAGGTTGTGGGGAAAAAGGCACACTCATACATTGCTATTGGGACTGCAAATTGGTACAACCAATCTGGAAAGCAGTATGGAGATTCCTTAGAAAACTTGGAATGGAGCCTCCATTTGACCCAGCTATCCCACTCCTTGGTCTATAACCAAAAGACTTAAAAACATCATACACAGTTATGCAGCCACTTCTATGTTTATAGCAGCTCAATTCACAATAATAGCTAAACTGTGGAACCAACCTAGATGCCCTTTGATAGATGAATGGATAAAGAAACTGTGGTATATATACACAATGAAATATTACTCAGCATTAAAATAGAATAAAATTATGGCATTTGCAGGTAAATGGATACAGTTAGGGAATATCATGTTAAACAAAATAAGTCAATCCCAAAATACCAAT
Source organism: Xerus rutilus (assembly GCA_028644305.1). NCBI lineage: Eukaryota > Metazoa > Chordata > Mammalia > Rodentia > Sciuridae > Xerus > Xerus rutilus. The sequence goes on along the minus strand of CM053409.1, from coordinate 100,628,156 downwards.
TTGGCCTTTGGCATTTTGCTGATCCATAATGGGGGCAGGGGACACAGGAAGAATGGAGAAACTTTGATTGAGCAAAGTAGAGGGAGAGGAGAGTGGGCATGGGGGCAGGAAAAATGGTGGAATATGATGGACATCATAGACCTAGCTTTATGTATGACTGCATGTATGTTGATTCTACATCACATACAACCAGAGAAATGAAAAATTGTGCTCCATCTGTGTACAATGAATCAAAATGCATTCTTTTATCATGTATACCTAAGTAGAATAAACAAATAAGTAAAATTATTTTTTTAAAAAAGAAGTTTATGGTCAGCTTCAGCAACCCTGTCTCAAAATAAAAAAATAAAATAGCCTGGGTATGTAACTCAGTGGTACATCACCCCTGGGTTTAATCTCTAGTGAAGGGGCAAGGGGAACAAAAGAGAAAAGAAAAAGCAACATTATATTTTGGCTCATTATTCCAGAGTGCTTTTGCAATTTGTGAAAGTACTTAATATCTATAACTATCAAATAACTGTAAAAGACTTTAGAATCTTAGAATCTTAATTTTGTCACCCTTCAAATTAACTATTTGTCTGCTTGTAATAGAGTGATTATCAAAAGTAAAATTAAACACAATGTACTTTCATGGGAATCTTTAAAATGCCAGCTTTTCATTAGTGTCCTTGAAGCTGACTGTATTTAGGAAGTAAGTGGATTAAATTATACTTAATCACAGAGCAAAGGTTTACACATGCTTGACTTTGTGATACTTATTTTCTTTGTATGGATTATTTTCATCAATTGTCATAACAAATCTATATGGCAGGTATTCTTTTAATTACTATTTTATATATGAGAAATCTTAACCTTCCAAATTTTAAATAATTTGCCCAGGGTCACAGAGACAATAAATGGTAGAAGGAGGATACTATGAACTGTAATCTTTACTCCAACTCCATCCTACATAATAATAAAAGAAATAGGATGATTTTCATGACAAGTGAATGACTATATTATAATCTCATCAATTCAAGCATAAGATATAATAACTTCATGCTAAGCCAACATTGATTAGAGAAGTTATTTAATAATCCCCATTGACAAGAAACATTTTTAAAAACACTACAAAATTTTTGCAGTTCTTTTCATACATGCTGCAGGTTTTTTTTCTTTTCTGAGCCAAGAATACATTAAAATAGTTCAACAGTTCATTTGCAAATCAAAAAGTTTAAATGAACAGGTAGCAACAATTATCTAGTATTTAAAAAGTCACCACAAGGCTGAATTGTATATCACTTACAATATAATATCTGCAAATGCACATATTTCTTCATATAGAGGAAGGCACAAACCAGAGACCACCACTGATATTAGCTCTACTGTCTCCTCACCTCCACTCTGACACTAGGCACAATTAAATGCATACTGTGCTGTTTAGGCATCTGCATACCAGAATCTCAGCACAGCCCCACAGCCTTTTTATTTATGAAAGGGAAAGTCAGGTTTTGCAACTGGCAACTGAGAAGTATGTCAGGATTAAGCAAGTTCTTAGCTATATGTGCACATAATGTAAATTTCAGACAGTCCTCCTGTATGCCTTGCTTTCAGAGCTTGCAAAGTACAAACTCAGATCTTATTCCTTTTGAGTAACCCTTTGAATCTCAAAGGAAGCTGCCTGTGATTAGCAATAGCTAGCCCATTATCCTGGCTGCCCCCAAGGCTCTATCAGTTTGCCCTGCAGATTCAGGGCACTAATTCCTTATAGTTCACCTATTAACCATTTGGAAAACATTAGAATACCATATTGTATTAATTATAGGGCTATTTTCTCGAAACTTTTCTGGAATCCCATTCTTAGAATTATTGTAATGAAAAATAAAATGAAACATGGGTTACTGGATGCTTGATTTGGATCTAAAAACTTGGAATAAAATTTAATTATTTTTATATTATCAATTGTTTTAATACATATATGCATTTAATTGAAAATCACCATTATTATTAAGCATTGCTACTTAATTTATGAAAATATGGAAAATAGTTGCATTTCCATTGTCTATATCATGTCACTAGGAGTTATTTCATGTCAATTTTCTGCTGTTTTTGAACTATTACTATAACTTGTAAGTAACTGATTAACAGGCAAATTAAAACTACTAGCAAATTCTTCTATAACAATCAGGATAAATCTAAAGATTTAGTTGAATTTTCCTGTCTCACCCTGTGAAAAATTCAACTTTGCATCTATGTATGTATTCATTTCAATACATCTGATCTATAAATTTGCTTACTTTTTTCTCTTTTGAACCAAATATAACATCTTCCTTTAGATTAGTTAATAAAATTACTAACCTGTTTATTTTTATGTTTTTGCTAAAAAATCATCCCACATTTTTCTAAACAAAATTATCTTTTAATAAAACCAAGGGCTTCCAATATTACTCTTCAAATGTATAAAACAAGTATACATATAAATGAGATACTATGTGAAATAATGCTCTAAAATGCTGAAACACTTTGCAAAAACAATACAGAATTACTATAACAAATTTAAGAGATTTGAGAAATTTCAGGACTGGGAGTATAGCTCAGTGGTAGAGTGTCCACCTAGGAAGAGCAATGTCTTGGGTTTGATCCCAAGCAACACACATACACACACACCCACGTGTGTGTGTATAATATATGTATGTGTGCATACATATATGTATATATGTGTATATGCACACACATATATATATGAACATAACTATTAGGAGAAAATCTGGTATTTTCACTAAAAGTAAAATTGAATCTTTTATTATCCTGTCAGTGAATTCAGGTGTACTAAAAATAACAAGAAGTCTTGATCAGAGTTGAGAAAATAGATCATTGTAAGAGTGATGAATTGCTTTAAAAAATCAACCCAGATCACAGGAAGACAAGCACATGTGGCAAACCTGATAGTATTTTGTTTGATAAAATAATATAGCTGTCAAAGAAAATTGGGAACATAATTTTCCACAGTACGGCTTGTCCCCTAAATGACCAGATAGAAAACTAAATCTACAAGGTCAACTGTTACAGAGGGATGTGGGAGACAGCTACTTTGATAACAAACTGTCTTGAAGAATGAAGACAAATGGATAGAGGTGACAAGTTGGATGCATCATGACCCACTTTAGTTCCAATTGTAGAAAGTTGGATGCTAGTTATGTGAACAGCAGAATATTCAAGATGAACAAAGGTTTACAGAAAAAACTGAGCCGCTAAAGTCAGCAATTCATTACAGGAGTAAGGTAACTACTGTTCAAAGATTCAGTAAAACTACCTAGTCAATAATATTAGTACTCTAGTGAGTTAAATATTATTCATTGTAATAACATTAGTAAAACTAAGTCACTGAGAATGGAAAAAAGGAAGTGTTTAGTTCCCAAAGGTTATAACATATTTTAAAAATAAAATATATTTTGCACATGTAGTGTATGTGTGTGATTGTGCACATGTGTGCAACAGAATAATCTCTAAGACTTTTCTAGTAACCTTAACTTTTTCACATAACACAGAAGAGCTTAGATTACTTCATCATCTCAAATCTCTATTAAAAACTTGTTTATTCATTTTATCAGTTCATGATATATTAATAAAAGAGCACACTGAAATAAATGTAGCAATGATCAGCCAAATTGAAATTGTCTAACCTATGTCTTGGGTTTGGAAGAAAGAATTTTTGAATATTAAAATGTCTCTTCTTTGCTGATTATAATGCTCCTTCAAGAAGTTTGATAATCTAGCAGACACTAGTTGAAGATAAATACTGTAACTAATGTTTAGTCAGCTATTTCACTGCTCGGACTAAAAGACCCACCAGAACAATTATAGAGGAGAAAAGGTTTATTCAGAGCCTCACAGTTTCAGTAGTCACTACCCATCAAGAGCAGGATCCATTCCTCTGGGCTCAAAGTGAGACTGAACATCATGGTGGAAGAGTACAGCAGGGGGAAGCATCTCACATGGTGATCAGAGAGCATAGAGAGAGATTCCATTCTCTAGATATAAAATATATACCCCAAAGCCACACCCCCAATTCCCACCTCCTCCAGCCACTTCAGTTATCACTCATTTAATTCCTACCAAGGGTTTAATTCTCCATTGGTTGTGTTAAGACTCTTACAACCCAATCACTTCTCCTATGAAGCTTCTTGCATCTTCTCACACATGAGCTTTTGGGAGATATCTCACATCCAAGCAATAACAACTGATAAATAAAAAACTCTACTATGTAAAAAAAAAAAAGTATTGTTGGGGCAGAGAATAAATTGTAGGGAAAATATTATATATTCATGTTAAATTGGCATAAATTATTATATTTTTCTAAATAAGTTTAATGCATGAATACCATGAATATATCAAAGAAAGTAGAAAAAACCTTAAGTATGGATATTTCATACTTAATCTGCTAAGTATGTAGTGTAAGTTTCAAGAGGTTTTTGTTGATTGCTTGGTTTTAAAAGTTATTGAGACAAAAGTGTTAAATGACAACGTTGTAATAATCACTCCTTTAGGCATTCTTTTAATGTAACTCATCTCAGTTTTTAGAAAATTTTATTGGTAATCCAAATATTCACACATACCTTATTTCACTCATGGAGATAAATGGAGTTTATAATTTGTATATACAACATAGATGTGTTCCACATTTTACTTCTGTTTTTTAGCATAGTCAACAATTTTTAGTATTAAGAATTAGAAAGTTAAATAAGATTTTAAATCTAAGACTATTAGATTTAGAAGACCACAAACTTTGTCACCAGATTACTGAATAGAAATGATGTGCATAGTTTTCTAACTAGACCAGCACTAGTAGACTTTTTGCAGTGATAGAAATGTCCTACAGTTGGTACTGTCCAGTGAAGTCTCCACTCTTCACTTGTGGCTATTGAGTACTTTAAATGTGACTGTGCAAACAAGAAATTGAGTTTTATGTTTTATTTAATTTATAATAATCTAAATGTAAATAACCACATGTGACTAGTAGTTTCCAAACTAAACAATGTGTATTTATACAATTGTGTTTTACATGACATGTATTTTACCTCTTGAAAAAGATATCCAAATGAAGATAAGTAACTTGGATACTTTTATGATACCCAAGAAGTGATCAGAGCATTAATATTTATGTTCTCAAAAATAGTCTTACTTTCCATATACAATATTATGTTGTATACATATTAATCTCTTAAAAAGGACAAAGCATTTATAAGCCCCATAGACCTGCTTTTAATTACTGCCTCTAAATATAAGACACAAATTGTCACACATATGATTTAAGATTGACTTATTAAATGGTTAGAAGATAGTGGACTTTATTCAAACAATTTTAATAAAATTATTTCAGCCAATTAAAAGTCTAAGACTATAATTCTCTAGTGAATGGGTTCAAGGATAGCTCCAATTATGTGGAAGATCATACCAGGACTGGAAATCAGAGAAGTAGTAATGGTCTCTGAATCTGAGCCCTACTTAGACTCTCGTAAATCATGAAGAGATCCACGTAGAGCTGCAATGCTCAAAGGATATTCTTTAATACAATTATTTTTAGGTTATTTATTCAAAATTTGCATAAAAATAAACTGTTGATTAGAATAACTGAAGAGAAGTATCAATTTAATGGTTGTATTTACTTTAAGATATTTCTGAATGCTTAACACTAAGTGTACAAAGGAGAAAGAGAAAATTTATGTTTCTCTAACCTCTTTAAAAGTCAAAGACATTGTTGTTGCTTTCCATTAATTCTTTCATACAACCTACTGTTAGGTCAGATCAGAGTCCAAGAGATCCAATTAAAGGGACAGGTCAGAGCAGCTGCAGTCACCAGCTGCGGAAAGGAGCAGCTAGCCAGACGCTGATAGTCACCAGTAGACACGCCTCCTGTCAATCAGCAGGTTTTCCTGACCTATCCAGGAAGGACTCTGGCTTTCTCTTCCTGCCCCCAAGCCCTCCCCTTCCTGACTGGGTTTTTCCAATTCTCCTACACAGGAGCCCCAGCGCCATTCTTCCCGGATGCACTCTGATGGACGGGAGGATTCCACCCGACAGGGTGTATTTTCAATAAAGCCTTGCCAAGCGGCTTTAATTCATCTCCTTCTGGTCTAGTCTTTACACCTACTGTCATTTGGAACATTCTTTGAGAAATGATTGATATAGGATCATTTCAGTCTCTATATTCAGGTTCTTAAGATTTAGCACCAATGACAATGACTGGATGGTTTAGTAGCTTTTGGTTTAGTGTCATAATGGGGCAGGGAAGAGAAAAAGGACAGCATATGAAGACATCTGAGTTACAGGTCTATCCCTGATATTATCTACTATTATTACCCTGTGCAAACAATTGAAACTCTCTAATCATCATTTTGATCATCTGTGAAATATGTGACTAGTCAATCTATTTTTCCTAGAGCCTTGTATCTAACCCTGTTTAACCTGCTTTTAAAAATTTTTATTTGACTAAGGCATAATACATGATATTGGTTTGAAAACTATTTCTATTAACTCTTAATTCTTCTTCCTTATCTGTCTAGCTTTTTTGCACCTTTCTCTACATTCTGTCAGGATAGAATAAAGAAAATCAAATATTTGAATTCTTCTTTTATTACTGGTCTCATCTTTTAAAAATTAGGCAAATCATATTGTAACAACAAACTGATATTTGATTTCAAAGTGCTTTTCTAATAAGTTTTTTAAAAAGGAGGCATAAATTGCCATCTCTTTAAATTAACTGACAATTGTCTCACTCATCTAAGAATAATGCTATAGGGTAGATCTTGGAATATAATTTAACCAAAAATAACTGTATGAAATTTAATCATATTCTTGTTACAATATTTTGTAGCACTTTACTAAAATTTTGACATCATATGACAAACACAGAATAAAGAATATAAATAAAATATAAGTGAGTAGAATGCAAATCAGAGTGTAAGAGGCCAAATACACAATTTGTTAAGCAGTCTTTGTTTTATTGAACACTCTCTGATATGTCCCACTCACAACAACCTTACAGGCTATGCCTTGTATTCTTGTTTCACAGATAAGAAAACAAGGGGCAAGATCTTGTTCTAGAATACTTATTGAATAATTTTTGGAATTGAGATTCAAAGTTATTTCTAGAGTCCATATACTTTAAAAACTGAATTTTATACCACAACAGAAAAAAAAATAAAAGAGATTAATTGGGGCTGGGAAGAGATTAGAATAAACTTTAGTAATCATACATTGTGAATTCTGAAAGGTAACTAAAATGTGTGCTAGTAGGTCCCTTTGGGATTGACATAGGAAAGATATTATTATTAAAATTACCTTCTTATGAAATAGGCAATTCTAGCACCTGAGAATGGAGAAAACTTCATGATAACCTTAGCATGGATAAATAAACACCTTGTCCCCACAATTTAATCTGAACTTCTGTGTCATTTCATAATAAAAGCAGCAGCTTAATTTATTGTTCTCAAGTCACTTTTACACAAATTATATTTCTTCAAGTCATTGTAAAAAGTCCTAAGTGACAAGATATATTATACTATAGGTAGACAATAACCATCCTTCACTATTCTTCTGCCAAAAAAACCCCAAGTAAACAAAGCAAAGACATCATGAGAAAATAAATTATATAATTATGTATCTACTTAAAAAATATTAAGCATAATATCTTCAATAATAACATATGATATCTTTCTTCTTATTTCTATTTTATTATAATAAAGCTAGATGAGCAGATGGGAAGCATATGTATTTCCTCAGACAACTTTGCATCTAAAACATAAAGGAAACCTAACTTTGAAATGCAGACTTATGGAAGCATCCTATCTCTTCATCTATTATGAATTAGTTTCCTTGTGATAGGTTCAGAAGTCTCTAAAGGCAGAAATAAAGGGAAAACTTTTATTTCAAAAGATGATAGCTCATTTTTTTTTATCAATTGTAAAAATTTAGGCAGTCTGGGGTTTTATTTTGTTTCTTCAAAATGATAAAACATATATATTGTATTACATACAAAACAAATTAGTCTAGAATTGGATGCAAGTTCTGCCTTGGGATTCCAACCAGAGATTCATTGAAATTGTGAAAATTGGACCTGTATTGTGAGAAACAATTTTATTATTTTTCAACTTTCATTTCTGTAGAGAGTATTAAGGTTTCCTGCCTGAAATTGAATTAAAGTTAGAAAAACTAAAGAGATTTGATCTAGGTCAAAATTTAAGACAATTAGTGTATTGGAGCCTGGAGGTAAAAATGAAAATAAATTTGCAGAATTTGCTACATGCTCTAATGTGTGTGTGGCTGATTTGTATCATGGGAATAATATCATTTGGTAATACCTTGTCTGTCCAAATGTCTTTTTTTTTGCAAAAATATATAAAAATCAAATCCTATCTTTCAAGCTATGCCCAAAGCATTAAAGCAGAAACTATTCTTGTTCTTGCCTTTTAAAATGATATATGTAAGGATTAACCTGCTGATATTTACATTGTTCATATATAGGAGAACATAGTAGTAGGAAACTATGAAAAACTGCATAAGTGTGAGAATCTTCAGCAAGATATTATGCTAGTTAGTTATATTTTTAAAAATCAATTTAAGTAATCACTCTCATAAAATATGATCTTTGATTATGTCAGTGATATGCTATGGATTTTGATTGCAATGTTAAATAAGATTTAATGCTTATATCTTAGTAGGTTTATGAAAAACTTGAACTATTTCCAGCACATAATTAAATTTTTGAAACATAATCAATTATAGTTGAGAGAAACTGAGGCTTTACCAATGCATTGTCAAAATTTGTATTTTTTGTGTTTTTTTTCAAATTTAATATTATCAGTTATTTTACATAAATGTTATAGAAAAATAAATTGAATGTGTTTTCCTTGTCAAAGTAATATTCTATTTGCTATCACAAATAGTTCATAATTTGCTATGGGAAGCCATTTTTAATTTATAATAAGATAAGGAATAAATGCATCAGTTAAATTGCTTTTACATACCAGTTACAAATATTCTGTACTTTTACCTTAACCTATTAAAACTTCAAAGTGCCCAACAATTTTATTAAAAGAACACTGTTTAATTTTACATTATTTGGAAGTTGTAATAAATTTTCTATAGAACCATAATGAGTACAAAGATAATTAGCATAGTCAGGATATGGAATTGAGACATAAAATTAGTACCTGACACAAATGCAGATACTGGAATTTAATAGTGTACATTCAAAGCAGATCAGAGCCTCAGGATGTTGGTTATAATAATATAAGAAAGAAATCCCCAGTGCCACAGCCACTGTCATGCTGGAGCACAATCCAGAGTGGTTCTTCCACCAGCAAAGTGGAGGGATAAAGGAATTAAAAAGCCTGCATTCTTAGGAGACCTGGGCATGTCTGCATACAGAGAGTTTACAGATCAAAGACACTGCCCTACTAAACTGAAAGGTGCACTGCATAATATCCTTGTGTGGCAAAAATGCCCCATCTTTCCTGGCTGCATATAGAGGACAAACCATTTTGCAGTATTGGCATGGATGCCTGCAGCTAGGGAAGCTGATTCCTGACAAACTCAAATCTGGCCTGAAATATAGCCCTGGTAAACCAACGCTTCACAACATAGAGTGTTCCTAAGTGACCAGGAGAAAATCAAGCCTGGAGAGAAATTTACACAGGTTCCAACTGGTCATGGAAACCCACTCAACTCTCCTCCCCCACCCCTTCAATCGAGCTGCTTGCAGGACCAGCTGGGCAAAATGTGGCTATAAAGAAATTCAAAAGGGCCGGGCATGGTGGCGCAAACCTGTAATCCCAGCACTTAGGGAGGCTGAGACAGGAGAATCGTGAGTTCAAAGCCAGTCTCAGCAACGGCGAGGCACTAAGCAACTTAGTGAGACCCTGTCTCTACATAAAAACACAAAATAGGCCTGGGGATGTGGCTCAGTGGTCGAGTGCCTCTGAGTTCAATCCCCAGTACCAAAAAAAAAAAAAAGAAAAGAAAAGAAATTCAAAAGGGCAGTGGCAGGAGTGATTGATTTTGAAGACTGAACCAGAACCAGGATGTGGGGTCCATACATAATGTATTGGACTAAGAATTGGCTCCTCTACCACACAAGTGGAAACCAGGTGAGATCTGTGAGTCTTACAGAACTGACCAGAAAATTGCTGGGCCCTGGAGGTGTGTTTATTTAAAATCTCCAGACCAATTGCAGTGATTGGCTGGAGCATACCTACGGCTAAACACTGCCTCCAGGAGTTCTGCTATGGGATTACCTCTCTCTCTTCAGCAATCCACCCAGAGGGTAGAATATCATGCTCCAGACAACTCTACCTAATACTGATGAGTAGAGAAGCTGAGAATCCTTTGAACTCTAAGGGAAACCATTCTTAACTTTTCAGTGAGATTTTTTTCTCTCTCATTTCTTTTCTCTGTTTTACTGTGACCTTAATTGTTCATGCATATTTATACATGTTCATATTGATTTTTTTCTCAGTTATAGTATTTTCAAAGCCAGTTATTTTTAAGGATCAGTTCTTTGAGGAATAGGATGTTTGATTATTATAATTCAGTTGTGTTTTGTATTTGTTCATTTTTATTGTAATTTTTAAATTATATTTAAAATTTTTTATTTGTAATTTTTTAAAAAAATTTATGCTATATATATATGTGTGTGTGCGTGTGTGTGTGTGTGTGTGACTTATATCTTCCCCTTAAGTCTCTTTCTCTTTTCTTCCATTAACAGCCAATCTGTATTCTTTCTCTTTCATTCTTCCTTTAATTTTTTACTTCTCTTTTCTCTTACCCTCCTCCATAATCATCACATCCTATATCAATTCTGTTTTCTCCATATTCACCATTTGAAATTGTAAACACTTTTGCAAACATACTGTTTTTATTGTAGGCAATAACTAATCACATCATTTCTGTTGAATATGACAATATTGCACACATCACAGCATAAAATATTTATTTTAATGCTGTAAATTTTTTGCATTGGTTGTTGTTATTATTTGTCTTCTCATAAGTGATGTTATTGGAAATCTTCAGGGACACTGTAAGTCCACTAGATAGAAACTGTACTGCCTCAGATCCATACATTTAGATGGGTAGACACACAAACAACATAAAAAATCCAGGAAACAAATCACTTCAAACAAATGAAGATACTCCAATAACAGAATCCATTGATACTACAATGAAAGAATTGTCAGAGAAGTTTAGAATGTACTTAGTTAAACTAATGTGTGAATTAAAGGATATTGTTACAAGTGAAGCCAGAAAGAAAATACAGAAAATGAAAGATCACTTCAATAAAGAGATAGAGATTCTGGAAGAAAAAAAAGCAGAAATCCTCAAAATGAGGAAATCAATAAACTGAATTAAAAATTCAATGTAAAACATCGCCAAAAGAATAGACACTTGGAATACATTGCTTCAGGCAATGAAGATAAAATGTATAATCTTGAAAATAAGTTGACCATGAAGGAAATATATTAAGAGACCATAAATGGAACTTCCAAGAAATATGGGATAACCTAAAAAAAACTAAATTTAAGATTTACTGGAATATATGAAGGCTCAGAGATATAGATCAAAAGAACACACAAACTTTTCAATGAAATAATATCAGATAATTTTCCAAACATTAAGAATAAAATAGAAAATCAAATATAGGAGGCTGACAGGACTCCAAATATACAAAAGTACAACAGACCTACACCAAGGCACCTTATAATGAAAATGCTTAATATACAGAGTAAGAATGGAATTTAAGGACTGCTAGAGAAAAACAACCTGTCACATTTGGAGAAAAATAATCTGGATCTCAACTGATTTCTCACGCCAGCCCCTCAAAGTTAGGAAGTCTTGGAATAATATATACCAAGCTTTGACAGAAAATGAGTGCCAGCCAAAAATACTATACCCAGAAAATTGAGCTTCAGAATTGATGATAAAATAAAAGCCTTCCATGATAAACAAAAGTTAAAATAATTCACAATTAGAAAGCCTGCACTACAAAACATACTCAATAAGATATTTCATGGAGAAGAAATGAAAAATAAAAATGAATACCAAGAAAAGGAGAAAATGCACTAGAAGAATAGTCAATCAAAGGAGAAACTAATTCAAATTTAAAACAGAAATCAATCAAAATGATATGAATAAAAATCATTTCTTAAAATAACACTGATTATAAATGGCCTAAATTCATCAATCAAAAGACACAGATTAAACCTGCCTGCCCCAGCTGGAAAAAAAAAAAAGACACAGATTGGTAGATTGGATTAACAAAGAAGACTCAGCAATATGTTGTCACCAAGAATCAACTTACAGGCAAAGTATATCATTCACATCGATCCATAAGCAAGTAGAGATTTCTATATCCATATCAGGTAAAGTGGACTTTAATTCAAAGTTAATCATAAAAAACAAGAAAAGACATTTCATAGTGCTTAAGGATATAATCTATCATCAAGACATAGCAATCATAAATATTTATGCCCAAACAATGGAGCATCTATGTACATTAAACAAACCCTTCTCAATTTCAAGAATCAAATAGATCACAACAAAATAATACAAGATCATTTTAAAACACCTCAACACTAAAATAAAATAAAAACTAAATAAAGAAGCTATAGGACTAAAGAAAATGCAGTAAATAATTCAGACTTAACAGACATATATAGAAAACTTCATTCATCAATCTCTGAATACACTTTCATCTCAGTAGCACAGGAATACTTCTATAAAATAGAAAATATTGTAGTTCACAAAGTAATTCTTGGCAAATATTTAAAAAAATAGACATAATACCTTGCATTTCTATGAGGTCATATTAGAATGAAATTAAAAATAAACTATAAAAATAAAAATAGAAGCTATATAATACCCATAGACTAAATAATATGCTCTTGAAAGACAAAAGGATAGTAGAAAAAATCAGAGATGAAATGAATAAAAATGGAATTTAGAGTTTAATGAGAATAGCAATACAACATCAAAATCTCTGGGACTCCATGGAAGCAGTGCTAAGAGGAAAATTCATTGAATCAAGCTCATTCACTGAAACAACAAAAAGTCAACAAATAAATAACCTAACATTACATCTCAGAGCCCTATAAAAAGAAGAACAAATCAATATCAAAAGCAGTAGGAGAGAGGAAATAATTAAAATCAGAGTTGACATCAATAAAATTGAAACAATAACAACAGCAAAATACTAAAAATTGACAAAACAAAAAGTTGGTTCTTTGAAAAAATGATAAACCCTTTGCCATACTATCAATGAGAAAAATAGAAAAAAAATTACAAAAATCCATGATGATAAAGGAAATATCACAATGAAACTACTGAAATACAGATAATAATCAGAAACTATTTTGAAAATTCGTACTCCAATGAAATAAAAAATTTTGAGAATACCAACAAATTTCTAGAAACAGAACCTACCCACACTGAATCAGGAGGACATAGAATATATAAACAGATCAATTTCAAACAATAAAATTAAAGGTGTCATCAAAAAACTACCAACAACAAAAGCCTAGAATCACACAAATTCTCAGCCCAGTTCTATGAGACATTCTAAGAAGAACTAACACCAATCCTCCTCAAATTGTTTTATAAAATTTAGAAGGAGGGAATCCTTCTAAATTCATTCTATGAAGCTAATATAACCCTGATACCAAAACCAGAAAAAAGACACATCAAGGGAAGAAACTTCAAACAAATATCTTTAATGAACATACATACAAAAATTCTGAATAAAATACTGGCAAATTACATACAAAAACATATTAAAATGATAGTGCACCATGATCAAATGTGGTTCATCCTAGGGAAGCAAAGTTGGTTCAACACACTGAAATCAATAAATATAATGTATCACATTAATAAACATAAGGGCAAGATTCACATGATTGTCTCAAGCGATGCAAAAAAAGCATTTGACAAAATACAGCATCTATTCACCTTCAGAGTACTAGAAAATCTAGGGATAGTAGGAATATGCCTCAACATTATAAAAGCTATATATGCTAAACCTAAAACCAACATCATTCTAAATGGAGAAAAATTGAAAACACTCCCTTTAAAAACGGGAGCAAGGCAAGGATGCCCTCTTTTACCACTTCTATTTGACATAATCCTGGAAAATCTAGCAAAAGTAATTAGACACAAGAAAGAAATTAAAGGAATATGAATAGGAAAATAAGGAATGAAATGATCTCTACTTGCCAACAACATGATTCTATATTTAGAAGACACAAAAAACTCCACCAGAAAGCTTCCTGAACTCATAAATGAATTGGACAAAGTAGTAACATATAAAATTAACACCCATAAATTATTTGCATTCTTATATATAAGTAATGAATCAACTGAAAAAATTAGGAAATTGATCCCATTCACAATAGCCTCATAAAGATAAACTATTTGGAAGTCAATGTAACAAAAAAGGTAAAAGATCTCTACAATGAAAACTAGAGAACACCAAGATGGGAATTGAAGAAGACCTTAGAAAACGGAAAGATCTCTCAAATGCTTGGATAGGTAGAATATTGTCAAAATGGCCAAATTTACAGATTTAATGTAATTCCTATTAAAATTACAATGATATTTTTCATAGAAATAGAAATAGAAAAAGCAGTCATGAAATTCCTTTGGAAATTTAAGAGGCCCAGAATAGGCAAAGCAACCCTCGGCAAGAAAAGTGAAGCATGAGGCATCATAATATAAGACCTTTAATTTTACTTCAGTGCAGTAGTAACAAGAAAAATGGCATGGTATTAGCACCAAAACAGACATAAAGACCAAAGGTACAAAATAGAAGACATGGTGACATACCAACACAAATACAGTTATTTCATACTAGACAAAGTGCCACAAACATACATTGGAGACACATAGCCTCTTCAAGAAATGGTGCTGAGAAAACTGGAAATCAATATGTAGCAACAAGAAATTAGACAGCAATCTCTCTCCTGACATAAAACTCAACTCAAAGTGGATCAAGGACCTAGGCATTAGACAATGCCTACTACTAGATATACATGCAGGCCCAACACTCCATCATGTTGGTTTAGGAAAAGAATTCCTTAACAAGACCCCTAAAGCACAAGAACTAAAATCAAGAATAATTAAAGAGGTGGTTTCAAATAAAAAGCTTTTTCATAGCAAAGGAAACAATTAAGAATGTAAAGAGAGAGCCTACAGAATATAAAAATTCTTTGCCTCCTGCACCTCAGAGACAGTATTAATCTCCAGGATATAAAAAACTCAAAAAAGGTACAACAACAACAAAAACAAAACAACCCAATCAATAAATGGGCAAAGGAATTGAACAGGCATTTCATAGAAGTATGATGGTCCACAAATACACCATCTCTAGCAGTAAGAACAATGTAAATTAAAACTACACTGATATTTTATCTCACACCATTTAGAATGACAATTATCAAGGATAAAAGTAATAAGAAATATTGGTGAGAATGTGAGCACTCATATATTGCTGGTGGGAATGAAAATTATTGCAACTACTCTGGATAGCAGTATGGAGATCCCTCAGAAAACCTGAAATGGAACCATCATTTGTCCAAATTATCCCACTCCACAGTTTATACAAAGGTCTTAAAATAGTATTGTGATGTGACCATATCAATGTTTATAATAGCTCAATTCACAATAGCTAAGCTATAGAACCAACCTAGGTGCCCTTCAAAAGATAAATGGATAAAAAAAAGTGGGTCACATACGTAATAGAATATTACTCAGTCATAAAAAATAATGAAATTATGGCCTTTGTCATTTAATAGATGGAACTGAAGATTATCATGCTAAGTGAAATGAGCCAAGTCTTGCCCCCGCCCCCCCAAAAAACATAGGCCAAATGCTCTCTCTCAAATGCAAGTGCTAACTCACAATAAGCAAGGGGGAAAGAAGAATAGAAGTTCAGTGAATTAAACAAAGGAGAATGAAGGTAAGAAAGGAGGATAGGAATAGGAAAGACAGTAGAATGAATCAGACACCATTTTCCTGTGTTCATATATGAATACATGACCAGTGTAACAGCACATCATGTATAACCACAAAACTGGGAAATTATATTCCATGTATGTTTGATATGTAAAAATATATTCTACTGTTATATATAACTAAAAAGCACAAATAAAAAATTTAAGGAGCAAATGATGAAAAGAATTACATAATCAATGCTTGATTCATATTCAGAAGGAAAATTATCTTTTAAAAGCATCATAGATCAAGAATGCATGATCTAATTCCCAGTGAAACCATTACAATTTTTAAATATCTCTGGAAACGATTTGTATTTTTTAACAGTTAAAATTATTTATTAATACAAAATAATGGAGATTAAGAGGATTAAAAAGATATGAGTAAAATAGAAAAAGTATTTTATATTAATGAAAATACATCATTAATTTTCATGTACATGTGAACTAAATACTTAGAATAAATTTTCAAAATGGTCATTCTTGATGAAAAATACATATAACAAATTTTCCTTACAAGATCTGCATATCAAGCATAGAAGACAGTGCTAAATAAAAAGATAGCAAAAGATATATCATTCAATTCTATTTCAATTTTTTTCTGCCTTCATCTAACATGATAACATAAAGACAAATGGGGCTTTATTTCAGTTATGAAAAATGTTTTAATATTTCAGGCTAAACTTCCCACTATTAATCAAAAGAAATTTTTTTCCTCTGAATAAATACAGAAAAAAATCTATGTCAAAATTTAATTAATATTTATTTATGAAATGAATTATTAGCAATTTGATACAGAAAGAATCTCCCTTATATTTTCAGAGGACATATACAATAAGAGAACGCTGATATATAATTAATTAAAAAATAATTGTTGGCGCTCCTTAAAAACTAGGCATGAGATTAAAAAAAACTTCTATAGCCAATCTGTTCAAAAGATTTCATATAAAATATAAAAATAATAGGTATGTCAATCAAGGGTTTGTATCCACAAAGA
Source organism: Xerus rutilus (assembly GCA_028644305.1). Lineage (NCBI taxonomy): Eukaryota > Metazoa > Chordata > Mammalia > Rodentia > Sciuridae > Xerus > Xerus rutilus. The sequence continues at coordinate 100,611,143 of CM053409.1, read as the reverse complement.
TCTTGGAATTGATCTGAAGATACTGAGGAACAATAGTATTTGATATTCATACAGAAAATAAAATTTTCCTGAGCACCATTTCCTTTATACTAATTCAAACAAATATTTTTTGAATTTTAGACATAAATGTAAACAAAACTTTTCAAGAATTTTGAAAAAAAAATAGTTCTGTGTTGGGACTGATGAAAGAATTATGGTCTTTGAACTGCCCAGAGACAGAGGTGATACTTCTGTTAGGAATTTCTTGGTGAAAAGGCACCAAAGATTGTCCAGTTGCTATGGTGGTGCCCTATTCAAAAAGGGGTTCTGTGCCAGCCACAGAATTTATCAGTTCTTAACCTTGGGTTCAAACACCAGCTGCCCACAGGTAAAAAGCTATGGACGCAAGCTGATAATTATAACTAAGGAGCACAGAATTTTGTCCTTAAGTCCTTGAGTGCTTTGAAGAAACTTTCTCACAAAAAAAATCCTTTTAATGATATAACCTACATAATAAACGTTCTGAGCTGAATTATTCTCTTTGCACTCAATCCAAGTGTAGTGCCCACCAGGGCCCAGCTTTCTCTATTTGTGTGTCTGTCTGTTTTTTCTAATCTCCCATTTTCCCTTGTCAAGTTTTGTTAATTAACCATTGGTAGGTAGGGACAGTTCTATAAGAATAGCTTTAAGACTTTGAGTAGTCAAATAATATAATATTTATATGTTATTCAAAAAGCTATATTTGAAAGAAAAAAGTAAATTAATAAAAATCAAATTCAAAAATTTCATCAAAAAAGTGGAAAGTCTTCCTTTCCATGGTCAAGTTTTTGAAGAATTAGTATTGTTACAATGTTCACACTACTCAAAGGGATTTACTAATTCAAGGCCATCTCTATCAAAATACCAATGACATTCTTCACATAAATAGAAAAAATCATAAAATTTATATGAAAGCACAAAACCTCCAAATATTCCAAACCATCAGGAGAAAACCAAACAAACAAAACAGAAAGCATTAAGCAACTTAACTATGCAATATACTGCATAGCTATAATGATCATGGTATTGATTTAAAAACAGACACACAGATGAATACAACAGAATAGAGACAAGAATTAAATCCATGTACTTATACTCAATTAATTTTCAACAAAGTATCTAAGAACACATTGGGGAGAAATGACAGTGTTTACAACAAATGATGCTGGGAAAATCAGAAAGTCACGTGCAGAGGAATGAAACTAGACCCTTAACTCTTACAAGTTATAAAAATCAACTATAAATTAATTAAAAAGACTTAAATACAAGACCTAGGATTATGAAACTACTAGAGTAAATCATTAAGAATGCTTCAGGACATAGGAATGGATAGATGTTTTTATAAGACCCTTAAAACACAGAAAACAATAATGAAAAATAGATAAATCATATTATGCATCAAACTAAAAAGTTCGGAATATCAAAGGAAATAATAAAAAATAAAGACACAACGTATAGAATTGGAGAAAATATGCAAACTATACATCTGAAAAGAGGTTGATATTCTGAATATGTATTTACTCCAAAAGCTTAATAGCAAAAAATGCAAATGACTAAGCTTAAAATTGATTAGAAGATTTTCTCCAAAGAAGACAAACAAATGACCAATAGGTATGTGAAAATATGCTCAACATCATTAACTATTAGGGAAATGCAAACCAAAATCACAATATAAAAATTATGTCACACCAGTGAGAATGTGTATTAATAAAAAGACTAATTATAAGTGCTGACAATGTTGTAGAGAAAATGGAATTTTTGCCCTTTGCTGGGAGGAATATACTTTGGTAAAGTCATTATGGAAAACATTGTAGAGGTTTATGAAAAAGTTCAAAGTAGGATTAATATGTGATTTGGGTACATATACACAAGAAAATTAAACCAGTATATTGAAAACACATTGGTACTCTCATGTACTTTGTAACACTATTCACAATATCCAAGAAATGGAAACAACTTATGTGTCCCTCAGATTAGAAATAAAGAAAATGGATAAAGCAAATGTGGTACATATACACAATGGACCACGACTCAGCCATGCAAAAGAATGGAATGCTGTCATTTATGACATCATGGATGGTACTGGAGATACTTAACAGTAAGTGAAACAAGGCAGGCACAAAAAAATATGTTCTCACTCATTGGTAGGATCCAAGAAAGCTAATCTTATAAAAGGAGAGAATAGAATGGTGGTTACCTGAGTCGAGGAAAATGAAAGAAAAGGGAGAGTTGGGAAAAGTTTCATCAATGGGTAATTAGTGATAGTCAGTATATTGCATAGAGCATGAGTAGAGATAACCATAATGAACTGTATTTTTAAAAAACCTAGATGAAACATTTAAAAGTTTTCACCATAAAGGGATGATAAATGAGCTGAGGGTAGTGTTGTACACCTGTAATCCTGGTGGCTCAGGAGACTGAGGCAGGACGATCACAATTCAAAAAGTCATTTTGAGCAATTTAGTGAGATCATACCTCAAAATAAAAAAATAAAGAAGGGTTAGGGATGTGACTTAGTGGTTCAATGCCCTTGTGCAATCTCTTAATATCTGATGCAAACAAAAAAAGAAGAAGAGATAAATGAAGAGATGAATAAGTATAATGTGATTTAAACATTACACATTATGTTTTATACATGTATTGAAACATTACATTATACTCCATTAATATGTAAAATATTTGTTTTAACATATTACTTAAAAGTAAACTAAATAAAATAGTTAAAACTTCTCATCCAAAGTCAACTTTATTAGATGTGCAAATATCAATATAGGAACACAAGAAATATGAAGAAAAGATAATATAGTACCTCATAAAGTTCATAGGTCTCTATAGATTTCAAAAATATTAAAGTAGATAAAAATGCCTGATAAATAATTCAAAAGAATTATTTTTAAATAGCTCAATTAAATCCAAGAGAATAAGAAAGTTAATTGAAATTGAAGGACAATACAGTATATGAATGAGAAATTCAGTAAAGAAGGTTTTGTAAAAATAACTAATTGGAAATTTTGGAAATTAAGAGATCTATAAATTAGATAAAATATTCACTTCAAAACTTTAATAGTAAACTAAATGAAGTAGAAATAAATAATATCAGAGTTTAAGGACAGCTCTTTTGAAATATCACATTCATACAAAAAAAAAACATAATGAAGATAAGATTTAAGATTGTTGGGACACCATTTAAAGGTCAAACATTCACCTTATCCGCATACCTCCAGGGGAAGAAAGAAAGGTTAAGGGCATGAGGAAACTTTTATGAACTAATAGCAGACAACTTCCTGAAGCTTGGAAAAGACATGGACATCCAGGTACAAGAGGCCTATGGAACTTCAAAGAAATATGATCAGAAAAGATCCTTACCTTTGCATATTATAATGAAACTGTCAGAACATTAAGACCAAGAAAGGAATTTAAAATGTGCAAGTGAAAAATGCCAAGTCACTTTTAAAGGTCACATCTGTCGTTAGACAGCTGTTAGTGTTCAGAATATATAAAGAGCCCAAAATTGTTAACAATGAAAAACAAGCAAACTAATTTAAAAATGGACGAATGGTGTGACTCGACATTTCTTAAAAGAAGAAATACAAGAGCCCAACAAGTATGTGAAAAGATACTTAATATAATTAGACATAATAGAAATACCAATCAAAATTAGACTGAGGTACCATCTTGCACCAGAGGACTGTTATCAATCAATAATAAAAGTTGATGAAGAAACAGGAACACTTATGTGTTTTTGATGGTAATATAAATTAATATAGCCATGGTGAAAAACAGTATGGAGGTTCCTCAAAAAAACAAAAGTAGCTTAGCTATTCCTGGTTATATAGCTGAAGGAAATAAAGGGAATATTCAAAGGAGAAACCAGAATACTGATGTACATTGCTGCAGTATTTACAATAGTAAAGAAACAGAATCAGCCCAGTTACTTATTCACAGATGAACTGATAAATAAAATAAAAATATATATATACTCAAAGGAGAGCTGTTCAGCTATAAAGAAAAATAAAATCTAGTCATTTGCAGGTACCTGAATGAAAGTGGAGGGCATCATGTTAAGTGATAAGCCAAACAGAGGAAGACAAGTACAGAAAGTTCTTTCAACAACAATTGAAATTCAAAAAGACCAAAGGTTTTAATCCAATGGACTTCTATTCTTGCCCTCCCCACCAACCTTTGTTGTAGGTTAGCATCCACAAATCAGAGAGAATATTTAGCCTTTGGTTTTTGGGAATTGGCTTATTTCATTTAGCATGATATTTTCCAGCAATATTTTACTGGATATAACCAGCAGATATTTACCTGCAAATGCCATAATTTCATTCTTCTTTGTGGCTAAGTAATATTCTATTGTGTATATATACTGCATTTTCTTTATCCATTCATTTGTTGAAGGGCATCTAGGTTGGTTCCATAGTTTGGCTATTGTGAATTGAGCTGCTATAAAACATGGATGTGGCTATATCACTGTAGTACACTGTTTTTAAGTCCTTTGGTTATAGACCAAGGACCGGGATAACTGGGTCAAAGTGTGGTTCCATTCCAAGTTTTCTGAGGTATCTCCATAGTGCTTTCCATAGTGATTGCACCAATTCGCAGTCCCACCAGCAATGTATGAGAGTACCTTTCTCCCCACATACTCACCAATATTTATTGTTACTTGTATTCTTTATAACTGCCATTCTGACCGGAGTGAGATGAAATCTCAGTGTAGTTTTTTAATTTGCATTTCTCTAATTGCAGAGATGTTGAACATTTTTTCATATATATATATGATATATATATCATATATATATTTTTTTCATATATATATTTCATATATATATATACATACACACACACACATACACACATGTGTGTGCACATATATATTACCATTCATATTTCTTCTTCTGTGAAGTATTAGTTCATTTCCTTTGCCCATTTATTGTTTGGGTTAATTATTTTTCTGATGTTAGGTTTTTTTGAGTTCTTTGTTTATCTTGGAAGGGATTACACGAAGAAAAATGAAGGGAGGGGAGGAGCAGGAGAATAGGAAAGATAATAGAATTAATTAGTCATAACCTTCATAGCCTTGTATTTGTATATATGACCAGTATAATTCTACCTCATGTATAACCACAAAAGGTTTACTGTCATGTATAACTGAGAATAAAAAGAACAAATATTTTAAGAGTGTAAATCTGTCCTACCTGTTAAAAAATATTTAGCATTGTGTAGTAAAGATGAACATGTGTAAACCTTATAATCTACCCATTTCACTCTTGGATATGCAACAGAAATAAAGACACATCTGTGAGTTGGATTCGGCTGCTTGAAGCTGACTGCCGTTCCTGAAGCCCCTATAAGAGATGGCAGAGCTGCTCTGCTTTCAAATTTCTCCCTTCAAAGAATGACTGGACTCTATAATCTCCTATAATCTCCTTTGGTTCGATTATCTCACCCAGGATAATATACTTTTTTGACTTTGAACCTTCATAACATTGGCTTTGCCACTCAAAGTAACCTGATCACAGGAGTGAATCTCATCAAATTCACAAGACTTGCTCATACTCAAGGGAAGTGGATTATACAAGCCAGGTAGAAGGGAGTGGTGTTCACCACTTAAGGGAGAACATTGGGGTCAATGTTCATTTTGCCTTTCACAAGTTTGCTACATTTTTGAAAATTCATCAAGCTTTATCTTTACAATTTATGTGTATTTCTGCCCATATTATTTACCTAAAAAGCAAGAAGTGTATTAAAAAAAGGCAAACCAAAAATAAAGCAGATGCAATATTTAACAATATGCATTTATGAGCATTGACTCATAAGAATAAATAATAAATGCTAGATGCTAAATATGTAGAATAAGAGGAGGTATATTATTAGGAAAGAAGGACTTGCATAGCCAAAGTTGGAGTATTATATCACTGTCAGAATCATACTGTTTATTTTCCTTTGAAATAGACAGCAATTCTAGAATTTTAGTTGAAAGGAAGCCGTAGGCTATGCATTAGCTTAAATAGAGTATGTGTGCCTAGCTCAAATATTATCTGTTGCGTATTCTCACAGAAACATGAAGAGAGTCAAGAAGGCAAATTAAGTTAGTGGAATCTTGTTCTTCAGAGAAGCCAGTGAAGGTGGGGTTTCAAGAAATTAATATATTTTGTCTAAATTAAACTGATTAGCTTTGCTATAAGTTAATGAAGTAAAGAAAGAATAAGCTAATTTAAAAGGAATTCTATATTTGAAAAGCATGTGAAGATTTAAATACTTAGATGTTCATTCACAATTTCACCACTTAAAAAAGGCAAAAATTTAAAAAAAATAAAGAAAAAATACCTCCAACAGAAAGAAGTGATTCACTCAAAATGTGATATACCTCTAAATGTGAACATTATACTTAATTTTAGAATTGTTATTTTTAAATTTTAGAAATGTTATTTTTCTAATCATATAATTATTTTGAAAGAAGTGGATATCATTATCTTCAGTCATTCATAGATTTAAGAATTTTAATCATAAAAGAATAAATTATATAGTATGTAAATGAAAATTTTTAAATTTTCTGTCTTTTAAAAAAGTTATAAAATAATAAATAAGTAAGGTTTAAGGGGGAAATAAATAACAATATAAGATGTAAAATTGTAGTCATGAGTGGAGAGAGCTTTTAGGAATTGAGAAAAGAGTAAATTACAAAAGTGATTCAGAGACCAATCTGGGCTAACGTTGTCAATAATCAGTGAGAATATTTCTCCATCTTGAGAAAAGAACAGAAGCAGTGGGGGACCTGTGTCTTCGACTGAGCCATTGAAAATGTGTATATTTTCAATTTAGAAATAGAAGGAGGCCGACAAGTTAAAATTCTCATTGGCAGAAGTTTTGAAATTCAAAAGTGACTTTTTTCACTAATATCTGATCTCACACTATCCCTTAAAACTGAAGAGAGTGAAAGAATCATACAGAAAACTGTGTCTCTAGGTAATAACATATTCCAAACTACACAGATAATTAAAGAAAACTAACAGGCTTAATGTTTGTTAACCTCTTACATATTGCCTGTTTGGCAGCAATTTGGTTCATTTAACAATTTCTTGGTAGTTATCTTGTTTTTAATAGTTTAACAGAAAAAAAGGATATCAATGTCACTCTAATTCCATACATTGATCTTTTTTTACTAATATAAAGGGTCACATTCCCACATTATTCTGTAGTACCAGTAACATACATTTTTGGTGAATCCACTCCCACAAAAGCATTTCTCATAGTACTTGAGAGGAAGGCTTAAGAATTCCTTTGAAGAATAATGTAGTCATGGATTATTTTTAACTCTCCCTGAGCTTTATTTTATTCTCCTTCATCTTGATTCCAAAAATTAAGAATAACTAGAACCTGAATGTGTAAAAAAATGACATGTAGCATAATTTTAAAAATCATTAGTGATATTATAGATTGCACAGTAAATATATTACTGAGTATAGGAATGAGAGTGATTAGGTATCTAGCTAATCAAAGAATATATTAAAGACTGCATAGGCTTGTATTTGCCTAGGGAATTGCTCTAGCTTTGAATACTTTTGCATGCCTAAGTATCAAAAAATAAGAATCTTTTATCAAACACATTTAATAAAGATGTATCAGAAAATAAAATTCAAACTCAAAGTAAAACAGCCTATGCCAGCATAGTCTTCAATATTTTCCTAATTCGCTAAAAATAATACTTTAATTGAGTCAATTCTATAAGAAGGAGAAGACCATTCAAAGAGAAAAGTTTACCTTTATTCTGTAGCTAATCTCAACTCAAAAATTACCTTGGGCCCTCCTTCCACTCCCGCCAGCCCCCACCAAAAGAAGCTCCTTTCCTCTATCAGAATCACTTAATTGAGTAGGGATTTATAATGAGTTATAAAACCTTTTGTCTCTAGGTCACTAATATAAACACCACAAAGATTAATTATGACTAAAATTTGCTATAATTTGATGGATATTCACTGACCTGTGAGAATTTGCTAGTTGTTTGATTTTGAGTCCTGAAGGCAAACTGCCATATTTCAAACCCATGCTTGTGACAATTGTTAATTTAATAAATCAAACTTTAACAGTCTTTTGGAGTTTAACTGTCTAACTTTAATAAGGTAAGCTTCACAAGAAATTATATTAGGGATTTATGCCCGTGCATATCTTATTGCATGAATAAACATATCACAATGATTTGTCTTGATTTTAAACATATTTAAAGGGATTTTATTTCTGAAAAAAATAACCAAGTAAAATGAAGCCCATGCATTTTTAAAAGCAATAAGTAGATATTTCCATTATTTTTTTTCATATGCTAGAATTAGACAACAGCCCAGTGGAAGTTTACCATCACTTGTTCTTCCGCTAAAAGTAGTAGGTCAGGCTAAGCATCCTGATATGTCCATTGAACAACTGCTTTGTATCTAAAAGCTGAACATTTATCAACCTATAAAGCTTTTGAAATGCTTACAGTGAGCATCTGTATTCGAACATATGTTGTGGATAACTAGTAAGATATTTTAGCCAGTTTGGTTTAGCAGCTGTTCTCTAAATGGGAGATGACTAATTTAATAAACAATTCTCCTTGATTCTGATACTCTTACCCCAGTGTATGCCTAGCTTAGCCAGAAATTCAGACTAAAAAAGTTCAATGCTCGTGAGACTATATACAAGATAGTGATGTATGCAGAGGACCATCTTCCAGGTGCTGACAAGCGTTCACTGTCCCCCACAAGTCATCATTGTTGCTCTAAAAAGAACAGATGGCTTTGGACACACCACTAACAAAGAAAGAATTCTGCACTGATAGCATGAAACTCCTACTTTTCTATATACATTTTGTCATAATCAAGCAATAAAAGGGACTTGCCAAAATGCAACAAATGAAAATCTTGATCTTGCATCTAGAAAACCATAACACAGGGTAAAATATCTTAAGAAACAAATGAGGGAAGACTACTACCATGTTTATTACTTTATTATATTACATAAAATTGATACTATCACATTATGAAACTATAGGAGTGCTTGATGTATTTGAATGATTGTAAATTTGATGTTATAATCATGAGGAAAAATTCTGCATGAAAAATAGGATGTCCAATGTTTCTTCATTCATAAAGTAGTTGAAATGCTTCCCAATTAAGTTAGAAATATATGTCAGTTGTGAATTATAAAAGACACAAGGAGAAAACAATAGATAAAATCATGAATAGTTACACAATCATTGATGTTTTATATAATAATTTAATGAAATGATTGTGCATGAACTGTACTTTTAAGCAGTGACCAATGGACTGTGCTACCATTATCATACAGTATTTCCATTGTATTATAACCTTACAACATATTCAGTGTATTGGGACTTAATATATTTCAAAATTTATAGGTAGACATATAACTATCATTAAGAAAGCATAAGTGTTCACAATTAAATCTTAGAAAAGATGTATAGATAAGATAAAAAATTTGAGACCAATTTGTCAAAGTATAATTTATCTCCATTTGTGAAAACAAACTATATATAAATGTGTATATATATATTGGAAATTTAAATTTTTTTCTGTGTCAAATTGTTAAAAACGAGATTGAGAATTATAGCTATTATATAAAATGATGACATTTTGCTAAGCTTGCAATTATTAGTGTCATATATTATAGCCCCTTGCTGTCCTAGAACACTTGTATTGGCATCACCTAGAAGCTTTGGAAAAATATATATTTTCATAATTCAACCAATACCTACTAAATCAGAATCTACTTTTTATTAAGATAACAAGGTGATTTGTATGATCATTAAAATTTTGGAAATAGTGACCTAGCCCATTTGTTTTCAACCTTGACTCCAAGTTAGAACAATCTGAGGAAGTCTGAGAAAGTAACTGTGTCAGGGAACAAATAAATCAGCCAATGAACTAATTGTGAATATCAGTTGAGTCTCTGCTCCTTTTGAGAATGTAGGCTATTTCTCTTAGTTTCATGCATGTGAGTTCATATACAGAGCATGACTAAATTAAAATCCTTAGACTTTACCAATAAATGTATTTAATGCTAACATTTCAAAAGTCAAACAGCTTTGTTGAAAATGCAAGGCACTGTTTGGTTTAGGTCATGTTTCATTTTATTGAACAAAAAACTCAGAAAGGCTCTCTTATTCTTTGCTTTCTTAACAGTAAAAAGAGGTACAGTTTCAGATTTCCGAGTCTCTGAATGCTCTATATTCTATGGTTTCTCCATTTCTTATCTGTCTCAATATTTGAAAACATGCTCTGGTAAATATTTAAAATATTTTCATCACTTTTATCATTGCTCAGTTGTATATAGTATGGGATAATATACAGATGCCTTCATCATAAAGCTGGATTAGTAAGTCAGCCAGAAAATATAATAGAAAAAAAAAAAGAAAGCAAACAAAACCTCAGAAATATCAACAGCACTGGAGAAGAGCTCTGAATATATTTTAAAAAATAACTCTTGATTTTTAAGAGCAGATACAATGTAGAGATTCATAACAGTATAAACTGTGGTGCAGAATAAAATAAAAATATCATCTGCTGTGAAAACAATGTCACAACTATAATTATTCATGTAGAATTATATATATCAAATAAATTAAATTATTGGTATTTGAGGATACTATTGCTAGTAACACAATATTTAAATATGTGATCTGATACATGTGATAGTGGATGTATGTTTGTGTGTGTGTATAAATCTATAAAAAAAGTCCAAGCAATTTTCATCTTAACTTGGAATATAAATTATATAACATAAGCAATTGTCTAAACATTAGCCCTTGTTTGTCAGCAGAACTGTAATTCATTCTTTTCTCATTCCAGTCACTGGAATATATAAACCACTTTAGGAAGATGTTTGTGCTAGTTGGAACTCTTCCTATGAAAATAGTTCTTAAGCATCCTCATGCTGCTGAAATCTTCTGGAATGGCAGTTATTTGCTGTCCTGACAGCTACAAAAGTCCTGCCACCACCTCTTCATTGTAATAACAGAGGGCCTTATCACTTGTAGCCTTCACTGACCTGTTCATTTCATACCAACACCACTGTTCCATGAGTGACATTTCTCCATTCCTGGGTCCTTTGCAATATTTAGCAATTTAATTTCTGGTTGCAAATGTAACCTTACCTGCTGTGATTGTTCCCTTCTAGTAGCTAAGCTAAGGAAGTATAGTCACATCTGAGTGGGTGAGGCCAGACAAATTGCTGACGAGGCTTTCCTACTCCCTGCTGCAATACAAGTTGTGTAGGAGCTGAAAAACCTTTCCAACCCCAGAATTTATTTATTCCCTTGTCAGGAAGTGTTGATTTAGAACAGGGCCAAACTTCCTCATGTATCGTTAAATAGGTTTGAGTCACAAGATGGAAAGATGATGGATATTGATATTCCCAATGCCAGGGTTTGGGTGATGTATTGGTGACAGAAAAGGCCCTTGGTGTTTAGAATTAAGTGACTTCTAAGTGGTAGACTAAAGTACAGTGATCAAGTTCAAAGGGCTAGAAAGGACAGATGATTTACTGCCTCTCCCACATATGAAAGAGAAGACTACTTGAATTAGGATTCTTCTAAAACTTGACAATTGTAAAAGATAGTCTTCATCAAAACAATGAATGAATTGGTGGCTTATGCAGAACTGCCAACTTATTAGAATATGATGAAAAATGTGGTGTTTATTATTTCTACTAAACTTACTTCATTAGAGAACATTTGTGACAAGATCTCAAACTCCTCAAAGTGGTTTTTTATTCAAGCCACTCTGTCAATATCCTAGCACTGTTTCTGGAATGGATTAGACACTCACTAGCTATTTACTGAATAATGTGTCCTTAGGTATTAATTGTTCTTATGGTTCTGCAATGGAGAACATTGCATTTATCATCTCCCAGTTTGGAAGAGAAAGGAAGGAATTTAATGTTTGGAATGCTGTAAGAGCTAAAAATTTTAAATATACAAAACATGTATATTTAAATATACAAAAATTTACATAAAATTTTAAATATACTAAAAATGGCAATATCATGCTCGATCTTGTCATAAGTGATAGTGTTCCTCTATGTTCCAACCAGAAGGAGAACCAAGTGTTTGAGTTTACAAACACTATGTAATCAACTCAGCCTGGCAGTACTTTGTTTGTTATTAAGTTTAATAGACAATGTTCTTTTAGGTAAATGCAAGCCTCATCAGATGGGTAATTGTGATGCTTAATCTTATATGTCAAATTGATTGGATCCCAGGGTACATGGATAGTGTGTGTATATATATCCCCTATGGATTCTGTTCCTCTGGAAAATTCTGACTAATCCACTACTTTCACAGAGGATTATCTCACACAGAAAATAAATAAACACTGGGCATGTTGGATCACACCCCTAATCCTCGTTCCTGGGGAGGCTGACACAAGAGAATGGTAAGTTTAAGGCCAGCATCAGAAATTTAGCAGGGCCCTAAGCAACTTAGTGAGACTATGTCTCAAATAATAAATAAAAAAAATAGACCTGGAGATGGAGCTCAGCAATGAAACACTCCTGCATTCAATGCTTCAGTATCAAAAAATAAGAAAAATAAAAAGCTAAAAGTAAATTATGAACACTAACCATAAACAGAAGAAACTAGTAAATTGAGATAACAAAATGCAAGAATGTACAGTACTTAAGAAACTTTTTTGTCATTATATCTAGTTTGAAATTGCCACCAATTAAAAACATACCAGCAAAGAATACTTATTATTTTAACTCTTATACTATTTGTTTTTCATCATACATATAGGTACAAAATATAGCTCTTGGCAAAAATGTTTACAATCTGTCAGAATCAGAGTGTTTTTTTTTTTTGTCAAATGCAGATATATGTCCATGGTTTAAAAAAAGAGATAACAATATTCCATGAAAAATGCATAGTTCACTTGAAAGCTCATTTTACATACTTTCAAAAGTAGTACTATTAGAATCTTAAGTGAGCTATAAGTCCTTACACAGTTCTGAAGAGAACAATAAATAATATGTTATACTTGGCTCTATAGTTGCCAATTCAAATGTCTGTGTTTAATGAGTATAAAAATTTTAAAAAATGTTATAACTTTCAGAAAAATGGCTTTTAAAAATCAGGATGTCTCAACTCTTAAATACCATTTGCCATGAGGTTTGAATGTGCATAAAATAAACACTTTGGAACTGTAATCTGAGGTAGTTCGCTGACTGCCTAGCCTTCCCCTTGTGATCCAGGTAATGAAGCGTGTACTGTGTGAAATTATAAGATGTCCTTTCGCTGCACTAATTGTTGCTTTGGTACTCTTTGAAGAATACCTGATACCTGTTGCTACTTTACAGAGAGACACCCATCATACCCACAAGAGAACCAGGGAACAAGTTTATATGTCATTTTCTATTAACAGTTGTTATTGACTATTACTTGAGAGGCTTGATGAAGTGTATGGTGAGCATAAAAACTGTCAAAAGATATGAGCTGAAGTCTATTACAATGTCTCCTTTATCATATCTCAGATCTATAAAACATCAGTTTGGTAGTCACTTTTACTGGAAAATAAACAAAGACTTTGGCAATTGGTTAATTTACTGTACATGTTTTGGAAAACAATAATTTGACATTACCCATTATCCTTCATAGAGTCAACCATACATATGATTTCCTTGAACTCAATTCTACATTCTTTTATAACACAGTAAGGCATTATTTTACCAGACTTTTTACAGGTTCATATGCTTATTTGAAGACAAGTATTTTTGATCTAATTTATAATTTTTTACCAATATTACTACCTTAGTTTTAAACATAATTATTCCAATTTATCATTGCTAGATTCTAGCAACTGAAATCATATGAGTGTCTTTGTGTTGGAATGTGTGTTGCTTAGCCATCACTCTCCTGCCCCTTTACATCCTTTTTCTGAAGAATGTATAGCAACCTCTTTTAGTAAGAGCCTAGGGTCTTTGTTAGACCCTAATAATGAGAGTCATTGAAAGCCATTATTCTTTAGTGAGTTCTATAAGTAACCACATGAAAATCTGCAAACATTAGATAGAAACTTTGAGAAACATTTATTTTGGTTCAATAGACATTTGGGATAACATACCAAAGAATTTTTCAAATCCTAGAACCACTGGCTTTTCCAAAATACTATGTAAGTTTCTAATTCCCTGTATTTCCTCCTGTTAAATATACCCAGAGTGTTCTTTGTTTTCCTGACTTCCACTCTGTGTGTTTTAATATTTAAATATGAGATTGAGATACAGTATCTAATTATATTTCATATAAACACGGAACAGTATTCAGAGAATCCTCACATCCTTTTATTGCCTGTTTTTCCTATTTATGATCTGGGTTTCCATGGCTAGCTGTAATAGCTTAGCAAACAGTAAAATTATCAAATGCTTATAAAAGAATTTAAATTCAATCCTTGAAATCTAGGATTCAGATAAGATTTCAATATCAATTCCAAAATTCCAAAATGAGTAATTCAATATGCATGAAGTTTTAAAATAAGTGCCTAAATTTATTTCCTGACTCTTGAGCATCTCTCTCTCATTCAAACAACATTTGAAAAAGCAGGAGTGTGAAAGAGAAATAGAATCTAAATCTATCCCATATGGCATTGAGTTTCAAATTAGGCAACATTTGTAAATTTTAAGAAATCAAAATAAATTTTAAGTTATTTCTTTTTTTAAAATTCTTCATTAACACAGAAATAAACCAAAAATGGAGGCTCTTCCAATTTGAGTTGAACAAATCATCTTCTGGTGCAGTTTGGCATTTTAAAAATAGGGAGTAGATCCCTGTCCATTTATGGTGTGTGGGAAACAAGCCATTGTAAATACTTGATGTTGAATCAACTGGCTGAGAAGTGGGCTACAGATCTTGTGCATATTGTAAATTTAGGAAGGATTTCAATGGAAAGCTAATGCTAGTACTGAAACCAAATTGAACATAAATTAATCATTTTGATGTGTCAAATGAAATTTGTTCTTGATCTGAAACACACAATTCCCCATATGACAGTCATATAATGCAGCTATTGGAGTTAGTTTCAATGCCATTTTTTTTGATTCTCTAAATTCTTAAGATGTACCTCTTCACCTTCCTTTCTTCTTTCTTTCTCCCTCTCTTCCTCTCTCTATCCTTTCTTCTTTTTACCTTCCTTCCTTCCCTCAATTTCCTAAATGAAAAAGCTGGGAAAGGAGTGTATCTCATAGCCCACTTCTACTGTCAAATCTCAGCAAAGGAAGTCACTAATTGTCAAAACTCTTAAAATGCTGCATTAAAAATATCACCTTAATTCATAAACCTCATATTTCTTTCTTAAAATATTAGTTGGAAGATGATTCTTAGGGCTCAACTGAATGAGTTATACTTAGTGTTCTTTTTATCTTGGAAAGTTCTACTGGGATCACTTTTTTTTTTTTTTTCTTGCTGGTCTGAAGAAGCATTTTGAGATTAGGTGGGTGACAATATTGATTTTAGGAATTGGCAGCTCAGGTCAGCTTTTAATTTTTCTTATTTTGGTCTCTTAGTATTAGAATATAACCCACAGCATCAAGAAGTTGAAATTAGGTAGGGTGGGGGTTGTGGAGACAAGATGTGTCTTCTGAAGCATAAGAAACTGGAATATTTTATGTCATTTTATGGTTACTTCAATATGAACTTAAAGGAAGTTCACAAGAAAGCATTTGGATTACAGTTTCCTCATTTTAGGAGAAGTAGGTTATTCATTCGTACATATAGGGCCTATGTTCTATTAAGATTAATTGGAGTTATAATACAGTAGGCATGATAAAAGCAGAGGAGAGAAAGAACTAAAATACCCCAAGAATTCCTCAAGTGGAGGCAATGATGGTACTTGCACACAGGATGGGTTTAGGGATGGAGGACATAGGAGAAATCCTGCTCATTAGCTCTTCAGTGAACATCTTTCAGATGTTTATTCTGTAATAGACTATGGATGAAAGACAGAATACCTTGATGAGCAAATTAAAGCTGCTCTCCGTAGAGCAGTAACAGAACAATGGCTTCTTGGATTCATTTTCTAACCTGTAAAATAGAAATAACCAAACTCTCATAAGCAAGCCCAAGTCTCAATGAATTAATATCATAAAAGTTAATTTCTTACTCAGTGAACGAGTGAGGTCACTCTCCTAATGAGTGAGTCAGAAAAGGACATATCTTCCGTTTGTTGATTTTGTGGCCCCTTAGGTTTTTGTCATCCTCCACTCAGTCATCTGCCTCCTGCAATTAAAAATGGAAGGGAAAAATGGGTGAATGCGTTGATGTTGCGGTGCCAAGGATGAAAGAGCATCACAGTATGTTTACATATATTCCCTTACCCAGAACTAGCAGCCTGGCCCCATCTAGCTGAGAGTGGCCTCAGGAAATGAGTGTTTTCCTGTGCCAAGGAGAAAAATGAAATAGTCTAATCAAGTTATATAGCATTACCTCCTTCTTGGAAGTCCATTATTATAACTATATTTGAATTCTTAGAAAGTACAACTTATTTGTCACTATAAATAACTGAAATCTTTCTTTAAACAAATACTTCTCATTTGTTTGCAATACATTTATAGAAAGTAATCTAAGGGATAACTAGAATTTGTGATTATGAGATTCCTTTGCCAGATGTTAATCTTTGGCTTTCACAAGAATCAGGCAGTTCAGATTACCAAAAACAAATTGCTATGTATTTCTTTATTCAAAATTTTTGGTAGAGTGCACAAGATAATTATTTTCCAAATAACTTTCCACCTACACTTAATCTTGGAAATACAACTTGTATACCAGAACTCAGGTGTTTTTGTACAACTAACATAATGTCATTTTTGTTCTACTTAAATTGATAAAATAGAACTGTAGAAGAAAACCCTTTCTTTTTCTTTCCAACCATAAAAAAATTGAATGAAGATAACATTAAACTTGTTTAGGGGTGATTTTTTCTCCTGATGTGGTAAACAATATATATTTAACTATAATTTGAGTAAAATTTAATATATTGAAGCTGACTGTATGCTAAATACACACACTTAAATTTTGTTAAGTCCATTTTAAGTTGTATATGTCTGTATGCCTGAGATGGTAATTGAAAAAGCGATACCAAAAAGTCATTTTAATTTCTACTTGAACATATAAGGAAGAGTTGTGCATTTTTGTGATAAGAGAAGGTTTTAAATTTGTGTTAGACAACCCCTTTTGTCTTAAAAATAGAATTAATGAATAATAAAATCTTGAATGTAACACAGTAAAATCTCCATGATTTAAAAAGAATGTTATCATGATAGACAATTGTTTGGCTGATGATGAGTAAATCTCCAATAATTTTAAATGAAAAATAATCTAGTATGTTTCATGTGTAATAGACATATTGTGATAACATTTTACAGAGGAGTAATTCATTAAAGACTTCTTAGCAGGAATGAATTTAATGCTTTTTCCTTGGATTGTCAGCTTTGTGGCTATTCTCAGAAAAATTCCAATTTTCTCCAATTAATATGTCTGTTAACCTAGTAAAAAATTGAAATATTTTATGTTAGAAGTATGCCTAACAAAGGATAGAACAATAAGTAACTCTCAGTATTAATCTTCATTATAATTTTATTTTAATATTATGTTCTCCAATAAGCTAGGAGTCACTTTACATATTAGTAGCAGCATCAGTACAATATTTTCTGTTTTGATGTAGTTTAAATTTTATAAAAAATTGCAAAAGGAAAGCAAAATCGTCCCACAAATGTCTTTGTCACAACATTCTTTTCAAATTTGCTAAATGGTCCGATGATATCTTTAAAAAAACCCTTGCATTTACGTCTTTTCAGCCCTCTTCATTCTGAAAGAGTTCCCCAGTGCTGCTTTGATGAGCACGACCCTAAAGTTTTAAAGAACGTAGCTCAGTTATTTTGTAAAACATTCTTCAAATTTAGTTTGCTTGAGTTTTCTCATGATGAGATTCATTTTTTGCATTTGTGGCAGGAATATCACAGAAGGGACGCTGCATGCTTCTTATTGCGTATCAATCTATCACATTACTGGGCATATTGACTTGGATCACTATGTTAAGGGCATCGCTAGCTTTCTGTACTCTAAAGTCACTGTTTCCCTCTTTCTAATTGATATGAATTCTTCAGAGAAGTACTTTGTAACCAGGCAAATTTCCCAAGGCTCATCCAAATTTTACACATTAGCCTGAGCATGTATTGATGTTTGAATTAATTATTGCTGTGATGATTGTCAAATAGAGAGGTCCTGTTTCAGTCATTCCTTTTGCTCTTATTACTTATCATTCCAATTTAAAGAACTTTCCTCTCTATTTATAATTAGTTTGTATATTTACAGGAGTGTAGACTCCAGTAATTTTCAAAGGATAGAATTTGATACTATCATAATCTATGGTGATAATAAGGTTATCTCCAAACACATGCTGTTTGGAAGTGAGTAGAATGAGAGGATGATTGCAATGATGATTTCAGGGAGATTTTCAATATAGATTATGCTGCATTTGGGGGAAGTAGTATCTTCATTAATAACATCTCAAAAAATAACTTTCAAAGATTTTGACAGTATTTGCTGTTACAATATTTAATGCTTTTTGTTGTTAACTTCAGGATTTATTCTAACCACTCAAGAAGACTTGAAAATGAGTACCCAAAGATGAAAATTTGTGAATCCTCTAAAGCAAACTGCTATACTCTTAATATATGGGGTATGTCTATAAAAATTACTAAAGTTTGATAAATAGTTGATAAATAGTTGGAAGCTCACTAAAATAATATCCATATAGTAGATTCCATGACCCACTAGTAAGCTTCTCTATGTTCCATGCATACATTTCATATTTCATAGCAATTTTGCTATGAGTATAATTGCTTTCAAAAATTTTAGACATGAAACAAATAATGTTCATCAAGTGGTTAATATGGTTGATGATAACCATAGTGCAAAGAATGTTTCCTTTTGACTTGAACAAATGCTACTTAAAGTAGGTGTTCTGTAGAACCAATCTGGATTTCCACTTTAATGAATCAAGAGATAATTACCAATAAATGACTACACTGAAATGAACTGCTGAGTAGTCATGAAATACACTTAAACTATAGCTTTCCAGAAGAAGCTGAAGTTAGCCATAGGATAAGCATCAAAGCTCTTTATTTCACAGCCTTCTTAATTTTGGCAATTGCACTTACTGTCTCTCTTTAAAGAGATTTTCTTAAATACTTCTAAATTCCTTCAAGCTAAAATTTATTACTCAGCATTTCTGAATAACAGAGATTTTAGAGGATAATTTAAGTAAAAAATGAACTCTTAAGAAAACTGGAAAACTAAAGTTTATTTCTAAATTGTGTAACATTGAACTTTTAAAGTGAACACTAAGTTATTCTGTTATTGTATATTTTTATAATCCAAACTCTAGGTAAATTGAAAGTGTTGACTATGATTCATATTATTGTTATAATTAACTAGATTAAAAAGTTTTGTACCAAAGTACTCATTTTTTCCAAAGTACTCATTTTTTCCAAAGTACTCATTTTTTCTTGGTTTCATTTCTTCAGAGGAGAAAAGAAACAGGAAGGTTGCAAATGGGGATATACTAGGTAGTTTATTGATTACTTGCCATAAAGTATATCTCAGAAAAACCAAGAGTTTGAGAAATGTAAAGGAGCTTGGGAAATGCTGCAGAATTTGAGGATAGATAAGTAAACAGAGACAACCTTGGCCTTGTTCTAGAATAAATTCACTATTTTGAATATCTTTGTTTTCATCTCTTTCTCAGAAGTCATTTTTGAAAATACCTCAGTGGGTTTTGAAGTGTAAAATTCATAGCAATGAATACACAAGTAAAGATTCAGAAATGCTAATCAACCATTTACTTCACTGCACAAGTAGGTGGTGGTTATATACACTCTGATTGGGAAATATGTTTCCTTAATTATTACTGCAGGAGGAAGATATCCAGGAGTTCAAGCTGAAGAAAGTTTCTGCTCAAATTTACAACCAGGTCATTTTCCACCAATACCTCAAGAATGGAAAATTTATAAAGATAAAATGCTATGTTAATAGGTCATCATGTTATCTATCATGTGGATAGATAAAATATTAGTCATTTGATGGACCTAGAAAGGTTTATACACATATTAACACACACACACATATATATACACATACCCTCTGCATATACACCATACATCAATGTTTTAATTTTCTATAATTTTCCTTATTTAAAATAGTGTACAAGTTTCCAACAGAAAAATTTTAATGTACTTGTATATTATTTATTATTTTCATTTATATTGCTCATGCAAAATTACTGATTAAATGCCTTAAAAATTATTCCATCATTATGTTTAATGTTGTGGTGTACAAAATTGTTAATAGTTTACTTCATGATCTTCTTTGAGGAAATTGTAAATCTTAATCCCCATCCCTCAAATATGTGTATGGGATTAGTAGTTTACTAACTCATCATTTTAAAATTTACACATATATTACAACTACCCATTGTGTGGAATTCCCTAAAGAATACTGAAATTAATCCATGATTCCTTGGAGAAATTGATACTTCTCTGCATTATTTTCTATCATCTGTGCTTTGAGACATGTTTGTCCAGGTGCAGTTGCACCTATTTCATCAACAATACCATATTGACTATTTCCAGATTGCCCTTTCCATCCATCATGTCTTATGGAGGAAATTAATCCTTCAAGTTTTAGCACTTTATCTTGAATCTGATGTCTTTGAAACAATTTTATTTGCTTGGAAACAATTGGTGTTTCTAAAAGTCTTCAACAGAATAAATATCCCTAGCTATCCAAAGGAAAATCATCACTGATACCTAAATCTATATAAAATGTTAATTTATAGAAGAATTGTGATCATTGTATTAATTTGTCTGAACTAGAATTGGTATTCAAATATACCTATCAGTTTTCTAGATTTTCTTCCAATTTTATACCTTCCATTTTTAGTTGCTTAAGTATTTGGCATTGATTTAAATATTTGTAGTTTTTAAAGCACATATACATGGCATATATATACATATAGAGATACTATATGTTATGAAAGATTGAAGTTGCTAGAGAGTTGGACGTGGGCTAAGTCACAGAGTTGGAAAAATTATCTGGATGCAAAACGTACATATCTGTCATCACTTCACAATTCCTTTCACAATATTTATCTTCCCATGCAAAATTCCCCACTTGAAGAACATCTCAATGAAAGAAGAATTCACTGGGTATCCTTGCATCTTTAATGCTGCTAATATATGTTAATGGAAATAAGACCCTAAAACAAAATTTATTACATTGAAGTTTAAATGGCACAGTCCATGTGTTAAAAACCAAACAACAGTTTCCTAAGAGAAGAATGTGGAATATGTGCCAAGAATCTCAGAACTCAGTTTATAAAGTGAATCAAGGAGCAAAATGTTATGGAAATTTACTCAAAATTTTTTTTCAATGTGCTCTTAAAGCAATGTACTAATGCTGTATTTTTGTTCTTTTTTTTTTTTACTTTAACAAGACCTATTTGATTTCATTTGATAGAGTTCTTGAGTTCCTCTATCTGTACCATACAAGTAAATTAGAGATGTGAAGAGCCTCGATCATAGGAGAAAAATATTTTCACAGCTGTCTGCCTTTCTGTAATTAACACTGTTTCTTAGTATACAAAATAATGAGCTCACACATGCACGTGTTTACAAAATACTTCTTATGTGAATAATAAATAAAATTTTCCTAATATATCACATCCCATATTTGGTACACTTTTTATTATTTAGTAAGCAGAAAACACAGCCTTTAAATACATTCCTCCAAATAATTGCTTACTATGCAACAATGTATTAATGTAAAGAATAGAAAAAATGGTGAAAAATATATGAATTGAAAGAAAAAATAATGTGATGTATAGATTTACTAATTTTTTTCCATTTGAGTATTAAAAAATAATATCATTGTAATAAAATTTTAGTGTAAATGGGCAATATCTATTTTAAGGGTCACCTCTGAAAAGATATAGAATGTTAGGCTGTTGAAAAGATTGTAAGGACTATATAAGATTGTAAGGGCTACATTGTAAGAGATATAACTCATTGGTAAAATGCTTGCCTGGCATGCATGAGGCCCTGGGTTCAAGCCCTAACATATACACACACATACAAACTCACACACAAAGTGTAAAGATGTTATGTATTAATGTACATATGATTATTACATATTTGTGCAATAAAGTATTAATGTATTAATATTTATTAAAGCATATATAATAAAGTATAATATATACTTTATTAATAAGTAATAAAGTATAATATATATACATATATATAATGTATATGTATTATTCTATCTTGAAAATGCCAAAACAAAAATTCTTTGATACTCAAATGTTTGCTTGAAGGATAGATAAAAAAATTGTTGGCCACTGCCAAAATCATTCCCTATGAATTTGACTTTTATGACAGATTATTCTTGTCTGTTAGTTAATAAGTTTCAGATTATTTCTCCAAATGTCATTCTAATTTCTTTTACTTCAGTCTGCACAGCCTAATGGATTCCGGAGCTTTCAGATCCAGTTGTTGCCTGCTCTGCTTAGCCTCTTCTCTCAGAGACTATGACTGCTAGAAGTCTCAGAGGTACTGCTTGGTCTGCTTGGTTGCATCTACTATTTGATGAGTCAGCTCTGAGATCAGGAGGTCAACACAGTTACCCTCAGTTTCATGTCTCACATTGATTCTGGATGTCCTTATCTCTGATACAATATCTGAAGCTGCTGTTTTTCCCTGTTCTCCAAGTCACATGTTAAATTAAGCATGTAAAATATTAGGAACATATTCTTGTTAAAATTGAATGCATAATATAGCATTGAACAATAACCTTTAATGTCATTGCAATAGGAATAATCTGTTACATTTCAATACCAATCATCAATCTGGGAAAAAATGAAAGGAAAAGTCTTTTCACAGCTTTATATTTCCTTTTCTTGCTTTTTTAAATGGAAAAATTTAATTTCCATTATATTATTTCTGTTAGTGAATAATATATATACACATAAAATATATACACATATAATTTATAAATTGATATTACTTTATATATGAGGCTAAATGCAAATATCCTGCTGGCCAGGCTGGATTACAGTACTTCAGGGAAAACTTGCTTTTAAAAAAGGTCTGTGCTCAATTGCAATCACTTCAAAAAAGAAATAAAGTAAATGCACCCAAGAACCCGTCATTCTGGCCTCACTTATCCATGAGTTTGATACCATTTACTTCCACTTGAACAAGAAGCTAAGTGGGTACAGACTAAGAGGGCAGTACCTGGAGACTTGTCCAGTCAGATGCTCTAGGGTGAGCATTGTCCAATCCACACATGGCAGGTAAGGAAGTGGTGGCGTCCGCTATCCAGTTCAGTCTGTCTCTGGAGACTGCCATTCTTGGGATCTATTTATTTCTAGGCTCCTTCTCCTATGCTTAGGAGACCCAGGTTGCTCTGCCACACAGATGATGGAATGTCTATATGGAGAATACAAGCCACCTTGAGAGACAGGGAATAGTGAGTATGCAGTTTGCATCTTGAGTCTGGGAAGGGAGGCTGTTTGGAAGAAGTTAGACTGGCTATGGCTAGATTCCCAGACCTCAAAAAAACTAAACCAAGAGGACAGCATTCTGTATTTGAGGTACTGCTTCCCACACATCTAGAAAGCTCAGTAAGAAAGAGCAACTGGATCCCCTATAAAACACCAATACTTTCATGCAATAAAATTACACATGGATTAGGGATTCTCTCCTGATGTTCATCCCATTCATCACCACAACATGGGGAGATTCCAGGCTGTCTGCACAAAGCTGTCCATATTAGGCTTCAGGACATGACTGAAGGCACCATGAATGGATGGGACAGGATATTCAACATCCTAGCTGGTGACCAATTCCACACTTGATTGGCCAGAGGACACTTAGGGTTGAACTTCCTCAGAGGAGGATTTGTTTATGCAGACACTGGAGACTATAGCAGGCAGTTCCTATCCACCATAACCAGTCCTAGCCTTTTCCTGATTTTAATGAGATAACATTTTTATGTGATTAACACATACAAAATTTAAGCGTAATTGTACCATGACAACTCTTCCTCCCTGCTGATTCCCAGCCACTCAGTTTTCCACACCAACAAAACAATCCTTTTACTCTTATATTTTGGTCAGAGATATTCTATGTGTGTGTAAGAATGGATAGAAAGACAGATAGATGACACACAGATAAGTTATGTAGATAGATATACATTTCTACTTTTATATAAAAACATACTATTGCCTACAGAACAGTCATTGCCTTTGCCATTTTCTTTTAGCAATATTTTTGAGCTCGTTTTTTTTATCTTTCTTTCCTGATTTATCTAGAGTTATATTTAGCATACCCTAAATTCCTAATACTTTTTCTGACCTTTGTTGGCATGAACATACATCATTTTAGCATTTGAAAATGTACTTGAACTCTACACTCTGCATGACTTCTTTGCTAAATCAGAGAGTATATTTGTTATTTTGAAAGCTATGTGACCATGATGTGTTTGGAGTCCTCTGCAATTCTATTAACATTATAAAGGAATGCTTTTCATACTATATTTGGCAATATATTGCTATTCAATTTTTATGTCTTTGCCCATATAAAAGGTAGGCAATCCTTGTAGTGTGGGCTTTTTTCATTTATTTTTATTATGAAGTTTAACATCTTTTCTTATTTTTAAGAACCACCTGTATGAGCACCTGTGTGAACTATTTGTTTCCCTTTTGTATTTTGCAGTTTGGTGGTTCTTTTTCTTAATAATTTGAAGGAGGTTATTGAATCACATAATTGTCTCAGTCATGTGTTAGACTTAGTTTTTCACATTTGATAAATGATCCTTATTATCACGGTTTGCACTATCACATTGAAGACTTTTATTCTCTTGATGCCAAAAATATTTGATTTGTAGGTAGAAAACGCAAGTCTTTTTCCATTTTATACCATTTCACCGTTTGGTCATAGCTCAAAAGTTTTCGTGCACTGTGAAGTTATAAGACAGTTTTCACATGGGTTCTTCTTTCAAATTTTGGTGTTTATTTTCTACCTTGAATGGTTTTTCCACTTAGGATACATGTAGATTCAAATTTGTTGGTTCATTTTTTCCCCAGAAAATTATACTTGGTTTATAAACAATCTTCTTCCTAACCTCTTCAAGATACAAAATTCTGACAGATATCTAGCTGCATTTCTGGACTTTTCATTGTCTTTAATTGAACTATTTCTCATACATTATCATTATATTTTTGAATAATTGAATTAAAAATGTTTGTGTTATATTTCATTAATGATTAATTTAATTGAAAATGCATACTACATTTTAAAAATTAGATGGGTATATAGAACAATTGATTTCTTTCTTTTTTCTTTTTTTGGGGAGGAAAGGGTACTAAGGATTTAACCTGGAAACAATTTATCTCTGAGCTATATCCTCAGTTATTTTTTATTTTTTTATTTTGAAACTGGGTCTCACTAAGTTGCTGAGGTTGGCCTTGAACTTGCTATCTTTATGTCTCAGCCTCCCTAGCTGCTGAGATTACAGGCATGTGCCATAGCATCTGGCTAGGCAAATTGATTTCCATTTTGTCTAGGACTAATATCAAATTATTTTGCATTTATGAGAATGAAAACACTGCTCCTTGTCACATTTTATTATTATTTTAGGGTTTTCAGTTTTCTAATACTTGATATATTGGAATGCATAGAATGTGATGAATAACAACTGCAACACATATTTGAAGAAATATAAAAAATTGTTCATTAAAACATTTCTTGATTCAATCATTAATTATAAATAGTAAGATTATATTTAAAGTGCAGATATATTTGATTTTAGAGGATTTTACATTAGTTATCTTTAGAAAATTTTGTAAGCCAGCCCTACTAATAGTGCTTTCTCTTCTAACCAAGTCTTGAGGAAATTATGAGGGGTACTCTGAGTTTCCTTTCCTTTGTTGCAAACCACAGACCCGTATATAAAATAACCGTGGGGGGCTGGGATTGTAGCTCAGCGGTAGAGCGCTTGCCTCGCATGCGTGAGGCCCTGGGTTCGATCCTCAGCACCACATACAAAGCAATAAAATAAAGACATTGTGTCCATCTACGACTAAAAATATATTAAAAGAAAAAATAACCGTGGCATTTTATCTTCATAAATAACCTTACATATGTTGTTAATTTATGGTTCAAAGTATGGAAAACCCAAGAATATGATATACAGACTTCTAATAAAAGCTGTGAGTGAACATTTTTTATTATAGAGAAGCTTTTTATCTAAGCAAATTTATTTTATAATAATATGTCTCTCTATATATGTTGTGCATGTATATATATATACATATATATATGTGTATTAAACAACACACATATAACCATACATATGACCACAGTGTATAAGGACATCCAAGGGCAACTTATCTTTAATTTTGTTTTGGCAAAAAGAACAGATGCTATTTTTCAATGTAAATGCATAACTTGCTAACTGACGAGTAGATTTTATAAGAAAGTTTTTTTTCACTCTTGCTGAAAAGAGTAGATAATTAGGAATTGCAATATTAATGGATATAGAATCCTTGAACTTATGTCTTATGAGAAAATTGGAAAGCATAAAAATGACAAATAACTTTCTTATATTGAATACATCTTCTGCTATAAACTGAACTTAATTTGACTCTTTCTGGGTATACTAATCAAATGTCATTTCTGTTACACAGCAGTTTTTTAATCTGAAGGACATGTGAGACATTCCAAAAAGGCTGGCACATTTTTACCACTATTTATTGTATGATTAGAGCCATATTTGACAGATTAATAGATAATTAAATTATGAATCAGTCAGTGTATTAATTAATAAATGTACAAGAGAAATATTCAACATGTCCATAATGTACATCACAATCTTTTGACAGTATTTTTTCTTACATCCCATGAGAAGTGTTAAAAATATCAGTTTTGTCTATCTCTTTCTCTTTCCCTCATAAACATACAGTGCAACCCCCCACACAGCCCAGCCACAGCCTTATACAATCTTTAGTAGAAACAAATGTTGCTTTGCCTGTAGAACTTTAAGAATGATCACTATATCCAAATGCCTCCTTTCCCAGGATTCAGTCATTCTTGGGGGGTCTAGTAAAGCAGAGTGGGAGAACTAGAAGTACTGTGGTCACTCCATTTTTAAATCTCTAAATTCTTCTAGTATTCATCATTTTTACTACTCTTATGAAACTTCAACTATGTACTTTTTATGTTAATATAAATTGTTTTATTTCTATTAGCCATACTTCGTCTAAGAGGAAAACTGAACCCAATTGCAAGGGATCAATCACCAGTGTGTAATTAGTAGGTGTATAATTTTGATTGTTGAAAAGGTTTGAAAATCGAACAGAAAGATATCCCTACCAAGTCAAAAGCAAGACCTAGCCCATCAAAACTTTGTATACTCAAAATCTAAATTTTCATCACATCTCCAATAAGCTATGCCTGTGCTAATAGGTATGGACCACTTAAAATGCTTCAATTACTGCCTAGTCTTGTTTTGAGCAATTGCTTTGAACCATTTAGTACATTGCTTTAATGTCTCCCACCTTGCTAAATTTGTATCTTCCACTTTGAAATCACTTTAAAATCCAGAAACATTGAAACAAGAATTTTTTTAATCACTCATTTGGTGGACAGAACATGTTCCTAATGATGTTGAAATGGTCTAAAGGTTTTTTCTTTGTTGCTGCTGTTGTTTGTAATTCCAATTAATATGAGAAAGTTTCATGGATTTTATTTCAGAAACATTACTGTGTAATACAAAGACCCTCCTGAAGTAAGTGATATATACAGTGTGTGTTCCAATTTATCTTTGTAGAATTTGGATAATCTGAGTTGTGACACAGTTGGCTCTAAAGATTTTAGTAAGAAACTGAGAATATGTGCCATTTATTGAGTGCATATTTTATGTTATGCCTTTTCAAATATGTACATGTACAAGAAATTGATAAAGAAATAAAGCTAATAAAATCTGTACAAGGTTACAAAACAATACTTAGCATAAGAAATCTGAACCTCCTCAATAGAAAAGAGAAAATAATTTTTTCAGATTCAATAAGAATTCTAACAATAAAAACATTCTTCTAAATAATTCAGATTATCTAAATACTGTTTCTGCAGAGCAGAGAAAATATATAGTGAGGAAATAATTCGTACAATATTTCCTATACTCTCTGCATGTTCTCATATTGGTAATTCATTTTGAGGTTTAGCACACTTTATTAATATTTAGTAGACCTTTTTCAGTGTTTTGTACATTGCTGTGAAAGTACATGTTTGAGAAGTAAATTTAAATGTTTTAAACTTGAAACAAGTTAGAAAACGTTTAAAAGTAAACACAATAGAAATTTTTTTATATGCTTATTAAACATAGAATATTGAAACATATTCTTTCTCCATAATAATATATGGGTGCTCAGTTTCTTTAGGTTTAATAACTTTCTCCCATGACATTTAAATTAATTGCATTTTTAACTTACCAGATTTTTGTCAGTGTAATCAAATCTTCAATATTTATTTCATATCATTCACATTATCTTCATTATTCTTTGCCATATGCACTCGATCATTAATAAAAAAGGAAGTGATGGAGAGAGATAATTCAGAAAAAAACAATACCAGTATGTTCACAGAAGGAAAATGCCTCACGGAAAATGGGAAACACTGTGAATAATGCTGAAAGCAATCAGAGTAGGAACACTAAGCAAGGCAGTGTAAGAAGGCTCATAAAGAAGCCAGGAGCCGGGCGCGGTGGCTCAAGCCTCTCATCCCAGCACTTAGGGAGGCTGAGACAGGAGAATTGTGAGTTCAAAGACAGCCTCAGCAATGGCGAGGTGCTAAGCAAGCAACTTAGTGAGACCCTGTCTCTACATAAAACACAAAATAGGGCTGGGGATGTGGCTCAGTGTTCAAGTGCCCTGAGTTCAATCTCCAGTACCAAAAAAAAAAAAAAAAGAAGAAAAAACCAGGGAGCCTGGAGGTGGAAAATAGCAGAATGTACTAGCAAATTTGTTCACAGTAAAAAAAGATAGGCATAGCCTGTGCCTGGGTGTGAGAAGTTGGTGAGGTCACTAGGTATATCAGGGCTGGATACAAAAGTCATCTTTAACCAAGTGAGGTATAGAGCTAGTGGAGAAATGAGACCACTTACAGACACTGTATTGGAATAGTCCTCAATGCACCTGCAGAGACAGAGCCATCCATTTGCAAATCCAGATGTCTACTCAGATCCTTTCAAATCTCTACTTTTTAAAATATATTGCAAGGAGCAGGACAAGGAAAATCCAACTAATATGAACACGGAATTTGAAAGTGTATCATTACATATAAATGTACTTCAAAAACTGAAGGTGAGGAAGAGCCAAATTTTGTCTCAAGAGAAACAATAAAAACAAAATGAAAACACAGGAAACAGAAGATGTGGATGTAGGGAAAGATGAGTTTGAAAATGTTGAAGTGGAACTTGGGACAGTAAGGAAATTTTCAATTGAATAACAATAAGAATGGACTAGAATAAATAAAACTATCAGTGAAAAGAAGATTCCATTGGAATTTTATGACAATTATTAGTTGAAAGTGAGATGAAGTTGCCTGTTGTGTGCAGAAAATTCATTACTTTTACAAGTTCAATAATATTGAAAATCTTGAATATTTGTTACCGTTAACTGTTCCTGTTAAAGAATCAAGTTTGCATTTGACAGCAAAGTCTACATTTCTAAACCATTGGATCTTTTGTGGTTAGATAAAAAGACAGCAAAATAAAACATCGTATTGTTAAGACTTAATTGTATTGTCAAAGCTTCAAAAC
The DNA here is from genome assembly GCA_028644305.1 of Xerus rutilus. Taxonomy (NCBI): domain Eukaryota; kingdom Metazoa; phylum Chordata; class Mammalia; order Rodentia; family Sciuridae; genus Xerus; species Xerus rutilus. Next base: position 100,581,211 of record CM053409.1, on the reverse strand, counting down.
ATGTGAAAAATCCAATTGCTCTGAAAAATAAAAGTAACAGTAATTAGAACAAGTTACACTTGTAGTATATAACTTTTCAGTAAATAGTATGATGGACATAGACAGAAAAAAATAAGTTCAAAATTCATTAAATTAAAAATAAATTTGTAACTGAGATAAAACCACATAGAATTCTAATAGTAAAAAAATCACCAGAGTCCTTTTATGAATGTTCTTTCAGTACTGTAAACATAAAATACTAAAATATTTTATCAAAAGTAACACTCTCATAACATTTTATTTTTTAATTTAATTTAATTTATTTATTTATTCTAGCTAGGTATACATGATAGCAGAATGCATTTTGATTCATTGTACACAGATGGAGCACAACTTTTCATTTCTCTGGTTGTATGTGATGTAGAATCACAACATACATGCTGTCATACATAAAGTTAGGGCTATGGTGCACATCATATTCCACCATCTTTTCTGTCCCCATGCCCTTTCCCCCTGCCACACCTGTGACCAAAGTTCCTCCATTCTTCCCGTGTCCTCCCCCCACATTATGAATCAGCATCCACTTATCACAGAGAACATTCAGCATCTGGTTTTTTGGGATTGGTTTACTTCACATAGCATGATATTCCCCAACTCCATCCATTTACCTGAAAATAACATGATTTTATTCTCTTTTATTGCTGAGTAATATTCCATTGTATATATATATCACAGTTTCTTTATTCATTCATCTATCGAAGGGCATCTAGGTTGGTTCCACAGTTTAGCTATTGTGAATTGAGCTGCTATAAACATTGAAGTGGCTACGTCACTGTAGTATGCTGTTTTTAAGTCCTTTGTGTATAGCTGGGTCAAATGGTGGTTCCATTCCTAGTTTTCTAAGGAATCTCCATACTGCTTTCCAGATGGGTTGTACCAATTTGCAGTCCCAATAGCAATGTATGAGTGTGCCTTTTTCCCCTCAACCTCGCAAACCCTTGTTTTTTGTATTCTTGGTAATTGCCATTCTGACTGGTGTGAGATGAAATCTTAGAGCAGTCTTAATTTACATTTCTCTAGTTGCTAGAGATGTTGAACATTTGTTCATATGTCTGTTGATCAATTATATATCTTCTTCTGTAAAGTTTCTGTTCAGCTCCTTGGCCCATTTATTGATTTGGTTGTTTGTTTTTGGGGTTAAGTTTTTTGAGTTCTTTATATACCCTGGAGATTAGTGCTCTATCAAATGTGCGTGTGGCAAAGATTTGTTCCCAGAATGTCAGCTCTCTGTTCACTTCATTGATTGCTTCTTTTGCTGAGAAAAGCTTTTTAGTTTGAATCCATCCCATTTATTGATTCTTGATTTTACTTCTTGTGCTATAAGAGTCTTGTTAAGGAAGTAAGATTCTAATCTGACATGATGAAGATTTGGGCCTACTTTCTCCTTAGTTAGATGCAGTGTCTCTCATTTAATTCCCAGGTCCTTGATCCACTTTGAGTTGAATTTTGTGCATGGTGAGAGATAGGGGTTTAGTTTCATTTTGCTGCATATGGATTTCCAGTTTTCCCAGCACCATTTGTTGAAGAGGCTATCTTTTCTCCAGTGTACATGTTTGGCTCCTATGTCTAGTATAAGATAACTGTATTTAAATGGGTTTGTCTCTGTGTCTTCTATTCTATACCATTGGTCTACATGTCTATTTTGGTGCCAGTACCATGCCATTTTTGTTACTATAGCTTTGTAGTATAGTTTAAGGTCTGGTATTGTGATGCATCCTGCTTTACTCTTCTTGCTAAGGATAGCTTTGGCTATTCTGGTTCTACTATTCTTCCAAATGAATTTCATGATTGCCTTTTCTATTACTATAAGGAGTGACATTGGGGTTTTAATTGGAATTGCATTGAATCTATATAGTGCTTTGGGTAGTATGGCCATGTTGACAATATTGATTCTGCCTATCTAGGAGCATGGGATTTTTTTCCATCTTCTAAGATCTTCTTCAGTTCTTTCCTTAGTGACTTGTAGTTTGCATTGTAGAAGTCTTTCACCTCTTTTGTTAAATTGATTCCCAAGGTTTTTTTTTTTGTTGTTGTTGTTGTTTTTGAGTCTATTGTGAATGGTGAATGGGGTAGTTTTCCTAATTTCTCTTTCAGAGGATTCATCACTGATGTATAGAAATGTAATTGATTTACAGGTGTTGATTTTATATGCTGCTACTTTGCTGAATTCATTTATTAATTCTAGACATTTTGTGGTAGAATTTTTTGGATTCTCTAAGTATAGAATCATGTCATCTGCAAATAATGGTAGTTTGAGTTCTTCTTTTACTATTCATATCCCTTTAATTTCTTTTGTCTGTCTAATTGCTCTGGCTAGTGTTTTAAGGACTGTTGAATAGCAATTGTGAAAGAGGGCATCCCTGTCCTTTTCCCGTTTTTAGAGGAAGTGCTTCCAATTTTTCTCCATTTAGGATGATGTTGGCCTTGAATTTAGCATAGATAGCTTTTACAAAGTTAAGGTATGTTCTTACTATCCCTAGTTTTTCTAGTGTTTTGAACATAAAAGGTGCTGTATTTTGTCAAATGCTTTCTCTACATCAATTGATAAAATCATTATGACTCTTATCTCTAAGTCTATTGATGTGATAGAATATGTAAATTGATATGTAAATATGTATGTTGAACCAACCCTGCATCCCTTGAATGAATCCAACTTGATCATGGTGCACTATTTTTGATATGTTTTTGTATGTGATTTTCCAAAATTTTATTGAGAATTTTTGCATCTATGTTCATCAGGGATATTGGTCTGAAACATTCTTTCTTTGATGTATCTCTGTCTGGTTTTGGAATCAGGGTGATACTTGCCTCATAGAATAAGTATGGAAGTGTTCCCTCCTTTTCTACTTCATGAAATAATTTGAGGAGTATTGGTATTAATTCTTCTTTGAAGATCTTTTAGAACTCAGCTGAGAGTCCATCTGGACCTGGGCTTTTCTTGGTTGACAGGCTCTTGATAGCATCTTCTATTTCCTTAGTTGAAATTGTTCTGTTTAAGTTGTATATGACCTCTTGGTTCAGTTTGGGTAGGTCATATACCCCTAGAAAATTTTTGATGTCTTCAGGATTTTCTATTTTACTGGAGTATAAATTTTCAAAATAGTTTGTAATTATTCTTTGTATTTCAGTAGTGTCTGTTGTGATATTTCCTTTTTCACCAGGAATTTTAGTAATTTGGATTTTCCTTCTGCTTCTTTTAATTAGGGTGGCTAAGAGTTTGTCAATTTTGTTTATTTTTTCAAAGAACCGGCTTTTTGTTTTGTCAATTTTTTGAATTGTTTCTTTTGTTTCAATTTCATTGATTTAAGCCCTGATTTTAATTACTTCCTGTCTTCTACTTCTTTTGATGTTAGTTTGTTATTCTTTTTCTAGGGCTTTGAGATGAAGAGTCATGTCATTTATTAGTTGACTTTTTCTTCTTTTAATAAATGAGCTTAATGCAATGAACTTTCCTCTTAGCACTGCCTTCATGGTTTCTCAGAGATTTTGATATGTTGTATCAGAGTTTTCATTGACCTTGAAGAATTTTTTTTATCTCTTCCCTGGTGTATTCTTTTATTCATACATCTGTGTTGGAGTAGTTTCTGTTTTTTAATCTGTCATTGATTTCTAATTTTATTTGTTGTGGTCAGATAGGATACAGGATAGTATCTCTATTTTTTTGTATTTGCTAAAACTGGCTTTGTAACATAACATATGGTCTATTTTGGAAAAAGATCCATGTTCTGCTAAGAAAAAGTGTATTTGCTCATTGATAAATAGAACACTCTATATATGTCTCTTAAGTCTAAATTATTGATTGTTTTATTGAGTTCTATGGCTTCTTTGTTTAGTTTTGTTTGGAAGATTTATCCAGTGGTAAGAGAGCTATGTTAAAGTCATGAAGTATTATTGTGTTGTGGTCTATTTGATTCTTGTATTTGAGAAGAATTTGTTTGATATACATACATGCCCCATTTTGGGGGGCATAGATATTTATGACTGTTATGTCTTGTTTATGTACAATTTCCTTAATAAGTATGAAATGTCCTTCTTTATCACTTTGCATCAGCTTTGGTTTAAAGTCCACTTTATCTGATATGAGGATGGAAACTCCTGCTTGTTGACAATGTCCATGTGAGTGATATGTTTTTTTCCCACCCTTTCACTTTCAGTCTGTGGATGTCTTTTCCTGTGAGATGAGTCTCTCGTAGGCAGCATATTGTTGGGTCTTTTTTTTTTTTTTAATCCAGTCTATCAGTCTATGTATTTTAATTGATGAATTTAGGCCATTCACTCAGGGTTATTACTAAAATATGATTTGTAGTCCCGGTCATTTTGGTTTATTTTTGGTTTTTACCTTGACTTGGTTTCTCCATTGATTGCCTCCTCCCTTCCCCTTTTTTAGTGTAGTTCCTCTTTTTGTATATTTTCATTGTTGGTTGTCATTTCCTCCTCATGGAATATTTTGCTGAGAATGTTGTGTAGTGCAAGCTTTCTTGCTGTAATTTTTTTTAACTTTTGTTTATCATGGAATATCTGAAGCTCAGTTTTGCTGGATATAAGATTCTTGGTTGGCATGCATTTTCTTTCAGAGCTTGTTATATGTTGTTCCATGACCTCCTGGCTTTTTGAGTTGAAAAATCTGCTGAGATCCAAATTGGTTTCCCCTTATATATAATCGGGTTCCTCCTTCTTGCAGCCTTTACAATTTTATCCCTATTCTGTATGCTGGGCATTTTTATTATAATGTGCCTTGGTGTAGATCTGTTTCAATTTTGTACATTTGGTGTCCTGTATGCCTCTGGTATTTGATTTTATAATTCATTTTTCATGTTTGGGAACTTTTCTGATATTATTTCATTGAAGAGATTGTGCATTCCTTTGGTTTGAAATTCTGTGCCTTCCTCTATCCCAATAAATCTTTGATTTTGTCTTTTGATGCTGTCCCATAATTCTTGTGTGTTCTGTTCATGATTCTTACCATATTCACTCTATCGTCAACTTTATTTTCAAGATTGTATATTTTGTCATTATCTGAGGTTCTGTCTTCCAGGCGATCTAGTCTGCTGGTGATGCTTTCTATTGAGTTTTTTATTTGGTTTATTGTTTCCTTCATTTCAAGAATTTCTGATTTTTTTTTTCAAAATCTCTAGGTCTTTCTTAAAGTAATCTTTTGCTACCTGTATTTTCTCTCTTATCTCTTTGTCACAGTGATCAATTGTTGCCTTTATTTGCTCTCTTATTTCTTTATTGGATTGATAAATTTTTGCCTGTATTTGCTTGCTTAAGTCATTCTTTAATTCACAGATCATTTTAATTATGTATATTCTGAATTCTTTCTCTGAAATTTCATCAACTGTGTTGTCAGTGGATTCCATTACTGTGGTATTTAGGTTTATTTGGGGCATTTTCTTCCCTTGTTTTTTCATGTTGATTATGTATTTCCCTTTCTTGAAATGCTGATCTCAGGTATTGCAGTTTCTAGCCTATAATCTTTCAGTGACACTACAGATTACCTGCATCTCACCTTGGAGTTACTTCCAGTCCCCAGCAGGTGTCCCCACATGGACTCTACTGCCACTAAAGTTGGTGGTAGTGGTAGTGGAAGTACCTCAAGAGGGCAGTAGGAAAGCCTTGGCTGGACTCCCTAGATGGTCCCTGAATACTGTTTTGGGCCCTCTCTTATGCTCCTTCCAGTCAGCAGAAACTCTAATGCAGAACTGGGGGCTGGCACAGGCCTCACTTCGGCAGGGTCTCAGGCAGGGGACTCTGTGGGTGACCCTTACTGTGAGCGTGGGTGAGTGTGGGCTCCCCTGTGGCTGGTGGCTGGCAGTCTCAGGTCTGGGCTTGGCTGGGCTCCCATGGCAGTCCTCATAACATTTTCTTTTACTAATGAAAAATGTAAATTTGCTGCCATCTTCTTCTTCTCCTCCCCTTATCATCATTGTCATCATTGTCCTCCTCCTCCTTTCTCCCTCTTAATCTCTCTCTGTGGTACCAAGTATTAGACCCAGAGACACTTAACCACACAGCCACATTCCCATACCTTTCTACTTTTATTTTGAGACAGGGTATGGCTAAATTGCGTAGAACCTTGCTAAGTAGCCTTAAGTTGCTGAGGTTGGCTTGAAACTCACAATTCTCCTGTCTCAGTCTCCCAATCTGCTGGGATTACAGGTATGTGCTATTGTGGCCAGCCTAAAGTTGCATTTTTCTGCCCAGTAGATAATATTATTTGGGTGAGTATTTCTTTAATGCTTTAAATTATTGATAAATATACATTATTTAAATTATTAATAAAATATATAAATAAAATAATTTAAATTATTAATAAAATATACATAAAGGTAAACTAATACATAGTCTCATAATTTTTAAAGTATTTTTATGTTCTATCATTCCTCTTATATTATGCAGATAATATGTTTTATTAAATAGTAAACTCTTTTTATACATTGTATATTTTAGAAATTGAATATTCTCTTGCAACATATATTTTACCTTTTGTTGTCAATGCTATTTAGCACTCACACATTTGGGAGGTAGAAAAGTTACAATCCCTAGAAGTTAGGTTCTGCAGGGGAAGGCAGCTATAAATACATTTGCCAACAGGTAGACATGCTAGTCAGTGTTTTCCAGAGAATCAGAATCAAAAGCAGATGGATAGATATGGACATATAGATAGATAGATAGATAGATGATATATACAGAAATGAAAGTGGTATAAATCCAGTCAAAATCTGAATATCTGACAATAGGAGGAGGGATGGTGTAAATCCTGGTCTAAGCCAATGACCCCATGATAAGGTGGTAGCCTCACTCAAGTGGGCAAATAAGAAGAAAGAGTGATGAATTCCTCTCTCTTCTGCCTTTGTGTTCTCTTTAGCTACTTCAAAAGATTGGGTGAGACCACTTACACAAGGAAGGACAATCCACTTTACTGTGTCAACCTACTCATGTCTCTTCCAGATACCTTTAAACAAACCAAGAATGTTTAATCTGGGCAGCCCTGTAGTACATTGAAGTTGACACATAAAATTGCTTGTCACAGTAGAGTAGAGGGAATATAAGAAAATGTTGTCCAAATTTGCTTCCAGCATTGACGATGGACTAAGATCATTCAAGGCCATGTGCTGCCAGGAAAAAAACAACAACAACAAAAAAAACGTATGGCACCTATGTGTGATCCAGGGCATTTGAGTTCAAGGTGTCCTGTTAAAGTTCAGATCCTAGTGTATGAGAATGTCTTCTATAAGCCAGTCATAGGAATTTGAAGATTATCTCTCTACTCGCCTGCAAAATTAAGGACATAACCCTTTGAAATTGAAAGTAGATCCAGTAGCTTAATGGACAGGCATAAAAAGCAAGTTATAAAATGCCGCTTTTTCACTCAGTGCGCAATTTGGCAGTCTGTTCCTAATTATAAACTTTCCCAGGTCGTCTTGTTGGTTATAGGTAATCTGAACAATTTTCCCTAAAGACCAGCACAATCTTTTTAAATGTGTTAGCATTATTATTAATACCACCCTTTTCAAATCCATGAATTGGCTTGGACTGGACAATAACTTACAAATTTTACCTAATTAGAAAGTATGGGATCTGCTCTGTGCCTGGGTTTCTTGCTTGTTTGGTGATAGGCAAAGGAATAGAAGGCTTTGAGTGTATCATTCCAAGGCATTACTTCTTAACCAGCAGCAATTTTGCTCCTCAAGGAATGTCAGGAGAAAAAGTTTGGTTGCCACAAATAAATTATGGACAAATAAATTATGACACAGTAAGATGTTGCTACTTGAATTGAGTGAAAAGAAATAAGGAATGTTTCTAAGGATTGTACAATGCTCAGAAAAATCCCCTCAACTAGGAGGCTAAATCATCCATATTACTAAGGTTAATATTCCTGTTTTAATGAAATGGATATAATGCTGTCTATAGTGACCCCTTTCCGCCAGGACCTCTCCTTACAGTTGCTTCTTGACAGTGTGTATCCATTAGAGGAAAAACAGTTTTCCATTGGCTCCTTTTTCCTTAGGATTTCCCTTAGAACTGGCTACATAAATGTACAGGCCTGGTGGAAAATGGAAATGTACGGCTCCTTGTTTAATAAGTATTAATAATTTTAAGACAATGACAACATAATATTAAACCAAATACAGAATCTCTTGTGACTATACAGGTTGCATACCCATGAATTGAAGCCTGATGGCCCTTCAGCAGTGGAAGGTTAATTTATAATGAGTTAATTTTATGAACATTCAATGACAAGATTGGATGCTGAATAATCATTGATTCCACGGTAGTATTGTTATTTGAAATGAAAATGTTGTTGCTTTAAAACATGCTGCCTACTGGGTCAATACAACCATTTATATTATTTATTGATTTGCAAAAGCTGAAACATCTCAAACTGATAAGCATTAATGTGAGCTTTCTTTTTACTTTTAAGAAAAAAAAAACCCATAAGAGTACTTATCCTTAAAAGTATCAAATATACAATTGGACACTGTTTCATGATCTCATCTTGTTCATCAAGGTTAGAAGACCTCATATAGGCAGGCATTTAATCAAATCCTTTGGCACCTTTTATACTAGTACTCTACAGACAGTGGTTAGAATACTGATAATATAAATAGTTGATCTCTTCATTCCCCTTCACATCACAAATCATGTCTATATCAGCCAGTAGATTGGAGTCTTTTAACTACTTTAAATATCCAATTTTCCAAGGTTGAATCATGATCCCTTCAGTTTAATTCATCTTCACAGTGTTTCCAGAAAGAACATTGTTATGAGCCTGCCTGTCATCATTATCATCCATGTCAAAATATTAAGGATGCTCCTCTCAAACTTATTGTTTTGTCCTGTATTTTTCCTTCTCCAGATTACATTCTACCCATCTTATCTAATCACAAATGGTAGGCTTTTTACAAATAAACTTTCATTGCACTTGGCTGGCAGCAATCTTTAAGAACATTTTAATTCTTACTTATGAATCACAATTTGGTCACAGGACAAAAAGTTATATAATCATTTTTTTTTCTTAGCACTGATACACAGAGTTTGAAAGAGATGCAGTTTTCCTTTAGAGATTATATAGACATCTGAGCACAATTGTCACGGAATTTTCAAGGGGACACAAGTTTTCATATTCCACACACTAACTATTCATTCTGAAATAGAGAGCAGCATCTCCATTTCAAATTCCTTTAAATAGGGCTTTTCAATCTCTGGGTTATTAACATTGTGGACAGAATAACAATGAAAGGGCTTCTCTGTACATCGTAAGATGGTGACCAGTATTTCAGGCCACCAGCCATTAGCTGACAGTACTATCATCCCAATTTCTAAAACCAAAAATCTTCCCAGACATCAAAATGTCCCCAGAGGGAAAAATCATCCTTAGTTGCAAACAATGACTTTAAAACAAATCTAAATCAAATATCTCATATACTCAGGTTGAAGTTTTTAAATATTTCCCAAAGAGGCTCGATAAATTTTTATGCAATGACCTAGAGAGTTACCCCAACAAGACACATTAGACATATGAAGTAGAGATTCTATGTCATTCATATTAACAGCAAATGTTCACAATACTATAGGTGTGTTTATTATTTATATTAAATTTAAAAAAAGTTAGTTTGAAAATAATGTAGCATAGAGTATTTCCTAAACATTTTAAGGTTGAATATCAAATCCATTGTCATGTCATATCATAAATTTTACTAAAGTTGAAATGTTCTATTATATAGCAAAATGTGTTAAGCAGTCCCCATTGTTTTTAAAACTGAATACTTGTTCACTTCTCATAGATATTCACATACTCATGTCATCTCAAGCTCTACTTAACAACACAACTATCTGAACAAAGAAAAAACACAAACAGCTGTATAAAAGATAAAAGATGAAGTATAACTATATTCATATGATTATGTTTTACTGTCTACTTACAGAGGATCTTCAAACTTTTATGTTTTTGATTGTCTTTACCTTCAAAAGGAAGCAATCACATTATTGTATTCAAATTATATAAAGAATGAATTGACTGGTCATTTGGATGGATTCTGTCCAATTGGCTGACCTAGAAAATGTGCTTAGATATATTTCAGTTAAAACTGAATTACATACATCTCTTACAGAGGTATGTTCCCTACTTTTTAAAATCTTCTTAAAATTACCCTATATTTAATATCTCCTTATTTTCTGTCATTGAAGATAAATTCACTCTGAAATAAATTTCAGAAAACTCAAAATCAAATACATGTTTTCTGAAAAATGCAGGCTGGTAAAGTATAGGTGATTATGGATTTTCCACTATGTCTACTACGCATTGCTCATTAATGGGAACTAAAAAAATGAGTAAGAAAGAATAGTTGTTTCAAACACAGACAAATAGGCTTCATGTACTCACCCAGGAAGGTCTGAATTTGGAAAACTTGAAGTTCACTTTTAAAGAATCAATTCTCTTGAAAATCCTTCTATTTGGGACTTTAGAATGATTGCTTCATTGTTTATTTCTCCCCTGAACTGAAAGTGAAAAGTAAGACATGCTTAACATACCAACGAAATATTATTCTCTATCTGGATGATTATTCCATGACTATTTACTTTGTATAATAATTGAAATTTTCAGAGAATTAACAACAGAAGTTTAATAAGCATCATCACCACTATGCTTTAAAATGATGTTTACATTCAGAGAGGGGGTGGAATATGATTTGTAAAAGCACTGATGTTCTAGAATGGCTGAATGGAGATCTTAGAGCTCTGTTAAAAACAGGACTCCTTTAATACCTTATAACTGTATAGCATCTAGAAATACCTCTGCTTGGAAATCTTAAATGAAGAAGGATTAGATATGCAAATATGAAAAACCACTAGCATATAGATTTCTGAGTCATTCTTGGTATTATAGTCCTACCACTTAAAAGTGAATTATTTCAGAAAATATTGCAATGGAGACATAAAATATAATAGACAATCAATATGCAGAATGCCAGCAAAACATCATATAAACTATGAATTTTTTCCTTGTTAAAGTCTTATGTGAGCCATGAATTATGCAAAACAACCAAGAGATCCTATTAAAAAGGTGATACATCTTTAGGAACCTAAGACATGAAAGACCATTTGAGCATACCTCTCAAGGTTATTACAGAGTTATCAGAATTCCTGGGAGTCTGAAAGTTTTAAGAGGAAGAAGAATAGGGAGGATATATTGCAAATTGGGTGCTGGTGGAAGACAAGTGCCACAGTGGGGGGGGGGGGTTTGATGAAGTAATCAAAATCATTTATTTAGTAGGCTACTCACTTGTTCACCAGCACAATTTATAAAGCAATAGCCTGACTGCCCCACTGTTGTCATTGGTGAGGGCAAATGCTTGAAAAAAATTCCATTAATATGAACATCATATGGCCTCATAGGAATTTATATATACTTAATGCAGTGTATTTTTTAGATGTCTCATTAATGTTTTAAAATACAAATGACAAAACATTGCAACTATTAGTAATAACACAACCTCCCTGAGAAGCATGGGGTAAAAAATTCTGACAAATACAAAAAAATCACAGATCAGGTTCAAATAGACTCTGATCTGCACCATTATGTATTTAACAATTGAGTAGTAGCCTGTCTGAAAACCACAGAAATGCTTGGATCAGATTTAAGAGCTGCTAGTCACCTAGTTGCTTTCCCTACACACTCTTTACCAGTTAGTTCACTACTTTCCTCCTTAATTACCATTGCTTTAGCAAAACTAAGACTGATAAATTTCAATCAGATATGTCTACAGAAGTAAACAATTGATAATTTGATAATCTGGTTAGTCAATGAAAGGAATTTTAAAATGTCCTTTGGCACTGTATAGACAATGTAATTTTAACTACTTAGGACATCTAACTTTAATCACTCTATTTGGAGCTACTGTTAAATCTCCCTCCCCCACTCCACACAGACTCACAGAATTTTAATTTAAATACATTTTTACTGTAGCACACTTAAAGTTTTGAAACAAAGCATACAGTAAATGTAATGCTGCTATTTCAAATACTGGATAATAATTGATTTAAACTCTGTGAGTGCATTCTGGAGAATTTACTTATTACATACACATGCAGAAAGAACCTGGATTATATTAGTGTACTGATGTTACCGTATTCATTGTTGCAGCTCCTTAGTATTTTCATTGGAGATGGTGAAGGAGACAGCAAATCCTTTGATTTGATGGGGCTGTTACTCCATCAACGTTTGATGATTATGGGGCATAGTTAGCAATAATCTCAGGTGAATTTCTTGACTTTGAGACTAATATTGCTTTCTCTTTAAAATAAGAATATGGTGGTGAAGCATGTCATGATACTATGATATGTGGGTTATTACCATGTGTGCTCTACCTGTGCTTTGTTCTAATTCATGTTATAGGTGTGTGAGGTGGGGTATACTAGAAAGTACATTTCCAATTTCCTGGTCAACTAAAAAATTTGCTAAAGAGAAGCTAGAGGGAAGGAGCATTAGTTTGTATAAGTCTGCTAAGGGGGCCATAACAAAATACCACAACTTGGCAGCTTACATAACGTAGGCTTATTTCCTCATAGTTTCAAAGGCTAGACATTTAAGGTCAAGGTATCAACGGGTTTGTTTTTTTCTGAATTGGCACTTCTCAGCTTGCAAAGAGTTGCCCCTGGCTCTGTGCATTTACTAGGTCCTAATTTCTCCTTCTTTCAATGACACCAGACATATTGGATGGGGGCTTGTCCAAATGACCTCAGCTTATCTTAATTACTTAAAGCTCTTCCCCTCCAAATAGTCACATTCTTAGGTGTGGGGTGTTAAGGACTCCAGTATTTGCGTTTAGGAAGATACAACTCAGACCTTAAAATGCTATCTCTGTTGGCTCCTCCATGGAAACAAACCCTGTTGGACAGGGGCTGAGGCTCTGCAAGAACCATTCCTCAAAGTGTTGCTGGACAAGCCCAACTCCTTTTGGGAGACCTGAGCCCTTTACTCTGGCATGTCCCCTGCTCTTCTCTCTTTTAGTATGCACACAAAAGCTAGTGCAGTTTCTACTATTGCTAACTGAAATACTAAACTTTCTCTTGTTTAGTTTCACTGAATTTGCAACCAGTTTCCCAGACTAAATTGTTCTTTTTGTTGTTGGTTTGTTTGTTTTAAACAAAGAATTGAGTGCCTTTTCTTGTAAAAGAAGAGAAAACAAATATAGATCCAGAAAATAAATGAATGAATGGGTGAATCAATGCTTGAAAATCAGAACAAAGCATCCAAAATACCTTGTATCTGTTTAAATAAATATTTCTTTTTTGTTGTTGTTCAGTGAATGTACTCTGAACGACTTCTATGCCTCAGAGGAAATCACAAACAGCTTCAAAGTTGCTTTAATAAAGCTCTTTGTGACTTCTCTGTTTCTAAAAGATGGTTGATAAAAAATATATAAATATATATATATATACTGTTCATTGAAAGTGCATATAAAGGTGTTTAATATGAAGAATGTAATCTGCTTATAATTTTGTGCAAAGTTAGAAAAATTATGATTGTAACAATTTTTTTCTATTTGCCTCAACAAATGTTTTCAGTGAACAGTGTGTACAGCTTCTGAAAATTTGTTTTTTTCTGTTATGTTTG
>CM053409.1:100417589-100567451 GCA_028644305.1 Xerus rutilus | reverse complement strand
TAAAATAAAATAAAAATTAAAAAAAATAAATAAAATTCATTCTTCTTGAAAAGTTAAGTTTTGGTATAAACCTTAGGAGTTTTAGCAGATGTAGAACAATTTGTTTATATTTCAAAATGTGGCAAAAGCTTCAATTCTGTCATTTATAAAAGTAGTTGATCTTACTGTGAGAATAAGTTAATATGAAAAAGACAATTCCAATTTATTTTCTTAAAATCTGTGTTCTAATCTTGACTGTGCCCTTTAGTGACGGCTAATTGCCATTTTCTCTGCTATAGTTCAGGGAGGACCAGATATACCTAAAATTTTAAGAAAAATTAAGTGGCAAAATGACCATTTATTCAACCTCATTCCTTCTCTTTTCCCCATCATCATGTTACTGTAACTTGAACAGACTTCCCTGCCCTTGGCATAATCTTATTACACCACACTTCTAAAATTCAAATACAATATTACCTTTCAATACTTACAAACTTTGGAAAGGGAGGGGGGTTACACAACAATTCACAATTTCCATTTTAATATCCCCTTTCAGTGCTTCACAATTTCTGCTGTATATGTTGGTTGCTGCCCCCTCCTCAGTTTTCAAAACTGCAGCCTCCCTTCCCCTTGATCTTCCTGATGGTTTTATTATCTTTCTCATCTTGCTCTCTGATGAAAATCAACTGTTTAGATTTTACTCTTCTTTTTAGTTTTTTTCCCCTCTAATCCATGATCGTTCTGAATTAGAATGCAGCCATCAAGATGAACTGTGTATACCACTCTGATGTTTTAATTCCTGCTCTACACACCTACGCATTCTCTCACAGCAACACACACATACTAATCTATAAACAAGAAACAAACAGAAAACACACATAAAATGAAATAGCCCTTAAATTTTTGATTCTGTTATTCTGCATCTTTACTCTCCCATCCAGAAATAATTTTTGCATTGTTACCAAGTTTTTTGGGGGGTGAATGCTTAATTTCTACTGTTTGTTTTCCTTTATCAATTATTTCATCCTCATCTCCATGAATTCAGTTTCTGCTTTTGTTATTTTATTCTAAATGCTCTTGCCAGTGTTTTTAATGACCTATAAAATTACCTTCTTTTGCCTTTTTATAACATTTAGCATTCTCAACTACTGCACTAGGACTTTTTCTGAAATTTTTAGCCACATTATATTCAGTCATTTTAGAGGACACTTTATTGGACTAAAGACTGAGTTTCTGAAGGGTTCTGTCCCGTGACTTGCTCACTCACAAAATACCTTGACTCTGACTATAGCATTACGTACTACTGTATTTAAAAGATTCACAAAGATAGTAATATTTTTTTCATGGAAGGCCTACAGGTAGGTCAACATTTTAAATATGTAGAATAGAATGCATTTTGTTCTTTCCTAACCTTTCTGTATGAATACTCCACCATCAAAATATTTTATAAATTCAAAATAATCTACTTTCACTATCTTCTGTTATGGTTTAGAAATGTGGTGTCCCCCAAAAGCTCTTGTGTGAGAAAAGAACTTTTTGCAAGAAAGCTTTGAAGTGAAATGATTGGGTTGAGATCCATAATCTAATCCACACATTAATCCACTCATGTGGATTAACTGGGCAGTAACTGTAGGCAGGTAGGGTGTGATGAGAAGAGGTGTGTCATTGGGGGCATGCCCTTGGGGTTTATAATTTGTCTGTGGTAAAGGGAGCACTCTCTCTGCTTTCTACGTCCACACCAATGTGGTGTTCTGCCTAGCCTCTAGCTCAGAGCAAAGGATTTAACCATGTATGGACTGAGACTTCTCAAACCGTGAGCCCCAAATGAACTTTTCCTCTTTTAAAATTGTTTATGTCCAGTCTTTTAATTACAGCAATGAAAAAGCTCACTAAAACACCCTCCCATCCAACTATTTATTGATATATAATTATAGTCCACTAAATATACAAGATCTCTTAACATTACTATGGTTAAAAACTTTCCCTATGTTCTTACATTGGTAGTGGGGCTGCAAGTTGGTGCAACTAATCTGGAAAACAGTTTGGAGATTCCTTAGAAAACTTGGAGTGAAACCACCATTTGACCTAGCTATCCCACTCCTCGGGTCTATACCCTAAAGACTTAAAAACAGCATACTACAGTAATGCAGCCACTTCAATGTTTATAGCAGTACAATTCACAATTTCTAACCTGTGGAAGCAAACTAGATGCCTTTCAATAGATGGATGGATAAAGAAACCATAGTATATATACACAATAAAATGTTACTCAGCATTAAAAGAGAATAAGATCATGGAATTTGAGGGTAAATGGATGGAGTTGGAGAATATCATGCTAAGTGAAGTAAGCTAATCCCCCCAAATCAAAGGCCTAATGTTTTCTCTGATTAGTGGATGCTGATCCATAATGGGAGTGAGAGTGGAGAGCATGGGAAAAGTGGAGGAACTTTGGTTAGGGCAAAGGGAAGGTAGGAGAAGGGGCATGAGGGTAGCAAAGATGGTGGAATGAGATGGACATTATTGCCCTAGGTACATGTATGAAGACATGAATAGTGTGACTCTACCTTGTGTACAACCAAAGAAATGAAAAATTGTGCTCCATATGTGTACCATGAATTCAAATGCATTCTGCGGTGTCAAAAACTTTTTTAAAAAAGATTAACATAAGAAGAGTAGAATGAAATTGAACAAACTATTGTATGTACATGTATAAATATACCACAGTGAATTTCACCTATATGTAGATCTACAAAGCACTAATTTTAAAAAAAAAACTCTAAATAAATAGAAGAAGGATCAGTAGAGTAGAGGAAACGGAACAGGGGTGATAGGAGGGGAGAGAAAGAGGAAATACCGGAGAATGAATTGCAACAAATTATATTCCATGTTTGTATAAATATCAAAATTTAACTCCAATGTTATGTATAACTATAATGACCTAAAAATAGTGATAAGAGAATAAAAGAGGTGAAAGTGAGAAAAAAATAAAACCAAAAATTTTCCCCATGTTCTCATCATGTTTTTCTTAGTGATTTGTATATCTACCCCTATCTGCCAAACCTGGCTTGTCCACATTCTGCCCAGAACAATCCATTCTTCCTGAAAGTATTTTTTCTATAGTTGTGGAGTCTCTTCCACAAATTCAAATATAATTACAAATTTAAATATATTTAGTTGCTGTCTACTTGAAATGATTCCAATAGCTCTCTAGTGATTATGGTATTACATGTATGTTCTTGCTGTGGCTAAAAGGGTCAGTATGTCTTGGTTTCTCTATATAGTACAAAGTTTAGTTCATACCTTCATGTTTCCAATTTTGTTTTTGAGCTATATAAACAGCTAACTTATAAATAAATAAATATTCCATAATATTTCCATTTGGTAACTACTGTTTTCTGTCTGGAAACACCTAATACCTTTTCCTTTAGTAACTCAAAATATAATTTTTATTTTGTTCAATTGCTTTTAAAAATTTATTTCAAATACATCCACTGCTAAGAGTCTTCTTTGATTATTCAATCTGTATAAACATTAAAGATTAAAAGATAGAAGTGTGCTACCTACCACAGGAGATTGACATCTTCAACTCCAAAGATGACCCTTTTCTTTCTTATGTGACAAAATCTGGGAAGCTGAATCTCATCACTAGAATCCTTCATGATCGGGCTTAGAGATGTTATTGAGATTCTGCTACTCAGATGCAGTTTCTTGAGATCTGAATTTGTAGCCTATTTTTAAAAACTGAGAATGTCAACACATTACACTACATGGGCACCCCCCTCCCATTTACAATTAGCACAACAGAGAGGGTATAGTTCTAGAACCAGGTTTTGAAGCAGCCTTTCCCTGACCTAGGGTCAGAATTGACTGTGTATTTCCTGAGCTAGCAGCAGCAACAATGACTTACTGATTCCCCAGCTTCCTGATTGTGGCACAGAGTGATCAATTCTTGTAATTTGTTTCCTGGAAGTCATTACTAGATCTTGAATATGCTGCCCAAGTTTTAGCAGTGCTTGTATAAACCATGTTTCCCTTCTTAAATCCTATTTTGCTTAAAATAACTGAATATCTTTATAAGAATCCCATGAAGTAAATATCATGAATGTCTGCTGGGATTACAAGCGTGAGCCACTACGCCCGGCTTAGATAAAGAAACTAAAGAACAATCTTTCAAAATTATGCAGAAGAATAGCAGTTAACTCCTCTACCAAAATGAATTCAAGCACTATCCCACATTCTGCCTCTGAATCTCCGCCTTCTTGAATTTCTTCTATGTTGTCAAATTTGCTATATTCTCAATCTTACAGGCACTAAAACTTGATTTCTATAGAATATTTTGGTCCTATCCACTCCTAGGGATAGCTTTACATTAAAGAAGTTCACATTCTCTATTAACACAAAGAGGTGTAATTCCTACAGAAATGGGAATGTTTACCTTCAAGTCACCAGCAATGTTTTTTGTTCTGTAGGAGATTTGAAAGGGAAACCACACCACAATTAATAGTTTATTTGTCTACATGAAGCAATAAAAAGAATTGAAAGCATAAAATGTATAATGTTTTCCAACCCTCAAAAGGGTATGGTCTTGAATATGGGAGTTGTTTCTTGGAAATTTTTGACTTTTCCTCCATGCAGAATTCTAAGTGATATGATTAATCTGAGCCATGGAACTAGAATAAGTTAAATAAGATTGAGTGCTCCTCTGGATAGTTCCTTGATGAAAATGTCAACTTTCATTTCTAGGATCCCCTTTTCCATTCGCCAGTCTCTCTTCTGAGAAGCCCCTTTCTCCTTGAGACATGATACCCACATTCAATCAATTGTTATCCTCAGGCTTTGGGACCATTGTTTCTTTGTGAATTGTTTTTTATCACTCAAAAGCTGATATTGTTTACCTTACTTCATATTTATTATGAACACCTCAGCATCATCTCCCTCATTAGCAGGAAATACAAGTATTTCCTGCCCTTAGTTCTAAAGATGCCTTATAGGTTATGCCATATTATGCATCTCTAATTAGGATGAATGATCCAGAACAGTGGAAACTGTGTCACTTTCATCTTCATTGCCTCAGGTCTTAGCCCAGAAAGATCTCAAAATACCAAAAATAGTATTCTAAATTAAATAATGATATATTTCAATTGCAAATACATTTATATAAAATATTAATATTATGAAGTTTGTTGTTCAAAATATACATTCAAGGTTTAAAATAATCTGAATTTTGATTGCTAAGGAGCAAACTATTATAAAATTGTATATCCTTTATTTTTAATGCATTTCCATATGTTAGCTTCTAACAATTTAATATAATAGATTATCATTTTGAACTCTAAGTTAAGGGGGAAAAGATAAATCCATATTATTTCAACAGTTCACACTTCAAAATTGCTTCTCAAATGCATTTAAAAAATGTAAATACTCAATTCTCTTATTTGGCATATCTAAATATAAAAAAACTAAAGAAAATATAAGATTAATTTGAAATATCTCTACAGGGATAATAATTTATTTCCACTACTGTATCATAAATATGACATAGCAATGTTATTAACTGATTCAATCTAATTAGTGTCAAAGGCAAGGTGCATGTCCTGAATGAATGATGGCACTCAACAATAACCATTAGAGCCAAGATACATGTAAATGAGATACATTTTTCAATAAGTATTTTCACAGACAGAACTCTAGAAAGATTTTTATGGGTCACCAGCTTAGTTTACTCCAACTAATATTTCCTGAGTATTTATCATTTACATAGTGTTCTATGAATTAAATTGAATTAAAAATAAAGACATCTAGGAGTTTACAGTAGAAAAAAATAGATATTTACAAAGAAATTCTAATCACATGTGACAAGTGCAATGAATAAACATTTAAAGGGATTCAGGAAAGAAAAGATAAGGATATTTATGTGCCTTGAGGATTGAAGTTGGGGCAGTGACTGCCTGGAGGACACTTCTTAGCTATGGTGACATTTGAGCTAAATGATGAAGAATGACAAATCTGAATCCAAGAAAATGGGTGAGCATTTTTTTTTTAGGCAAAAAGATTTGTAAATTTTCAGAGACATGAATATACTTGGTGAGTCTGGGTACCAAACTGGCTTATCAAAGTTGGATTATAAACTTCCAAGTGATGGCTGGAAGAAGATTACGATCTTCTTTAGTAATAGAAAGCATTTTTGTCATGCAAGCCCTTTTCCGCAAGGATTAGGACAGGATGTGGAAGCTGCACCAGATATCACTGCAAATAAAGTGTTTTGCACAAAAGATATGTCCTGTGCATGCCTTTGCCTTATACGTTATGAAATAATTTAGAAATAAAGACATGAAGATAAAGCTAGAAAGCACCCATTTACTTGGCCTTTAAGTAGCTGTCTAATGTGAATATCTTTAAATTTTTTTTATTTTGTTTTTGGTACTGGGGCTTGAACTCAGGAGTACTCGACCACTGAGCCACATTCCCAGCCATATTTTGTGTTTTGATGTAGAGGCAGGGTCTCACTGAGTTGCTTAGCACCTCGCTGTTGCTGAGGCTGGCTTTGAACTCACAATTCTCCTGTCTCAGCCTCCCTAAGTGCTGGGATTACAGGCTTGTGCCACCACACCCAGCTTAATGTGAACATCTTTTAATATTTAGATAATATTGTTTTTAGTTGGGCACATTGTTAATACTTGAACCTGAAACATGAGGAGTCAGTGGAACTTTGTGTGTCCAGTCATGCGTCAGAACTCCATGGAAGTCTTCATGTGTATCCTGTCATTTTATATCATAAATTGTTCTGAACCTTGTCAAAAATGTATCTGATCTAGCTTCCAGCCTACCAAGCACTTTAAAACCTAAAGCTGGAAAGTAGAGGTGACATGTTATAAGATTAAGCTCCAAGATCTTTGCAATTCACTCTAGTTGAAAGAAACACATCTCACACAAATTATTGCAATCACCTATTAAATTTGTCTTTCTTCATCCACTTGTGTACGCTTTTCTCCTAAAATCTATTTTCCAAATATATATTTTTCAAAAAATTCATTTCATTCTCAACTTCTATCCATATTTTAGAATACTTTACTCAATTAACATTTAAAATTAAATTATTACCTGGCATAGAGGAGCATGTCTGTAAAATTCCAGTGATTCAGGAGACTGAGGAAGGAGGATGACAAGTTAGAGGCTAGCCTCAGCAATTTATGTTAACAACTGAGAATAAAAATAAAAAGAGCTAGATATGTAGCTTAATGATAAAATGTGTTACTGGGTTCAATCTCCAGTAACAAAATAAAAATAAATAAACAAACAAATAAATAAATAAATATCCCTAACAGGTCAATCATGCACTGTATATTCTCTTGTTCTCTTTGAAAATCTCAAAACTCTGTAGCTTTTTTTTCCTTCAAACTGGCCAATGGGCCTTGCAATTGTCATACCTTGAAATACAGCATGAGAGGTTCTCTTTGCCCAAGATGTCATCCCTAACTCTCCCTAAGCACTTTTCCTTTCATGGGGTTAAGTTGTATTCAACATTCAAATCTCAAAGAAATGGTATCTCACCTAGAGAACCCTCCACAGATCTCTTTACTGATCCAACCATTTTTGTAATAATTTTCACAGAAGCATTAGCTTTTATTCCAAGTGATTATTATAATTTTCCACATTGTTATTATCATTTAAATAATGTCTAATTCTCTTTTACATACTTAGCCCATGAGTAAGGAAACCATAACTCATTATTTTCCCCACCATCAAAGCACATAATTTGTTTTATCTCAGAAGATTTCAGATCCATTTGGAGGTTTAAAGCTGACAATATATCATATATCTATATCATATTAATATTTGAGGAGGTGAGAAGATAGAGGGTGATATTTGGGCCCAGATTTTAGAAAGAGTTTCGTGTCTTAACCTATTTTACTTTGAAGGTAGTGATGTTAGTTTGATGTACTCTAAACTCAAGCTGAGTTAGCAAGGTGTCACCTTGGCTGATTTGGGCTGCTGTCACAAACTACCACAAAATTAGAGGTTTATACACCACAGAAAATAATTTCTCACAGTTTTAGAAGCTGGGAAGTCTGAGAACTAGCCCCCAGAAAATTAAGTGTCTTAAGAAGGAGTGCTTCTTGATTCTTTGACAAAACTTCTGTGTCCTGACACAGTAGAAGTGAATGAGGTCCCTTAAGCTTACTTTATAAGGGCACTAATACTATTCAAGCTAATTACCTCTCCAAACGTCCCACCTTTTAACACCATCACATCAGTGATTAGATTTCAACATTACTTTTGGAATGACATACATGTTCTATCTTGACAAGTTGCAAATAGCCAGATTTGTTAGGTAGATGTCAAACAGGAATGAGCAAGCAGAGAAAAGACAAGGAAGGGCAAAGGAAAACCACAGGGAATCTTATCTGACTGATAAGCATCTGGAAGTAGGAGGTTTGATGTATCAACCCCTCCCCAAACATTATCAGATCCCCTAAGAAAAACTATAATTGTAAATTCATATCACACCTACTAGGTGAACATGACCCTCCCTTTCCACTAAACCATCACACCTGCTACTCACCAAGCAACTTAAAACATCAAGACCCTCACAAATCAAAATTGCTGAGGACTATTCAAAGGGCAATAAACCGATAAAGGGGCCAGAAATTAGGACAAAATCACGGGGAATCAATTTCCTTCATGAGCCCCACCATCCTCTTTTGGAGGCCATCCATTCAGTTAATATGCTATAAGTCAAAATTCAATGGTAGACTCTCTGGAAACTTCCCTGAGACCCCCAATAAATTTGTAGAGAAGAAGGGGCATACCATCCTGCTCCTCTCTGGGAAAGCCCACTTTATGCCTTGAGAGTGTCTTCTTTGCTCCTTTCCTATTCTTCCTAATAAGTTCATGCCTGTTACTCTAAGTGATGAGTCTGAAATCTTTCTGGCATTATTGCAAGAATCATTTTGAAGATGGGGTTTCCATGGCTGCCTCAGTTTTGCAGCAGGCTCCAAATCTGTAACACTTTCTAAAATTTATATTCACATTACATGGCTAGGAATGCACAGAGAATGAGATTCTAAATTCACACTTGAGGAAAATAGTGACCAATTGTATCAGAAAGAGTGCTGAAATTTGGAAATAACTGCACTACTTTCAAACAGTAGACCAAAAATAGGTGATTCCTAGGCACAGATGTGGCAACCTTCCATAGGAAAGTCAGTCCAAGAGACAGTTGGTCTGGGCTTTAGGACTCAGCAACAAGAGGTTGTGTTCGGCATCACAGAAAGCAGATGTTAATGGGTAGAAATCTGAAGTGTCTGGCTAAAGGAAAACAGAAATCCTGTCTCAAAAACTGATAGACCCAGAAGAAATCATCTATGAAAAATCTATGGAAATCTATGAAATCATCTGTGGGAAAAAAAAAGCTTTAATCATTTACTAATCAAAAATATATGTGGCTAAGGGTATAACTCAATGGTAGAGCACATGACTTGTATTTCACATGAGGCCCTGAGTAATTCCCAGCACTGCAAAACAGAATAAAATGAGAGAATGCAAAGCCACCTTATACAGTACAAATTAATTAACACTCCTCTTGACTTACTCACTTTGCATTTCTCAACATTCCAATCTCTGGTCTGGGTGGGCTGCAAATTTGGAGAATTTGGAGAATGATGACTCAGAGTCAAAGGACTAACCATAATGATTTTAAAGCAGCCAGCAACTCATTTCAGCTGGCTTCAGTTGGAATAAAAAAGGGAGATACCTTACATTAAATGATAATTGTAGTGTTGATTAATATATACTGGATTTTTTTAATCACTGAATTGAAACTAAGTTTTCATTATGAAATGACCATTGCACTTTCTGTTATTCAGTAGTGATCAAAAGTGCCCTGAGGTCATTCTAGCTTTTCAAGCAGGGTGAAGGGTAGGGATTATCTATATTGAGAGGTCTAAGGATGAAAGGCAAAAGTAAATTTAATTTTATGACTATACCCCATGAATAACAGAAATTCAACATACCCACTGCTTAGTACTTATGAACATTTGTTGAACCAGTGAGCTGCTTTTTCTTGCCTTGTCTTCTATTAATAAGCTACGCAACCTCCACAAATCTGATAACATTGGCATTGAGTGTAAAAGTAAGAAATTCCCCTGGATGTCATAGTCCATTTCCAACCTTGAATGCTTACTATGCTTTAGTAATTTTATTTGCTTGGAAATCACTCTCCAGAAAGTGTAAAGTGTTTAATCTCCCAAATAATAAGTTTCTTGCATTTTTAATATAGAATATACTAAATGAATAGGTATTCAGAGCAGAATGTTTAGCAGAAGAAACAAAATGGATAATTGTTGTATATTTTTAAATTGTAATGAGAGAGTATAAGATGTTAGAATGTCATATATGACACATTTAACCCTTTAAAAAATAGGACTTAATTCTTTTTTTTTTTTTTTGGTACTGGAGATTGAACTCAGGGGCACTAGACCACTGAGCCACATCCCCAGCCCTATTTTGTGTTTTATGTAGAGACAGGGTCTCACTGAGTTGCTTAGCGCCTCACCGTTGCTGAGGGTGGCTTTGAACTCGCGATTCTCCTGTCTCAGCCTCCCTAAGTGCTGGGATTACAGGCTTGCACCACCATGCCCGGTTAAGACTTAATTCTTTTTATGAACTGTTAGTCAGGTTTTTTTTATTCCTGTGACCAAAATATCCAACAAGAGTTCTTAGAGGAGGAAAATTTATCTGGGGTTTACAATTTGAAAGGTCTTAGTCCATAGATGGCCAAGTCTATGTATCTGATTCCAAAGTGAGGTAGAACATGATAGTAGAAAGACATAACAGAATGCTGCTCCACTCAAGATAGACAGGAAGCAGACAGAGGAAAGTGGGAAGGGTTCACAGTAAAGATAAACCCTTCTAGGGCATGCCCACAGTCACCCACATTCTGTAGGTAACTGCCTAAATTCTGCATCTGGTCCCCACAACTCATGCCCACATCACATTGTTATGCAGTTAGTGCATCTCCAAGTGTTTCATAGTCTTAACAGTTTCAACATTGCCCCAAAGTACAGGTCCAAAGTCTCCTCTGAGACTCAAGGTAAAATCTGGACTGTGAGTCCCTGTGAATATCAAAAATATTTTATATGTATCCAATATACAGAGTATATTGTGACAGAGTAAACATTCTCATCCAAAAAGGGAATAATAGGAGCACAGAAAGAAGGAATGGGGCCCAGGCACAACCAAAACTCAGTCAGACAAACAGATTCTATATCTTCACATACAGCATTTAGGACACATCATGGGGAGAGATTCTCTACAAAGAGCTTGAGCAGCCCTGCCTCTTTGACCTGTCCAGTTGCACATGGGCTATCTTTTAGTCTGGCTCTCTCTAAGCCAAAAGATTTTCCTGGCATATAGCCCATGTTACTGGCATCCCTTAATTTCATTCCAGCTTTAGCTTCACCTTCACATCTTTATGGATTGCCCTCTTTAGGCACAGCCTGCGGACACTCTGACCCTGCTACACTTTGCCCTGTCTGCCATGCCTTGTTTGAATTATCTGTGGAAGACTCCATGACCACTCATCTCAAGCATCTTGCAATCCTGAAGAACCAGAACCATGTGGATAATGGCAATGTCTGCTGCAGTTCACACAATAACTGAGTGCTACTGTGGCTTCTGAGTGCTGAGGTGGCTGAATAAGAGAAAAAAACTTCCTAGGCCTCCCTGTGTAAGAAAAGAGCCCCCATGACCTCCTATAGAATTTTCCTTTCTTTCCTGGAGACTGTAGTGGGTCTTGCAAATTCCTGAGTTGCCTTCAAGCTACCTTTCCTATTATCTCTGTGTAAAAGTACTTAGAATCTCTTTAGTTGCTGTAAATTCTTTAATAACCACACCTTCCTTGGCCTCAATTCAATAAGCATTTTTCTGGCCAACATGCAGATTTTAAAAATCCTTCACCCCTGCTTTCTCCGATTCTCACAGTAAGCCAGTCTAAAAGCTGCCAGCACTATCCATGCCACTGACTGAATGCTGTGTGGCCTTGAAAATTTCTTCATCAGATTAATTAATCCATCACTTTTAAATTAAGCTCCCCACAAAGTCACAGGACTTGGGCAAAATATATATATATATATATTCTTTGCCAGAATATAACACATATGTCCTCTAATCTAGTTTCCAATACAGCTTTCATTTCCTTCATAAACTCCATGAGACTGGTCTTTGCCATCTACTTCCTGTTGTTCTGAGCTCCAACCTGAATCTCCCATTAAGCTCTGCTCACAACATTCTAGTGATTTTTTCTAGCTTGTATCTCCAAATTTTCCAAGTTCCTCCTGCAAACCAGCTCCAAAGGCTTTTGAAACATTTGGTCATGTTATTTGCAGAATCATTACACTTCTCATTACCAATTTCTGTGAAAATCAGCTTTTCATTGATGTGACCAAAATTCCTAAAAAAACAAATTAGAGGATGGGAAGATTTTGGGGGAAGGTTACAGTTTCAGAGGTCTCAGTCCATAGATGACCGAGTCCATTGCTCTGGGTTCAAGATGATTCAGGACATTATGATTGAAGGGCAGGGTGGCAGAAAGTAGCTCAGTTTGTTGATGACCAGAAAATAAAGAGAGGAAAGGATGAAGGGGTCCTAGAGAAGGTGCATCCTTCCAGGTAATGTGCCCAGTGACTCACTCATCTTCCTACAGTTTTCATCCTATCAGTTCATTCAAACTAGGTTTGATTGATCACACCACAGCTCTCATGATCTAATCATCTCACCTGTGAATAGTCCTACATTAACAAAAGAGTTTTGCTAGACACTTCACATACAAACATACCAAACTTAAAACTAGAAAAATGCTCAGTATATGTAAAACGTCAAGGTCAGCATAATTTTGAAAATAAATATCTTTTACTTACAACTGAGAAAGTAGATTTTTAACATCAAGTTTCTATATAAGAGATTTGTTTGTTGGATTTCATAAATTTGTGTGGGCAATTGACACATACTAACATGTTTTGCCGTATATTGCTATGCTTGATTCAATATCTAATTTAATTTCTAAGTGTATAATTTCTACCCATAAAGGGTGGTCATGTGGTTAAATTCTTAATTATTTGTATAGGACAGCATTTCATAAATAAGTAGAAATCATAAAGTTGACACCTTGCATTGCCTCAGAGAAAATGGAAGCATTTGTTTCCATTTCTTGTTCCTTTCCTTCAAATAATTTGAATAGTTTTATTTAGGGAGGATTCTTGTATCATTTTAATTAATCACATTTGAGACAGGTACCATAAATGTTACCTGTGAGAACAGAGGTAAACTGTTAAGTAGTTTTATATCATGAATAAATGTTATTAAAAATCTCTATGAGGAAAGAAACAAGATTAAACTTTGAAAAATGCCATGTAGTTGTTATCTGGGGAAAATAATATGAGAACAGATTTTCAGTGGGAGGGAACAACCTGGAGTATCACAGTGCCAGGAGATACCTAATAGTTACAGTGAATTAGACATAATTTGAAAGTTAAAAAAAATGGTTTATATATTCATAGTTTAAATTTTCTCTTTGCATTCCTTCTAAAGCATGCAAAAATTTTAAGTTCAGATACATAACTTATATAGGTTTAACAAATTTAACCCAAAAGTCCCCTCTACATAAAATTAACAATTCACATAGGCCATCATATGAACATACCCTTCCAAATATAGAAAAAAAATGTGACATATAATTGAGATTATCTAGTTCATTTTAATTAAGCTTAAAATGTTTTTATTGTTAGAAACACACGAATACTTTAAATAGTAGAAAATAAAGACATTTTACTAGCTTTAAAAATTTGCAAAATTTGAGAACATTTATACTCTTTAAGCACCTTAAGACATAAATGAGAATATCTTTATGAATATATTAGGCATATGTTTGGGTATAATTTTTCAAATTCATTAGCTATTTAGAGCAATATTCTCACTAAATTTCAAAATACTATTAATGACTTGAGGTATCCAAAGTTTAGACAACAAAATGAGAAGGAAATATTCTGGGGCTTTTGTGATAGATTCAGTTGGCACTATATAGTAGAAAAAATAGACTCCATTAAAAGGAACAGAATCTGGAAAAGAAATCAAAAGATTAGATTAATACTGATAGAGGATTAGCCAGAACAAATGCTTCTCTATCCAAATATTTTTTTGCAAATACATTCCACATACCAAGAAGAAAAATATCTTCAAAGCATATCATAAATGACACACATGCACAAATTATGGGTGCAATATAATTATACAAAATAGTGGAATGTATTGTGGTATATTCATATGTATGAATAACATAATTTGATCATTTCATTCTCCAATCCCTCTTCTTTCCATCTTTCCTCCTTCCTGCACTCTACTAGTCTCCCTTCTATTTTCACAAGATGAATTTTTTTCCCATTTTTTTCTATCCACCATCTACATGATGATAGAAAACATATGACCCTTGACTTACTGAATCTTTCTTATTTTATTTAATATGATATTCTTCATTCTCATCAATTTTCCTGCAAAAGACATAATTTTATTCTTATTTATGGCTGAGAAAAATTCCATTGTGAATATATATCACATTTCTTTATCCAATCATTGGTTGATGGACATCCAGTATTGTTCCATAATTTGGCTACTATGAATACTGCTATAAATATGGGTATACATGTGTCACTATAGCATGGTGACTAATTCTTCTGGATAAATGAAGAGGAGTTGTTAACTGGGTTGTATTTTGGTTCCATTTCTAGCATTTTGGGGAAACTACATATTAATCTTCATAGTGGTAGTATTAACAATGTGCATTACCATCAACAGTGTATAAATTTTCTTTTTCTCTTGGATCCTTATCATCATTAGTATTATTTGTATTGATGATTTCCATTCTAAGTGCAGTGAGATGAAATCTGAGTGTAGTTTTGATTTACATTTCCCTGATTGCTAAGAATTTTGAACATTTTTTCATGTATTTGTTGGTCATTTGTATTTCTTCTTTTCTTTGAGAAATGTGTTTAGTTTATTTGTCCATTTGTTGATTAGAGTATTTAGAGTCTGGCTGTCTGTTTGTCTCTCTCTTTCTCTTATTTTTTTAATTCTCTCTATATATATTCTAGATAGCAATCCTCCATCAGAAGAATAGCTGGCAAAGATTTCTCCCATTCTGTAGGCTCTTCTTGCTCTTAATTTTATTCTTTGCTGTGCTAAAGATTTTTTAATTTGGTTCTATACTATTTATTAATATTTGGTATTACTTTGTGACCTTTAGGAATTCTATTGACGAAGTCATTACCTGTGTCTACACATTGGAGTGTTGATTCTTTTTTCTTCTATTAGTTGCCAGGTTTCTTTTCTAATTCCTAGGTCTTTGATGTGTATTGAGTTAACTCCTCTGAAGATTGAGATACAAGAATAAAGTCTCATTCTTCTACTCACATATATAATTTTCTGAGCTTCATTTGTTTAAAAGTCTGTCTTTTCTCCAAAGTATGATTTTGGTGCTTTTCTCAAGGATCTGATGACTGAATCTGTGTGGGTTTATCTCTATGTTTTCTGTCATATTTCATTAGTCTATACATATGTATTTAATTTAGAACCATGATGTTTTTGTTACTATACCTCAGTAGTATATCTTGAAGTCAGGTATTGTGATGCCTCAAGCATTGTTGTTTTAGCTCAGAATCACTTTCTACTATGCTGGATCTTTTATTCTTCCATATAAATGTAAAGACTATTTTTTTTCAAATCTGTGAAGGCTGTGATTGGTATTTTGGGAGGTATTGCCTTAAATCTGTAGATTGCTTTTGGGAATATGCTCACTTAAATAATATTAATCTTATTTATCTATGAATATGGAAAGTCTTCTCATCTAATGTTTTCTATTTCTTTTCCATTGCTCTGTAATTTTTGTTGTAGAGATCTTTCACTTCTTCAGTTATATTTGTTCCTAGGTATTTTATTTTATTTTTGAGGGCATTAAAAATAAAACTATTTTCCTGATTTATTTTTTAGTGTATCCATTATTGATGTACAGGAAAAAAACGTTGATTTTTTAATATTGATTTTGTATCCTGCCACTTTGCTAAATTTGTTTATCAGCTCTAGAGGTCTTCCGGTAGAGCTTTTGGACCTTCTAACTATATGATCATACTATCTGCAAATAGGTTTAATTTGACTTAAACTCTTCTTATTTATATTCCTTTTATTTCCTTCTCTTATCTAATTGTCTGGCTAAAATTTTAAATATTGCATTGAACAGGTGTGTAAGAGTGGACGACATTGCTTTGTTACTGATTTTAGAGGAACTCTTCTTAATTTTCCCTCAGTCTTCATGATGTTGTCTTTGGGTTTATCATGTATAGTCATTATGATAGTAAGTTAGACCCTTCCTCCCTAGTTTCATCAGTGATTTTACAATAAATGGGTGATTAATTTTGTTGAAGGCTTTTTCTGCTTCTATACGGAGATTATCTATAACTGCTCTGTTCAACATGTATTATGAGAGACTATGTAATTTTTTGACATTCATTGATCAAAATATAAATACAAAGGAGGTATTATCTAATAAATGTTCATATGTTTAGGTTTTCCTAGATCTTATTGTTCTTTAATGAAAACATCTGCCAGGATTTAACAAATAAGTAACATGGGAAATTAATATGTGAGGAAGTCTTGATTTGTCAGTTTGTGATATAACCTGCCAACATCCAAAAATTCTGGTGGGAATTTATTACTAATTCAATCACTCTGCTGATTAAATTATCGTTATTCGGAATTCTGTCAAAAGGAGAGATATTACTGATGATGAATATAATAATTAATATTAGTTACATAGTATGACTATGTTAGAGTTGTCAAATCTTTTGACACATATTCAGTTTGACTATCATGACAGCCCTTTTAAGTAGGTATGAAAGAAAAATGATGCCTGGAGAAATCGTCTCATGTAATATTTAAAGAGCTAGCTATACATCGTTTTCTTTACTTGGCTTGTCTAGTCGTTTTAGTCTACTAATAAAAATGCTTTACACAGTTTTTAATATTATGCTTTCCTGTTGGAAGGTAGGACTTGCTATGTGCAGTTACTGCTGGGGTAGAAAGCTTCCAACACTGCAGCCCCAGCTTCTTACCTGTGGTGGTCAGGTCCTAGCTAAGTCCTTCCAATGTGCAATGGAGCTAAATGGTGTATACAACAGGACCTTGTGGAAATTACATAATGTATCTTCAAAGTGAATTCATAAAAAACACTTTGGCATTGTTTTTCTTATTGCATCACTCTTTTGGTGGAAATCCTACTGTTATATTTAAGTCCACTCCAGAACCCTTATGTGTAGGTCCATAGAGTGAGAAACTGAGTAATCCTGTCAGCAGAGGAATTGGTTTGCCATTTCTGTGAGTGAACCCCTCATGCAATCAGATCCTCCAGCCAGTCTTCAGATGACTGAAATAGCAAACATAATCTTGACCACATCATTGTGACAGATTCAGAGTCAGAGCTGTTCAGCTATACCCAGGATTCTCACCTATAAAAATTCTGTGAGGTAATAGATATTTACTGTTTTAAGCCACTAAGTTTTGGAGAATTGATTGTGGAGTAGATAACAAATGCAACAATTTAGTACTAAATTTTTGACAATTAGTACTTAAATTTTAATAAAGTCTCTATATTGGTATATTATAGTTTTAGGATTATATTTTCTCACTTGTCCTCCAGGTAGTTAAGAAAAAAAGGAATAATTTATAGATTTTTAAGAAAGTTTATTTATTAATCACAAGAAATGGATATTTTTTCAAAAGTAAATAGTGAAACCAACAATATTTTTCCAAGTTATTGGTGTTAATTCCCTTAAACATATTTTGGAGAGTTTACCATGTGTAGTCAGAGGAAATAACACATATGATTTCATCCTTTATGTCAAATACATTCCAGTGTTTGTGATAGAAAATAAAAATAAAGTAAATTGGATTTTGATAAGTGTTATGAGGAATGATAAATCTTCTCTGGTGGAAAAGGAGAGCTTGGGAATGTCACAAACTAATTTATTTTCATGTAGAATCCCAATCCCATATAAATATATATATATATATATATATATATATATGTATACTGTTCATTGAAAGTGCATATAAAGGTGTTTAATATGAAGAATTTAATCTGCTTATAATTTTGTGCAAAGTTAGAAAAATTATGATTGTAACAATTTTTTTCTATTTGCCTCAACAAATGTTTTCAGTGAAGAGTGTGTACAGCTTCTGAAAATTTGTTTTTTTCTGTTATGTTTGATAACATGTGTTAAAATGCAACTTTTGAGAAAAAATAAATTAAAAAAAAAAAAGTAAAAAAAAAAAAAAAAAAAGAATCCCGTGGCTGAAAATGCCATGGCATGGTTCAGGCATTTTGCACCAGACATCACGACCAATGAATGCTGACAATTTTGACTACTGAGTTTTTAAATTCTGTATGGTCCTTTACTTTTTTTTAATATTTGTTTTTTAGTTGTAGGTGGACAGAATATCTTTATTTTATTTATATGTGATGTTGAAGATCGAACCCAGTGCCTCATGCATGCTAGACGAGCACGCTACCACTGAGCCATAACCCCAGCCCCTGTCCTTTACTTTTCATATCAACATGTCTAGTTGAAAAATATAGGGCAAGCATTGCCACTTTGTTAAATTCAAAGTCATATGACAATATTCTAGCTATTAAGTATTAAATGTAAAGCTATGAAGGGTCTACGATTTTTACCCCACCTATAAACTAACAAATTAACAGTCACAGAAAACTAGAGAACAGGCTGCCATGCTGGATCCATTCTGTTGATAGTTGTGAGGATAGCTGCTATGTGGAAAATATATTTTCTGCAGGCTAATATTAGACATACCTCCTTAGTTAAAGGCAAAGACCATGTGTACTTCTACTTCCTAGGTTGTTTCCTTGCACATCAGTTCACACAAGGTAACAGGTGCAGATGTTAGCTGTTCATGTAGTAGGATACATCACAGGAAACTTCATAATTAGAAAATTCTGATTTTAGGTGGATCTGCTGATGATCTCCTAGAATGCCCCACCAAAGAAAAACAAGAATATTATCTTCACTTTGAGACGCAAAGCAAAAAAAAAGTCTCTTTGTTTATTACATAGTGATGTGAACAAAAATCCTCCAAGAAAAAGATTTTCCCATCTTAGAATGTTTCCATATACAAAACTTGTCTGCAAATGCTTTTACTCAGAATTCTTAAAACTATGAAGGAGTTCAAGAAATCCATGGGGAATGTCTTGAAACATGAAGAAAGTCAAGGATGTGAATATAAGGCACTTTGAGATTTAGTAGTGAATTTCAGGTTCTTCAAAAGGTAGAGGATTCTAGCTGGGCGCGGTGGTGCAAGCCTGTAATCCTAGCACTTAGGGAGGCTGAGACGGGAGAATCGCGAGTTCAAAGCCAGCCTCAGCAATGGCGAGGCACTAAGCAACTCAGTGAGATCCTGTCTCTACATAAAACACAAAATAGGGCTGGGGATGTGGCTCAGTGGTCGAGTGCCCCTGAGTTCAATCTCCACTTCAAAAAAAAAAAAAAAGGGAGAGGATTCTGCAAACATACACTGCAAATCAAATGCTGGATGAACAAGATGAATACAAAATGACTGATAAAATTAAACTCTTGTCTCTGGCTTGACTCATTGATTCTATAAAGTAAACAGAAATGAACTTTCTTCCCATGTCTCCAGTCTTCCATCTCTAGTTGATTTCTATCTTGAACTATTAAAAATACAGTAATAACACACCCACAATCATGTGAAACATCATCATCAACCATAGCAGCAAAAATAATGTTTTTTTTAAATAGACACTTCTTTTGGCTTTATTTTGTGAATATGAGAAAACTTGTTCGAATGATTATCAGTGGAGTTTGCTTCTGGTTGTACTGGCTAGAACTGGGTTACTTGCCTTTATCTAAATTTGTCACAAATATAAGAGGAATTTACCAGAATCAGCTGTCAATTAAGGTGTATATGGAAATGACCACCAGAGGGTGCAATGGGAATGGGAACAGACCCAGAATTGGAGGACCAAGAAACTGATCTTAAAATGCTGAACTGACAGGTTAAGGAGGAGCTGAATAGTGGAAAGGAGTCAAAGAAAGTGTTCTAGGTATAAAACACAGCATAGGGATAGGGTGGACAGGTATAGAGATATACAGAAACAAAAAGAAGTTTGATTTAAAGGGACCATTTATTTCAAGCGTTTAGTTACTAGAAATAAGCCTAACATATGGCAAGTAGCATATACTCATCAAAAGCCAAAGATAAGAATATTTAAATTTTCCAAAAGCTGTATTTGTGTATTCTACTATATAACAGTTTAGTTACATTTGATTTTGTAACTTGATGCAACATACATCCTGCCCTAATACCACTTTCAAAATTTAGAACTTCTTTTTAAAAATTTGTACATGTTTATTACTTGGGAAGTAAACCTTCTGTTTCCTTAACTGAGAGTATTTATTTTTTTACTATTGAATATTATCTTACAGGAGACTAAAATTCAGGATGAAACTGATGTTTATAGGTAATGAGAGAATTACATAATTTAATCTTCATGAGACAGAAATGTTGGAAAGGATGTTTGTCACCTGAGAGTTACAAAAGGCCTTTTTCATTTTCCCATTCTGTACTTGTGAAGGAGGCCATGAAAGTAGATCGTTGAATTTGGGAAGGAAGATAGGATATGAGCACCCAAAAAGTTAATTCTTTGGCTTCAGGAGAAATTTAATCTGGAAAGATTTGCTTAGTGGGTATCTGAAAATAAGGTTAGCTGCCAAGGAGGAGGAGCATAATTTGAATTGCTTTTATTTTAAGGGAAGTAATGTGAATTTATTCTATATTCTCCTGATGGTTTTTTTTTTAAATTAACCCTATGGTGCCCTATTCTACTCACCAGACGAATGTGGAAGGTAAGTCTTCAAGAGATATAGGCCAAGTGGAATTAGCATTGTACTTCAGGACTAGATCATTTAAACACAAGTATGGGAACATTAGAAGCTGAAGTGCACAGCAGACAAAGGGACTGTAAATGAATCATTGTCATAATGTCATTACCTCTTCCTGCTTCGCTGCACATCAGTGGTGAGGGTTGGGGATTACAAGAGAGAAAGAGACAGGAAGACGTTATAATAAATTAAGTTTGAACTACAAAATACTGAGAATATTTCACTAACATTTTCAATCAAAATCATTTTTTTCCATTCAAAGTGAACATCAGGCACCAAATATAACAAATAAATTAGTATGTGCATTTTTGGAAGTGAAAAATAAGCTGTTCTGTTTTATGATTTTGCAGATTTTTCCTTTGATGACTTTATAATACTATTACAACTCCTACAATTTTCTCTCTTATTATACCTTTACTTCTGAAATAAAACTTCTAAGTAGTATGTGGCAAATGAGGGAGAAGGCATAGCTCGACATGAAGATGTGGAGGGCATTCATGGCTGGTAAGGGAAATAATTTTCCTTTCTTGACCATATTTCAGTCTCACTTTCAATTTCTTATAGAAAGATATAGAAAATAACATTTGTGTTTAAGCATTTATAACTTAGCAATTCTAACTTTTCATGTCTTAGAATAAAATATATAAAATTTGTTCAGTAAGGTCCAACTCATTCCAATATATGCAAAATGGAATTATTCATAGATGCACAGAAGAACCACTGAAAAAGGATGCCATGAAAATTTTGAAAGCCTTCTGCGTTTTATTATCTCCAATTTTTCTCCTTTCAGAAGTTCCATTCAATTACCCATTCCTTTATTCTTAGCACATATGTTCTCAATTTGCACTGTATCAATTTGCATTTATTTGTAGATTGCTGTTGGTAAAACATTTCCTAATGTTGTGTGAATGTACATTTATTTTTCTATCTCCACAACTGGATTGAAATTGCATGGAGGACAAGCACTTAATTGACTCTGTGCCCCTTAGCTAGGACAAGTGCTCAATAAAAGTTTATTGGAAATGAAAACTCTTGCTTCAAAACCACTCTTTGCAACCACACACAGAAACTCTAAAGGAAAAGATTGATTGGGCCATGCAAACATTAACTTTTGTGCATCAAATAATGATGAATGAGCAAAATTGAAAAGTAAATAATTTTGAGACTGAACAGAATTTATGACACATAGAACTCTAGTCCTAAAGGAGTTAATGTAATCAATAGTGAAAAAATAAATAAAAAGTATGCTCCAGTATACAAGTGGGCAGAGAATATGATCAAGCAGTTTGCAATGAAGACTAGATAGATAAATGGATGGATAGATAGAATCATATACGAAGTATATGATCCCAAGTACTAATAAAAGAAAATATGATTTAACTGATTATGAAATGTGTGTTATCACTTAAATCTCCATCAGATCAATGAATAATAATGCTAAACATCATTATGTTTGTGTAGGAAACAGAATCCTTTAGGCCTGTAAGAGGGTTTCAATTGTTATAGATTTCCTCAAGAGAGTTTTCAACATGTGAACCCAATATTTAAATATATATTCAAATCGTGGTTCATAATTTTACTGATACAATTTTTGCAAGGAAAATATTCAGTGTATTTCATAATATAAACTTGTCATATAATCTCGAAAGGGTTTAGTTTTTTAAAAATTAGTAACAATCAACAACAGAGTACCTGTTAACAGATTAACAGTTGGTACATTGTATAATTGACATACATATGATGTGTGTTGAATTTATTTAAAAAGAGAAATACATAATGCATCTAAATGACAAATTTTCATATTTTAAATTTTATGCAAATTATTAGTTCATAATATATCAATGATTTTTACTTTGTTAACCTTAGACCTAGTATTATAGCGTGAAAGTGTTATTCAAAAGCAATATAAATGTGACAAAACTTATTCTTCTAGCAAGATTATAGTGTATAAAGTTTATATTATTTGTGGCTTATTCACAGTTTTTTAAGAAACTATTTTGGGGATTGTTGTTTTAAATTCGACCCAGTACAGAACTTCGGTAATATAAATTTGATTAAGAAATATTAAATATTTTTTATTGAGAGAAAAGTATTAGATATATTATAGAATGTCAGTCCTTGGTAAAAAATTCATGCTTTTTGGAACTTTAGCAGGCAAAATGAAAATTATTTTTTTAACAGCATGTTTTCAATCAGCAATGCCGTAGGAATACAGGAGTAGCCTAAACAAACTCCTTCTTGAATAATTGCTTTTAGTGGATGAAGATAATGGTTTTAACTGCACATTGCATTTATGGTAGTTTTTCTTGATCTTGCATATTTTCAAAATGTATATTTTCAATATCACATTTGTGATATAAATATCTGCTTGTTTTGTTTGTAGTTATAATATGAACAGAAATAAGCCAGACAGAGGTGTGTAATTGGTTGGTTATATTTTTTGAAACTTGAAGATAGAGCAATAATAAAAAATAGCAATCAAAGTAGCACAATGTAATATATGGCAGATACATACCATTATGCATTTATCAAAATGCAGAGGATGTACCACAGGAAGAGTAGACCCTAATGTGAACTATGGGCTTTAATTAATAATAAGGTATAGTTACTGGTTCATAAGTTATGATGATGTACCACATTAATTCTGAGGGCAGACAGTCTCATTCCTCCTATAACTCAGACTCACATCTCACAACACATTCTCTTCATGTTAACAATGCTGCTTCGTGATGGCGGCAAGGCACAATTTCTGAAGTGAAAGAAAGAAAAACTACAACGGAGTGGTGGACATCTATAGTAACTGCTGCTGTAATTGGTTCTGAGACTACAAATACGACTTCGCATTCTTCCTTTACCATTTGGTCAGATTTGGTAGTTCACCACTTGAGGTAACTGAGACCTTCATTCTCAAGTAATTGAGAACTTGGTTGCTATGCCCTTGATTACTAATGATGAGTCAATTACTGCCTGACATGAGTAGTTACACAAAGAATCACATCAAATCTAACGAATCTATTGTGTCACTATTATATGATAGCAATCCACTTGTTTCATGATAGCTGGGGTTAATTACTCCTGTAACAAGGGCAAATCCTCTCGGTGTTGGCTGTTTCATTATTCATTGAGGCCAAATGACCAAGCAGTACTATTAAGGTTAGATTTAATAATCTGTGTGAGATTCAGTTGACCTAGAATGGACTTGACTGGGAGACTGTGTGTGGCTACACTGAGCTTGGAACTCGTGTTCAGACCCTTATTTGTTCATTCTGGAACCCAAGCTAAAGGAGGAGGGTGAGCTAATAATACAGGCAAGCACAATGAAGACTTCCATCCCTACAAATAAGTCCAAGATCAGCCTCAGTAGGATGGGCCGATAATATGTTCAGTCACAATCAAGGGAAGACTAAATGAATAATTGCTGAGCAACATTAATCCAAATTATGCTGTACTGAGGCTTCTAGAGTTGTTAGATGTTTAAATTAAGCTTTACTCACATAGGTAAGCACCTAGACAAACACATATATAATGCAAGAATTTGATAAATAAAAATTACATAAATAAATAAACCAGTGATCATTTGTGAAATCAAATAGTATCTCCAGTAATATATGTTCCTGGTGTTAAAGTAGCTGTGAGTCTACTGCTGTAATATTTCTTGAATTTTCAGATCATAACAAATGAGATAATAACCTAATAGATTTGGAAAAAGAAAAAGATTATGTGCTCATAATAAGAATGAACTGTGGTTGGAAGAAGCTCTCCTGAGTACTAAGTGCTTAAATTTAGATTTCTTCAATGTAAGTTCTTAAAGCCAAAGTGATACTGCAAGTTGACTTTAATTCTATAAAAAATGTGAATTTATTATAGAAAACAATTAATGAAGCAAAAGTCTCAAATAAAAGAAGATAAATATCTCAATTAGAAAAAGAAAAAATCTTACCTATGTAAGATGTCAGCAAGAAATCAAACTCAGAGGGCTTTACAGTTATTGCTTATATTGAGTGTTGCTATATCAAGTCATTTATATTTTTAGTTAACATTTATACTTGATCTTTGAAATGCAAAGTGAATATATTGAAAGTAATAAAGAAAAAGAATAGTTATCTTATAAAATGATCCCCCCAATTTTTTTTTACTCTTCCTTCAATAATCATTTTTAAATTGTAAAATATATCCCTTAAATACTAATCCATGGGGTAAATTTTTTTTTCTGATTATTTCTGTAGAATGTTATTTTTTCTATGGACAACTTTATGCATAACTATAAATGCAATAGTATTCTGAGACAATGATGACAAATGTTTTTCTTATAGATAGTGTTGATGTACCACAATTTATAAACTCGACTCAGGGTGTGTAATGTGCAATGAGTCTGTAGAAATCATGAATAGAAAGATTTCATCTTCTAAAGGTACCCAATTAAAATCTAACTATTAAATAAATATGCTGCCAAGCTTTTTGTTTATCTATTATATCTCCCCATGTAATCCAACTAAAAGCCATTCTCTGAGTTGACAGAATACACGAAACAGCAGAAATACAACTAAGATGGAGAAGTTGATGGTGGGTTTTGCAACTAGCAGGTCCTGCTCTTGATCAAGGGGACTGGAACCACATGCCAGTAGCGAGATCCACTGATTGGAACTTTGATGCTATTGAAACATGATCAAAGTAAATATGTATGGAGTTTCAGTGAAGATTCTAACAAGTAGGACTTCCTCTTTATGTTTTTGCATTCCACCCTAACACAACAAATCTCATAGTAACTCATCTATTATTTACAGTACTTTTCACATGTTCTTTAGACAAATGTATTTTTCTGTTTAAAAGAATTGCAATTTGATTATCCAGTTTGCTTTCTTTTCACATTTTTTCATTGGCAAAAGAAATAGGAATCTAATTGAATATGCTGCTTTACTTTTATATTTTTAACTGAGACAATTATGCAAGTTGATGACCTCTGCTTTTGGCAACATCAAGCTATAAATAAATAAAATACAAAATAACGTGCTTAACTGGAATATGTCTGGATTCAGGCACATTCACCTATAAATTATTTTCTCTCAACATCAAAGCCATTTAAATGAAATTTCTCTTTTCTCTTGAATGTTACTGGTCTATAAAAACATTACTAGACATTATTTCACTTCATTGTTCCAGCATTGTGATCCATTTTAAAATCTGCTACATGGCTGAAAAGAATCACGAATACTTGTGATATCATTGAGTATTAAATGAAATCATATAGACTGACTTGAAAAATAACATTAACAAGTAAGATGCTGTGGACTGAATAACTACCTTAAATGAATAACTGATAGCTTTTATCAAAGCAGAAAAAAATTGTGGAGACTAGAAAACTTACTAATTTTACACTGATCATACAGACACACACATACATATACACATATGCATATACAGACATAAAACAGAAGAGTCATGTATGTACATATACGTTTGGATATATGCATTTAAAACATTATAGATGATTGCATGGATTGGAGATTGGAGAAATGCTTCTAAAAGGCAAAACTCACAAGAACTGCCAAGGAAGAGTAGAAGCTAGAAATGGCAGGAAGAAAATCTTCCTTAGAGCAGTCAGATTGAGTATGGATGGCCCTATGAACCTTTGTTTCAGGCTTCTGGAGAGAATAAATTTCTGCTATGAGTCTTGGTGTTTTGTTACAACAACCCTAATAAATCAATGTACCTTCCTAGGAATTAAACAAAAAGATACCTGTAATGACTAATGAAAATACTTTTGTGGATTACATTTAGCCCTTGAGACTTTGCTTTGCATCCTTAAGCACAGATGCATTTTTGTCAAATTTGTTGTTAACACAAATCTGAAATTGCTACTTAATATTATAGATGTCAGAATCCAGATTTAGAATTATCTCAATATCTTAGAAACATGAGTGAAAGAGTTATTTTAATGAGGATAAATGAAGTGCAAAAATGTGCAAACTCCAAATGATATTAAAAATTTAGAAGTGTTTACAAGACCTATGCATGAGGCAACAAGAACATAAATTGTTAAAAAAACCTAACACAATTTTAGAAGACTACATTAAAAATATTGTAATGATAGGAAAAATCATTAATTCCAGGCTGCTTGGAATAATATATGGAATTATATCTAATTATCAATGTCATATTTTAACCGAGCTAATGCAGGTCCTAGTTATCAAAGCAGAGGTTGTGTGATATAAAAGCAATAAGCTCTAGAATGAGTTAACTGATCTGCAGTTCAATACAAACCCAGCTATAAAATACTTAAATAGCTTAAAATAATTCATTTATCCCCTTGTGCCTCAGTATAATATATTAAAAAGGGGGTTTATATTAAGTACCTGTTCGCTAAGATCATTTAGTACTAATGAGTCATCCATTTACTAGTTCATTTAATATCCATTTTTGAATACCTACTATGTTCTAAGAATTTTATATATTAGGGATTCAATAATAAAGAGGCAAATGAGCTTCATTTTGCAGGGAATTTATTTCTATGTATGAAATGAATGAATAAGTAATAAGTAAAAATAATTCATATAGTTCTAAATACTATATAGAAATGGAAATGTACACAGCAATATAATACATTAGTATATATTATTATTAACCATTGTCACCATGCTGTGCAATAGAACAACAGAACTTATTAACCTGATTTGATCATTCCATGATGTATACATGTAGTAAAACATCACATTTCACCAGATAAATATATACACTTATCATTTGTTGATTAAGTGGGATAAAGTATTTTTAAAAGGCATGAGCAGGGGATTTGAAAGTGGATGTGCCTGGGGGTCAGCAGAGTGTGTCAATAGTCTATTGTGAGGGCTGGGGTTATAGCTCAGTGGTAGAACGCTTGCCTACCATGCCTGAGGCACTGGGTTCAATCCTCAGCACCACATAAAATAAAATAAAGATATTCTGTCCACCTACAACTAAAAAATAAAAATATTTTTAAAAAATACTCTTTAAAAAAGAGTCTATTGTGTTGTGCTGAAAATGGACTCTCCTGTGTCCTTGCTGTTGGAAGGAATTAGTGCAATTTTTCTCCAAAAGATTCACACCTTGAAGGGTATAATAATGAAAAGGTAGACAAAATCAAGCCAGCTCATAGTTTATCTGCTAAAATTTTAAGTTTTCTCAAAGTATGAATTCATAAGAACTCTAAAGACAAATTTTGTATATGTGATTCAAAATCTTTAAAACAATTTTTGGCCTGGTACAGTCAATCCCAGAAGCTGGGAAGGCTGAGGCAGGAGGACTGCAAGTTCAAAGTCAGCAATTTAGAGAAGCCCTCAGCAACTTAGAAAAACCCTGTCTCACAATAAGAAATAAAAAGAACTGGGAGCTGGGCACGGTGCCTCATGCTCGTAATCCTAGCACTTTGGGAGGCTGAGACAGGAGAATCGCAAGTTCAAAGCCAGCCTCAGCAAATACGAGGCGCTAAGCAACTCAGTGAGACCCTGTCTCTACATAAAACACAAAATAGGGCTGGGGTGTGGCTCAGTGGTCAAGTACCCCTGAGTTCAATCCTTGGTGCCAAAAAAAAAAAGAACTGGGAATATGCCTCAGTGGAAAAGTACCTCTTGATTAAATCCTTGGTACCAAAACCAACCAAACAATTTTTTTTT
Source organism: Xerus rutilus (assembly GCA_028644305.1). Taxonomy (NCBI): domain Eukaryota; kingdom Metazoa; phylum Chordata; class Mammalia; order Rodentia; family Sciuridae; genus Xerus; species Xerus rutilus. The sequence continues at coordinate 100,538,806 of CM053409.1, read as the reverse complement.
CACAATAAATTTTGAAATTGATTTTTGAGAGATTACATCTTATGTTGTTAACGAAGGTTGTTGAGGTTTCTTCTTTTTTCCGTCTCTGAATGCCTGGAAAATTTTTCTTTTCTTTTCTTTTTTTTCTCATCAGCTCATTTATAAACAGACATAATATTTAGAATAAACTCAAAGGATCATGTTAAAGTTTGTTCATTTTTACATGGTACACTGAAATTTTTGCTTACTACCTCATTAAGGAAAAAAAAAAACTCATCCTAAGAACATCTTAATGGCATCATATTATTGTTGAAGAAAATTTAATTGTCTGCTCTGAGTAATTTTTCAGAACTAAGTAGACATCTGAATTTGGGCCAGACATTTAAAATCAATGTTTTTTCATATTCTTTGATGAGTTGTAATTAGAAGAAAAGCAATTGCATGCAAATAGTATAGTAGAGCTAGTAGGAATAGTGAATATTCTTCTTTAGATTCTAGAGGAAATCTGTGTTCATGTGCGTCTTTTTACTGGCATTTGGTTGTGTGTGTGTGCGTGTATGTGTGAAAGAGAGAGAGAGAGAGAGATTGAGAGAGAGATAGAGACAGAGACAGAGATAGAAACAGTGTTATGGTTTGGATAGGAAAGGAGGTTTCCCACAAAAGTTCCTGTGTTTATGCAGGAAATTCAAAGTTGAAGTAATTAGATTATGAAGGCTATAACCTATTCAGTCTATTCTAGAGTGAATGGATTGACTGAGTGCTAACTATAGGCAAGTGAAGTATGACTAGGAGAGGTGGGTCACAGAAGGCATGCCCTGGAAGTGTTTTTCTTCCTTCTGGTCTCTTCTCACTTCCCTCTCTCTGCTTCCTACTCATCATGAGGTGAACAGCACTCCTCCACCACACTCTCCTACCACGGTGTCCTCCCTCAGTGGGTCCTAAAACAATGGTGTCGGCCCACCACGAACTAAACTTCTGAAACCATGAACTAAAATAAACTTTTCCTCCTCTAAGTACTTCTGGGGGTATTTTTCATCTCAGCAAAAAAAAAAAAAAAAAAAGAATCTGACAAACACAGCAACAGAGAAAAATATTACTAGTTCATTGGACTTTATGGTATGATGAGAAAGTGAGGGCTGGAGGCTGGCCAACTGCCAGGCAAAAGTTGGTATAAATTGACATGAACCTGTCTTCATGATGCAATGGGAAGTTATGAACAGTAATCATATTATGGAATGCAAGACTTTCAAAGGATTGACAATAAATTAGGGTTATGGTTTCCTTACAATTTCCCTCATATTGCCTTGGAAGAGCTGTGTGAATAAAGGTTATTCCATATGTTTTTCTGAATGGATTTAAATAAAGTGGGAAAATTTCACAGAAATTACCTAACACTTACTATACTGAAAGAAGCAATTAATTTACCAAAGTAGTATGCCAATGAATTGCTAATTAATCCACATTAGAGAGAGGGCACTGACTTACCAAAGTAAAAGATGTTCAGAAATTAAATCATATTGTTCAAATTTATGGTTTATTGGAATAAGCCTAAAGTAATGAAAGTGCAGTATGAGGTTTGGTCAATACATGCTAATCTATTGCTAAATTCAATTTAGAGTTTGGTCTAGATTAAATGTTAATAGACTTGTCAGAAAGAAATGATAACCATAACTAGTTGGGGAAATAGTGAATTTTGAGTATGCTTTTTAAACTTTTTAAGAATAGTGAGTAGAATTTAATGCTTGGTCTTATTTGTATCTCAATATATATCCTACTAACCCACTAAATATAAATTTGGCTATGAAATTTTAGTGACTTCTTAATGAAAATGTATTAAAATTAATTTATTTTAATCTAAAAAATAATGCACAGTTTTAAAGGAAAAAGGAAAGCCTACTTCTTTGTTTGAAGTTGGAAGTCAGTGTTATTTTGATCTCACTACGGTCTTTCATATCTCAGCATATACTTACTTCTAAAAATGTCAATTATTAGTCAAAAACCTCTGAAATATTGGATGAAAAACAGCTGGTTTAAAAGAAAAGGATATGATTCTCAGTAGATATTTTTAAAAGAATATAAAAAGATAATTGAAAAACAATGACTCCAAAGGGAGCATAAAAGTGAGAGTAGTTTTCCAAAGTTTAACATTAATCCAACACACTTACTAGAATGTACTTATTGATATTTGCACAAAGCCTTGAAAAGGGCTTAAGGCTTAGCTAAGAGGACACTAGGAAAACAATCTTGGGAGATGTTAAGTTTAGAAGAAAGCGTCTGTTCAAAGAGCAATGAGGAAGGCAATGTGAATTCAATGAAGCAAGAGTATGCAGCAGAAATGAGTTTTTAAAAGAGAAAAGAGTCCTGTAGTTATTGTACTAATTCTGGATTTTACTGAGTAAAGTGGCGAATGACCCATGGGTTTTGAGCAGAGGAGTATATAACATTAACTTTTAACAAGATCTAATATGCTAGGTGTTTAAAAGAAATTGAACAGCTTAAAAAAACTTGAGCGGGGTGTAAAGGCCAGTAAAATTGGAAAAAGAAAGTGGTCTGCACTTATAAAAATAGACCTAGTCTAATCTGATGTTATTTTGATTTAAGATTTATAGGGTTGACTTCAGTGACTGTGTTGACAGGTGTCTGCGAGGCATGGGAAGCAGCTAGGGCCTTGTCAAAAGGCAATTGCAGGCCAGAGGCAGAGAAGGTGGAAGGTTGAAAAAGGCTAAGTTGGTGCAGGTGGCAAGAAATGACTAAATTCTTGTTACATTTTGAAGGTATAACTATAGAATAATCTGAGAGATGGAATATAGGATATGAAAGTGAGACACCAAGATGACTCTGGGATTTGTAGCTTCAGCACACGAATGCACATGATTGCCATAGACTGAGATGAGGATGGCATGTTTCCATGAGTGGAGATGGGAGATTGAGATTGTGTCGGAGTAGCAGGACTAGAAAAGTAAATGGACAAGAAGTTCAGTTTTCTCCACAGCTGGTAATCTATGAGCTTTGAAAAGTATAAAATAAATGAATATTAAAAAACTCTATTAGCTTTTGTACCCATATCTTCCTCATGGAGCATGTTCCCATTTGATATTTTAAAGAAATGTTCAAAACTTCTTTAAGCCATTGGACTTGTTCCAATCTAGTCCTTTTTATTGGAAAATAATGACTTAATATGTTCCTAATTTCCTTTCTGAACAAGTATAAACTCTTACAGAAGGCCGTTTAAGCTTTTGCTATTGTCATTCATCAAATATTGTTCTCTAGGAATAACTGTATATATATAATTCAAGGAATAATTATATATATATAGTTTGAATTATTAGCTATTCAAAGAATTTATTACTCTGCCTTCTTCAAGCTTTTAAATATGGTGTTCTCTATGTTTGTATTGCCTACATCTCACCTCTATCTTTCCCAACACATTATCATCTACATGTGTGGGCACGTATATGAGCATGTACATACACATGCATACAATGCAGTTTTGTTGTTTTCCTAGAAACAGACCCTGAGAAAAAGATGAAAGTGCAAGTGGCTTATTTGTGTCCTTAAGAGATACCAGCAATGCTTGTGATAGAGTAGAAGCTGAATACTGTGTATTTATAAAACAATAATAGTGTATGATGATAAAGGGTACTTAACTGATGTTTTCTTAATGTCCTTCTATTGCCGAAGTGTTTTTATATGCACCTTATTAAGTAAGGCAGTTGGAATCAATTTCTACCCTTTTAGTAAAGCAAAACTAATAAACCACGAAACAAAACTGTAGATTCAACATTTTGAAAATTTTTGGCTTTGTAGTTTTGTTCAAGAAATCTAAAGGTGCTTGGTAAGCTTTTTGAAAAGCATATTAAGCATTAGTCTTTATGTTTTCCAGGCTTGTTTTTACAAAAGCAACTGTGTTCCAGATCCTTGTAGGTCCAAAGTGTTTAACTGAGAAAATCATCTTCACAAGACCATATAGCATCTGCTCTCAAATTCTATTTTAACTGTTGATATAATTTCTCATAATCCAGTGGTTATGTTGCAATATTCTAGGAACTGCTCACTGTCCTTCTCATTTTGCATCTTGACTCTTATGCATTGCATGTATAGTTAAACATCAAATGAGAGACCATCATGACTGAGAGAGACTTCACAGGCTATACAGTTCAAAACTCTTATTTCACAGTTGAAAAACTGAGGCCTAGAAAAGATTAGTTCTTCCAAAGTTACCAAGCAGTGGAGAATAGAGTAGCAATGCACAAAACAATTAACGATGTGTGCAATTGGGCATCTACAGTCAAAATGGCACATCACCCACCCCAAGTGAGCTCTGGTCACCGAGCAGAGTCATTTTAGTGCATAGACTAAATACAAGCACTTCAACAGAGATAGGACCAGAGATCTGCAGCTTATGGTCATGCAAATTATGCTTCATCTCTGTCGATCTCTCTTATTCTATTTATCATACTCGCACTTTTAACATGAGACTTTAAGTATTTCGTATTCATTTTCTTCTTATTCTGGAAATTATCTAAGAACAGAGTCAACCTGTTCAGAAGAATGTGTATAAAGGTTGGAAGAGGTCCACAGAGGATAAGAGGACTGCTTTTCAGAGTTATTATCTCTCTGGCTCATTTACAAACTGCACAGAATGCTTTGAACCGAATCCAATGAATCCTTAAAGTCGAAATATATTTTTTAAAAAAGAAACAAATCAAAAAAAAAAAAGAAGAAGAAAAGAAACAATAATTCCTGAAACACAGAAACCTAAGTTAACACATGATGGTCCAGGTACCATCAAACTGAGTATCACGATAGTATAAAGGTCTGATCAAAAAAGCTTTATACTATGAAAGAATGAATATCTGTAAAAAGGGTTGTCATATATCTATAGTGGGAATTTTACTGTTTCTGAAATTCTCTATTTTGTTTACTTGGAATACACCTGAGGGTTTCTAAGAAACTAGCCTTACTATGATATAAATCTTTGCTTAACCAAATTTCTCTAAACCTCTCCCACACTTTAAAAAAGTGTTCAAAAGGAAAAAATTAAGTAAATATATCATAGCCTATTTTTGGTAATGCTGTAACGGTTTTAAGTTGGAATTTAATGTGTAATTCTTTATTTTAATGCACCAATATTATTTTTTTTTTTTTTTTGGTACTGGAGATTGAACTCAGGGGTGCTCGACCACTGAGCCACATCCCCAGCCCTATTTTGTGTTTTATGTAGAGACAGGGTCTCACTGAGTTGCTTAGCGCCTCGCCGTTGCTGAGGCTGGCTTTCCAATATTATTTTTGAGGACATCATTTTAGGAGCTCTCACTGGAACATTAATTTTCATAGAGTTCTATATTATCACATTTGTTACCAGGAAATTCAGCCCAGTGTAGCTTGGAAATAGTGATTACTTTCTGCCCAGAAATAAGGGTGATTGTATTTAGAAATGATTTCTTCCCAATAATGATTCTTTATCCTTGCAACCTCAATTGTAGACTCTGAATGTTGAAGCCTTGTTTTCTACAATAAAGATACAGAAATTTTTAACTTCGTTGTTGAATCTTATTGAGTTCTTATCTTTCCTTCTAGATAATTATAGTTCCATCTATTGATTCTGTTAAAAGTAATAAAAATGATTTTCATGTCATGCACAAATTCACATACACATCATGTAAACTGCTTTTTTGACAATTAAAAATGAAACTACTAGGTAGGAAGCTGTCAAAATACTTACTCATTATAAGGAAAGGAGCCTTGAGTTGGTAGACAACCTTCCTGTTTGAAATCTACCTCCCTAGTTAGATGAGAGACTCTTTGAAATTGATGGCTCTTCAACTACTTGACTACTGCTTGATTTCTCCTGTGTGTAACACAATAGCTTGCATATTGATGGGTTTGCAACAATAGTGTCTTGATTGAGATTACTGAGCTTGTTTGACAAACAGGATCTGTCTGTGAGAAAGGGAGATAATATGTGCTAAATGTTCACACAGTGACTGATGGGATTTATTTTACAGATGATTTTATTAATAATGATAGGCTGATTTCTATGTTATAGAATTTTTACAATCATTCCAACATATTTAAAAGATTCAAAATTATCCACAAAAAGCCTAGTAACTTTAAGAATATTCTGATAATCAACTATATCTTATGATAGTTGACTATTTTACAAGCAATTTCACTTAAGAGTGTACATAGTGTATGAGTTTCGTACACTATATATCTTAGCATTTTCAGAGGAATGACATTTATTCTTAGGATATTTATTTTTCATTACCATGCATATTAAAGTGTAACCATGTAGAACAATAATCAATAGTATGGTGGCATTCATATTTTTAATTCATACCATGCTGCTTGGAAATGGTTTATATTTAATATTGTACAGAAGTTAATAATGGATGATATGCATAAATATGTGCATCTGGGAATTATATTTAGCTAATGCTTAAATTTCAACATAATCAAGCATCTTAACTTTGCAAAAGTCATGATATCTCTAAGGAGGTTGCATAGAAAAAAACTATAGCTTTTCCAACATCCCTCTTGTAGGGACTGGAACATAAGATAAACATGAATTGTCCAAGAGAAAATAGTCAGTATGTTGGTTCTTCCTCTTTCTTACTTTGTTAGTATCAATTTTATGACTAATGTTTGTATTTTACTGACCTAGTTGTTTTTAAATCAGTACAATAAGGAATAATAAAAAGTAGAAACATAAAAATAAAACTGAGTTTGAGACAAAGTCCTTTAATGAATTACTCATAAGCATGACTGATGGATAGGTCAGCTCAGGGTCTGTCAAGTAGCCAACATTTGTAAATGATCAGCACATTATTCACTCCTTTAAAATATTGATCAGTACTTATAATCGATGTTGAACTTCACAAAAACTCTTAGCAGTAGGGAAAGTGAACAATAAGTAAAAAATAAATGAAAATTGTGATAAAAGCATGAACATAAAGTATAGAAGATGAATATCCATAAATTAACTTGATGTTTAAAGGAGGTGATGTCACAAAAAATATCTCTGGTGAAAAATTTTTTAAAAATTGATTTTAGTAACTCATAGGCAAATGATTGGCTTCAGATTAATAGAAAAAACTTGAAATTTTCACATCAAATTTATTTTGAAAACTTTTGTTAAAAATAATAATTGTTTCTCACTTTAATAATACATATGCAAATATATATGTGTGTACAGAAATATACACACAAATATGATAGAAAAATACACATACTTAAATACATAGTGAATATGAACATTTTTATCCAAAGTATTCATTTAGAGACTAAAATTTTTTACCCTTCAGTTGAACCCTAATTTTCAGCTGTGTGACAAGTCATGCCCTGGAGTTATGAAAGTATGGGCTTTATAATATGGAAACTGAAAGGACTTTAATTATCCTGGTGTTATTTGAGTGCTACTGTAATTAATTATCTCCTATACTGATAACCAAAGCAATAGTAATTTGTAACCTGAAGCCAAAATATTTTTATTTACTCCTTATATATTTCTGATGTTTCATTATAGATTTTGACACCTTATTTTGTCTGATTCCCTTTGTGGCCTCAATTCTGATATACTTTAATACATTGAGAAAAGATATTTCTATTTAATTCATAATATTTTCTTATCCAGGCACTGCATTTTTAGTTAATATTGGCACTGTATTTACTGATGAGTGATGTATTCAGGTTAGACTGTAAATCCAATTGATTGTGACACATGATTACAACTGGGAAAACAGAGAAATAAGTATATATCTCAACATCAATATTGACATTTCTAAATTCCTTAATAGTTAACATTTAAACTGAGCAAAGTATTAATTAAGTATAAAACATTTACTAGCACTTTATTAAAAAATTTCTTAAATTTGTTTGAACAAATTTCAGTAAGTGTACGCTATGTCTGTACCATGATCTACACCACAAGTTGTGCCTACATTGATGAGGACAGGGCCATGTCATATTTTAATACTTAAGAACCTAGTGCAAATTTGATTTTTTAAAAGAAAACTAGCAAGAGTTCATGTGCATGTATGCAATGACCTAGGGGAGAGAGTTTGATGGGGACTTCAAGTAACCACTTTGCTTTAGTTATGGAAGTTACACAGTGGGAGGGCTTTAGGAAGTTATACATTGGGAGGGCATTTCAATTAATCTCTACCTTTCTCTATATCTGCGTTTTGTTATCTCATTAACCTCCTGCAACTCTGACCACAAGATTTCATTATTCAATCATTTTCTTCTTCCAGAATAATGTCTGAATTTCCAAGCATGAATTTAACTTAGAATCCACAATCTGGTCCCACTTTCCTCTCCAGTCTTATTTAAAACTAGCCTAGTGAAAAACATATCCAAAGGTCATGTTTGATCTCTTCTTTTCATGTCCTTGCTGTGTTTAATTTATTTGGTGAGAAAAAGCATAGAGCAACCAAAACTACAGCAGAGTAATACTCATTGCCACCCCTTCCAAAAAACCTTTCTCAAAAAACCTTTTCTTCCAAAAAACCTTTCCGTCAAACACGGTAGACCTTCCCTTGCTTTCTTATTAGTTTCATTGAGATACCGTAATGAATCTGCAGTGCAGGGATCTGAATCACACCTTCATCATATACCAGCATATAGTGAGCATATTACTATAGTTTCTTCTCTGTAAATCTAGGTTGAGACGATACCGCGAGTCTGTATTCCATTATCCAATTCTGCAATCCAAAAGTCTCTGGAAAATGAAACATCCTTTTGGAACTCAAATGTCTATAAATCTAGCCTTGCCTGAGCTTTTTCAGGGAAAAAATGTTGAACAAACTGATTTGAACTGATCTTATGATCTTTTTTCATATATAATGTGACTGTGTATGCTGTATTGAAGAAATACTCATATATTTAATTACAAGATACTTTTCCAGATCCTCCTGTACATAATAGAAATATACTTTTGCATCATTTATAATGATGTATAAACAAATGCTTGGGACCAGTACATCCCTAAAAATGAGGTGGCAACAAATCTTACTCAGCCTAAGTGAGTATATACAATATAGCACTTATGCATCCTTCTATCTTTTGTTTTCCAGACATGTACATAAAATATAAATCAGCATACAGATTAGGTAGCTAGTATCATTCATAATATGCCTTATATTCAAACTTGAGGGAAAGCAAAACTAATGTAACTATAAAGGAATTAAACTTTTGCTTCTGTTTCTTTAAGGACATATAGCACATAGGAAATAACGTTCTCCATCAAAAAAACTTCTCAACCATGAGGAAAAAAATGTGAGTAGAAGTAGAGATATTAGAACAGATATGAGGAGGATCTAAGCTGGGGTTAGATGTAAGAATAATCTTCTTCTCAAATTTGGACCCTGAGGTTCAGTACAGTCCTCATTGAATCTTCCTCTTGTAAGTCCTTCTCTATATTCTTACATCTGATGTTAAAAGCATCTTTGGGTTTATCTCATACATTCAAACAGAATTTATATTGAGCCCATTTAAGTTATCACACATCAGTCAACTCATATGTGGGGCATAGGGGAAGTCTAAAGTAGTTCATAATTATCCAAGAATATACACATAACATATGGCATTTTAAAAGACTGGGGACTATGTGGCATTCAGCCTCTTCATCCAAGAAGTTGAGGGTTTAGCTCCATAATTAGATAACCAGAAAATCCCCAAAGCAGAGGCAGATGGAGTGGAAAAAAATAGAAAATCCCATATTCCTCCCAAGTGCTTACCATTAGAAGTATGCAGTATTATAGCTATATTCCTATGTACTTATTGGAGGGAATGTATAAACACATACCCATACATATCTGCATATATATATATGTATATACATACATACACACATTTCTTTATCAGGTGCATTAGTCTGCTCAAGTTGCTGTAACAAAATGGCATAATGAAACACCATAGACTGAAAGGCTTAATTAACAGACACCTATTTTCTCAGAGTCTGTTATGTTAGAAATACAAGGTCTAGGTGCCTGCACGATTGTTTTCTGTGAAGTCTCTTTTCCTGGGTTGTAGGTGGCCACCCTCTTTGTATGTCCTCTATACTTTCCGCTGTGTTTTTTCTGTGCTCATGAGGAGAAAGAAGAGCTTCGGTGTTTCTTTCTTTTCTAATAAGGACACCATTCTCATCCAGCTAAGAGCTTCCCTGGTCTCATTTACTCTTTATTTATCAGAGCTTATACAGTCAGGGCTTCAAACTGTGTAATTGGGAGAGATACAGGTAAATCCATAACATTAGAAAAAGATTCACTGCAGAGTACTGCTGAGTTCATCAAGAACCTTGATTTCATTCTGATGTCTCTTCATTCTTCATCTTGTACTCCAACAAAAGTTGACTCTTCCCAAACTTCAGGATTTGACCAGATTGGTTTTAGATGGAGTAGCAATGTCATTTATTATCTGAATTAGGGCAGTTTGGGGAGTGAAAAACATTGATATTTAATTATGTAAGAATGACAAATAACACTTTTGGGCAAGCTAGGGTACACAATTACTGTTTGTCATGTTTAGATCAGAAATGGGCCTATAGTTCAATTTGTGACAGTGTGTTATAAAGGTATTACCTGAGTACTTTGGGGAATTCCTTCCTTATTATGCCCCTTTGGACATTACCATCTGTCCATATGAAAATTCAACAATTACTATAATTTTGTTACCATCAGAATATAAAGTGGCCATATGGAGAGAATCTTAGGAAAAAATAGAGTTGGAGGTGTTGAAATAAATCCATTCTCACTCAAAGTTATTCTGGCAAATAGGTCTACATAAGCAAAAGTTTTGTATGTTTTAAGTTAGAGAAGGATTCCACATCATAGTAAAGAGCATTACAAATGGTTTATATTTTCTTTGAACAGTTGTAAAACGGTATGTTTATTTTTCATGGTTATTTGCAGAATCCTACTTTCTCTGAACATCACTGCTTGGTTTCTTCTTTCTCAACCCCCACTTCCTACTTCTTCACTATACTCATTCCTCTTTGGCTTGGCTCAGGCAGTTCCATTAAGGTTCCTGGGTCGTCTGCCTTTCTTAGGACATGCAACTTGCTCTCTTAACCATTCATAAGTGCTTCTCAAGCTCTGCAGTGCTCAGTGGCTCTCTCTCTCCTTGCTCTTCACAAATTCTGAGACTCTTTACTCTTCCTGAGAAACTGGATGCTTTTAGCTAAAAATTGAGATGTCTTTTACAAAGACAAAACACAGACAAATCCTTGTGGAATTTGGAACATAGAAGTTCCAAGTTCATCCATATGAACTACTGGATGATTTAAATAGATTGCTCCTAATTTATGGCTGTAGTTGAGTAAACAGAACACTTTAAAAAGAATATTTACAGAAGTATTTTTAAAAGGTAAGTTAGGGTCATTTGAAATATTTTAACCTGATTACTATTTCTCAGATATGGCTATTCCTGTCTAAATTTATGTCACTCTCTGTGTCTCTTTCTATCTCTGTATCTCTGCCTCTACACAAACACATACACACACGCACACACACACAAATGATGTATTCTATACATATATACATATATGTTATTTTAGTTTGTCTCTTCTTCAAATTCTTAATAGTATATTAACTATCCAAGCATCATAAGTATAATGGATCATTTTGGAAAATATGCCAAATATTGTAATGATAACACTTACAAAGATAATTAAATGCAGTTAGTCTCTAAGATTTAAATCAGAAAATACATTGTATAGTTAGACACATGGTTTTTAGATGCATGACTATAGCACAAATTACAACACTCTGAATTCAATCCATAGTGTTATTCTGTAATCTCTTCCAAATACATGAAATCTTTGAGGACATCAGTGAGAAACACTTCCAACTCTCTTCCAGCATATATTCTCCATTTCTTTCATTTTAATCAATGAATATCCCACTCAGATTTTATACTGAGCCCATGACCTGTGATTGTAATCCACAAATTTCCTTAAGGTTTTGAACAGTCACATGAATGAGTTCAGAGCAAATAGGAATGGATGGAAATGGCATGTCCTACTACCAGACTTTGGCTTTAAAGCATTATGTGTTATGTCCTCCATTTTTTTTATTGTTGTGTGGGCCAGAATTATTAAAGTATGGCTCTGTAAATTGGCACTCCATATCCACGAATTCTGCATCTGTACATTCAACTAATTGTGGATCAGAAATATTACTGAACTAATTTTTTTGTCAATAAAAAATACATCATAACAACTTGATATATTATGCTTTCATCTTATTAGATGTTATAAATAATATAGAAATGTTTTAAAGTGCAATGGGATATAGTGAATAAATAATAGGTAAATACAGCCGGGCACCGTGGCGCAAGCCTGTAATCCCAGCACTTAGGAAGGCTGAGACAGGAGAATCTCAAGTTTAAAGCCAGCCTCAGCAATGGCAAGGCACTAAGCAACTCAGTGAGACCCTGTCTCTACATAAAACACAAAAATAAGGCTGGGGATGTGGCTCAGTGGTTGAGTGCCCCTGAGTTCAATCTCCAGTACCAAAAAAAAAAAAAAAATAGCCAAATGCTATGCCATTTTATACAAGGGACTTGAGAATCCTTGGATTTTGGTAGTAAAACCATCCTTATATTGATATGATGGTCCTGCAAGAAATCCTCAGCTGATACACAAGGAGGTCTGCATTCCCTCTCAGAGTCTGAAGAAAGCCATGTTCTATGTGATGATGAAGCAACAAACTGGGCTTTGCACTTTCCTGGGCAATTCTGAAATAACCACGATTTTTTACAAGCTACTAGAATAAGTGAAAAAATTAATTTCCATGTTAGTGCAAATATCCAGATGTTTACATATAGTAGCCAAGCATACCTCTATCTTTGTGCTTTGGTTTTGTGGTGAATCGATATAAAATAAAATGCATATTTCTTTGTGTTTTCATCAGCTGTTTTGGTGCTGTGAACAAAAGATCTGACAAGAACAATTAGAGAAGGAAAATCTTATCTGGGGCCTCACAGTTTCAGAAGTCTCAGTCCATAGATGGCTGACTCCATTCTTTTGAGCCCGAGATGAGACAAAACATCATGATGGAAGAGTGTAGCAGAGAAAAGTATCTGGGAACATTGCACCAGGAAGCAGAGAAAGAGAGAGCTTACCTGTCTATGGACAAAATATAAATCCCAAAGGCACATTCCCAATGATCCACCTACTACAGCCATAACATAGCTGCCTAGAGTTACTGCCCAGTTAATCTCTGTCAGGAAATTAGTGCACTGATTAGGTTAAAACACTCATTACACAACCATTGCACCTTTAAACTTTCTTGCATTGTCTCACACATGAGCTTTTGGGGAACATATTATATCTAAACCATAACACTTTTTATAAATATATTAATTTTAAAAACTAAGTTTTAGGAAACCTATGCATACATGGAACCCACTCCCACACATATGAAAAATATATAACAAATACACCTTAAATATTTTTATTCATGTAAGAAAATCTCATTTCACTGAATATAAATAATGATAATTTTCTTCAAAGAGCTTAACTGAAATACTGCTTTAGTTTCTATAATTCTGAAATACATGGCCTTAAACACTTTGCCACAGGGTTTAAGATCTATTTCCAAAAGAGTCTTTCTGAAATCCAAATTGTAATAAAGATTTGGAAATAATTTAACCTTCATGAAACGTCTAAAAATAAGTGGTCATGAGAATGAAAAGCTTGGCACCCTCCAGAGGTACTATATCAGCCCTCCGATTCATTTTCTCTAGTTCTATGTTCACACTAAATTTCTGGTAATAGTGAAGGCTACAAAATCTTCTTCAATTATTGATGGACAACAGCGATGCATGCATGCAGAAACTTGATCAAGCCGTACTTAATAAAAACATGAATCTCAATATCTGGGTTGAATCTAAAAAGCATTAGATTGTAAGGAGAAATTTTTTCTATTTCATTAATTTTATAGTGAATGGCAATTTCCCACGTATCTTATCCTCCTGAATAAATTTGTTCATTAGCACAAAAATAATAATTCATATAATGCTCATCTAAGTGAATACTAAATTTTTATGGGCAGTCATGGTGCATTTTAAACATTTAGCTAATATTTCAAATATATGTTTCAAACAGATCTTTAATTTCTTTTGTGAAGAAAAATCCAAAGACAAATTATTGGCTAGGTACTCTGTTTTACAAAGAACAAATGAGAGATATTGAACCTGGCTTAAAGCCTATTTAAGATTTAATTTTATATAAACACAAATACATGTATGCATGCATATACACATGCTGTGTGTGCAGTTATACCTACATACATGCACATATATATGCACCCCACATGCATTGCCCTTAAAAACACTAACCAAATGCATGGGAAAAGAAACAACATTGGAGGCAGAGAAAATTAGTCATTATTAATCTTTAAATATCCAGCATCCTAAAAATGTCAGTTATTGTAGTGGGCTACTAGGGATTCTGATTAAAGTTAAATAATATTTTATCTTCAAGAAGTCTTTTTTATAGGACTCAATTTTAATTGATAAAATTGAAAAATACTTATAATGTGTTTACAATTATCATACAGGTATATATTGGGTGTTAGGAAATTGCCAGTAAAAGGTGTTTAACTGAGTCTGGTGTGGAAAAGTGTTGAAAAGAATACATCTAAAATGGATAATATTGAGACTGTCTTAAATTATAAACAGAAGATAGATAAGCATGCACACCAGAAATTTCAACATATAAAAGAAGTGTTTGTGTAAAGACAGAGCAATCTGGAGGCTGCCTGTAGATTGATATGTCTGGAGAGTGCTGTTCAAATAAGATAATGGTCATGCTTGTAAACAGATGTCACCACTCCATTCTCAGCATCTGTCAATTTCCATTCTCTCCAACTTTGATAATATATTAACCATATATAGTTTTTAAGTTGTGCATTTTAATGGTGCAGAACAGTTTCTTTGTGGCAACTATATACATGCAAATAGCATATGTTGATTATATCCACTGCCCCATTAGCTTCCTTTACCCTCACTCCTTGATCTTGCTTCCTTTTCTCTAATAATATCGCTGTTACTTTCATGTCATCTTTTTTCCTTCTAGATTCCACAAATACAAAAAAAACAAAACAAAACAAAACAAGCTAACATGTGATATTTGTTTTTTGGAGTCTATTCTATTTTACTTAGCATTATTGATCTATGCTTTTATTCATTTTCCTGTAACATGATGTCATTCTTTTTTCTCACTGAATAATACCTTATTGTGTATACATAACACATTCGCTTTATCTAGTCATCTACTGACAGGCACCTAAGTGAATTCCATAACTGGGCTATTGTAAACTGGGCTCTCATAAACATGAGTATCCAGATAGCTATATAGTATGCTGACTTTAATTCCTTTGAATATATACCTGGGAATGGTAAAGATGGGTTACGGTAGTTCTATTTTTTGGTTTTTAATTTATTTTAGTTTAATTTTTTAAGAACTTCCATCCATACAGATTTCTATAGTTGTTATACTAATTTACATTCTTATCAACAGTGTATACTTACTTCCCTCTATATCCCTACCAGCATTTATTATAGTTGGTATTTTTTATGATAACCACTCTGACTTGAGTGAGATGGAATCTCAGAGTAGTTTTGATATGCATTATCCTGATGGCTAAAGATGTTGAACATTTTTTACATATTATTGGCATTGATACTTCTTTTGAGATATAGTCTTTCAGCCTATTGATCCATTTGTTGATTTTGTTATTGATTTATTTGATGTTGAGTGTTTGGAGTTCTGTATATATTTTAGATATTAATCCTATGTTGGAAGAGCACCCGACAAGGTTTTCTTCCATTCTCCTGGTATCACTCTATTGTTTCCTATTCTGTGCAGAAGCTTAATTTGATGCAGTCTGGTTTGTCAATTTTTTTTGTTTCTGATTAAAAATGTTTATTACTCTGGTCATTAGTATTATACACACAAATTATATTATTATGATAATATAATATACTTAGGAATATAATGGCATTTGCCTTAACATAATTTGACACAAAACTTGTTAATATTAACTTTCAAAAATTATAGTCTACATGATCTTTTTTAAAAGTTTGCTTATTCTAATTAGGTATACATGACAGCAGAATGCATTTTGATTCATTGTACACAAATGGAGCTTAACTTTTCATTTTTCTGGTTATATACCATGTATAGCTGCACCATATGTGCAGTCATGCATGTACCTAGGGCAATGATGTCCATCTTATTCCACCATCTTTCCTGCTCCTATGTCCCCTCCACTCCCCTCTCCCCTTTGACCAAAGTTCCTCCATTCTTCCCATGCCCTCTCTCCCATTATGGATCAGCATCCATTTATCTGAAAAAAAATTTGGCCTTTGGGTTTTAGGATTGACTTACTTTGCTTAGCATGATATTTTCCAACTACATCCATTTACCTGCAAATAACATAATTTTATTCTCTTTTAATGCTGAGTAATTCCTTTGTGTATATATACCATAGTTTCTTTATCCATTCATCTATCAAAAGGCATCTAGATTTGTTCCACAGTTTAGCTATTTGAATTGAGTTGCTGTAAACATTGATGTGGTTGCATCACTGTAGTATGCTGGCTTTAAATCCTTTGGGTATAGACTGAGGAGTGTGATAGTTGGGTCAAATGGTCATTCCATTTCAAGTTTTCTAAGGAATCTCTATACTGCTTTCCAGATTGGTTGTACCAATTTGCAGTCCCACCAGAAATGTATGAGTGTGCCTTTTCCCTCACATCTTTACCAACACTTGTTGTTTGTATTCTTGATAATTGCTATTCTGACTGATGTGAGATGAAATCTTAGTTTTGATTTGCAAGAGATCTTGCAAGAGATGTTGATTGCTAGAGATGTTGAACTTTTCTCATATATTTGTTGATTGATTGTATAACTTCTTCTGAGAAGTGTCTGTTCAGCTTCTTAGCCCATTTATTTTAGTGAGTTGTTTGTTTTTCTGGTGTTAAGTTTTTTGAGTTCTTTATATATCCTGAAGATTAGTGACTCATCTTACTTGCATGTGGCAAAAATTTGCTACCAAAATGTAGGCTCTCTATTCACTTCATTAAATGTTTCTTTTCCTGGGAAAAAGCTTATTAGTTTAATTTCATCCCATTTATTGATTCTTGATTTCATTTTTCTGTGCTTTAGGAGTCTTATTAAAGAAGTTGGGGCCTAATCTGACATGATTAAGGTTTGGGCCTACTTTTTCCTCTATTAGGTGCAGGAGCTCTGGTTTACTTTCTAGGTCTTTGATCCACATTGTGTAAAGTTCTGGCATGGTGAGAGATAGGGGTTTAGCTTCATTTTGCTGCATATGGATTTCCAGTTTTCCCAGCACCCTTTGTTGAAGAGGTTATCTTTTCTCCCAATGTATGTTTTTGGGTGCCTTTGTCTAGTATGAGACAACTGTATTTGAGTGGATTTGTCTCTGTGTCTTCTATTCTTGGTTAGTAGGCTTCTTATGGTGTCTTCTATTCTATACCATTGGTCTACATGTTCATTTTGGTGCTAATACCATGCTGTTTTTGTTACTATAGCTTTGTAGTATAGTTCAAGGTCTGGTATTGTGATGTCTCCTGCTTCACTCTTCTTGCTAAGGATTGTTTGGGCTATTCTGAGTCTTTTATTCTTCCAAATAAATTTTATGATTGCCTTTTGTATTTCTATAAGGAATGATGTTGGGATTTTAATTGGAATCACATTGAATCTATATAGCGCTTTGGGTAGTATGGCCATTTTGACAATATTGATCCTGCCTATCCAAGAGCATGGGAAATATTTCCATCTTCAAAGGTCTTCTTCAATTTCTTTCTTTAGTGTGTTGTAGTTTTCATTGTAGAGGTCTTTCACCTCTTTCGTTAAATTTATTCTCAATTATTTTTTTTTGAGGCTATTGTTAATGGAGTAGTTTTTCTAATTCCTCTTTCAGAGGATTCATCACTGATGTATAGAAATGCAATTGATTCATGGGTGTTGATTTTATATGGTGCTACTTTGCTGAATTCATTTATTAATTCTAGAAGTTTTCTGGTGGAATTTTTTGGATCCTCTAAATATAGAATCATGTTGTTGGCAAGTAATGATAGTTTGAATTCTTCTTTTCCTATTCATATTCCTTTGTTTTTTTTCATCTAATTGCTCTGGTTAGAGTTTCAAGGAATATGTTGAATAGCAGTGGTGAAAGAAGGCATCTCTTCCTTGTTCCCATTTGTAGAGGGAATACTTCCAATTTTTCTCCATTTAGGTTGATGTTGGCCTTTGATATAGCATGGATAGCTTTACAAAGTTGATGTATATTTCTACTGTCCCTAGTTTTTCTAGTGTTTTGAACATAAAAGGATGCTATATTTTGTCAAATGCATTCTCTGAATCAATTGATATAATCATATGATTCTTATCTTTAAGTTTATTGATGTGATGGATTGAATTTATTGATTTCCATAGGTTGAACCAACCTTGCATTCCCAAAATGAACTCCACTCGATCATGGTACACTATTTTTAAATATGTTTTTGTATGTGATTTGCCAAAATTTTATTCAGGATTTTTGCATCTATGTTCATCAGGGATATTGGTATGATATTTTCTTTACTTGATGTGTTTCTGCCTGAGTATGGTATTAAGGTGATCGTTGCCTCATAGAATGAGTTTGGAAAGGTTTCCTCCTTTTCTATTACATGGAATAACTTGAGGAATATTAGTATTAATTCTTCTTTGTAGATCTTATAGAACTTGGCTAAGAATCCATCTAATCCTGGGCTTTTCTTGGTTAGTAGGCTTCTTATGGTGTCTTCTATTTCCTTGCTGGAAATTGATCTATTTAAGTGGTGTATGTCCTCCTGGTTCAGTTTGAGTAGGTCATAGAGCTCTAGAAATTTGTTGGTGTCTTTGGGGTTTTCTATTTTATTGGAGTATAAATTCTCAAAGTTGTTTCTAATTATCCTCTGTATTTCAATAGTGTCTGTCATGATTTTCCTTTTTAATCACAAGTTTTATTAATTTGAGTTTTCTCTCTCATTATGGTGACTAACGGTTTTTCAGTTTTATTTATTTTTTTTGAAGAACAAGCTTTGTGTTTCAATATTTTGAATTGTTTCATTTTCATTGATTTCAGCCCTGATTTTAATCATTTTATGTCTGTTTTCTGCTTATTTTGGTGTTGGTTTGTTCCTCTTTTTCTAGGATTTTAAGATGTATTGTCAGGTCATTATTTGTTGACATTTTCTTCTTTTAATGAATTAGTTTAATGTAATGAACTTTCCTCTTAGCACTGCCTTCATAGTGTCACAGATATTTTAATATATTTTATCAGAGTCCTCATTTACCTCTAAGAATTTTTTATCTCTTTCTTGATGTCTTCTCTTATCCATGAATCATTCAATAGTGTATTAATTGGCCTCCAAGTGTTGGAGTAGTTTCTATTTTTTATTTTATCATTGATTTCTAATTTCATTCCATTATGGTCAGATAGAATGGAGTGTAGTATCTTTATTTTTTGTATTTGCTAAGACTTGCTTTGAGGCATGACATATGGTCAATTTTGAAGAAGGATCCATGTTTTGCTGAGAAGAAAGTATATTTGCTTGTTGATGGATGGAATGTTCTATATGTCTGTTAAGTATAAATTGATTGTTTTATTGAGTTCTATATTTCCTTTTTTTAGTTTTTCTTTGGAAGATCCATCCAGTGGTGAGAGAGCTGTGTCAAAGTCATCCAGTATTATTGTGTTGTGGTCTACTTGATTCTTGTAGTTGAGAAGGTTTTGTTTGATATACATAGATGACCCATTGTTTGGAGCATAGATATTTACAATTGTTATGTCTTGTTGATGTATGATACCCTCAAGTAGTATGAAATGTCCTTCTTTGTCCCTTTTTACTAATTTTGGTTTGAAGTCCACTTTATCTGATATGAGGATGGAAACCTCTACTTGTTTATGTGGTCTTTATGAGTGATATGTCTTTTCCCATACTTTCACCTTCAGTCTATGGATGTATTTCTCTGCGTGATGACTCTTTTGAATGCAGCATATTGCTAGGAAGTTTTTTTTAAAAAATCCAATATGTCTGTATATATCTTGTAATTAATGAGTTTAGGCCATTCACATTCAGGGTTATTATTGAAATATGATTTGTATTACCAGTCATTTTGGTTTATTATTGGTTCTTGACTTGGTTTCTCCTCTGATTGGCTTTTTCTTTAGTGTATTTCCTTTCTTTGCAGATTTTCATTGTTGCTTATCATTTCCTCCTCATAGAATATTTTGCTGAGAATGCTCTGTAGAGCAGGCTTTCTCACTGTAAATTCTTTTAACTTTTGTTTTTCATGAAAGGTTTTTATTTTGTCATCAAACCTGAAGCTTAATTTTGCTGAATATAAGATTCTTGATTGGCATTTCTTTTCTTTCAGAGCTTTGTATATGTTGTTCCAGAATCTCCTGGCATTTAGGTTCTGGGTTGAAAAATCTTCTGAGATCCAGATTGGTCTCCCCCTATATGTAATCTGTGTTATCTCTCTTGTAACCTTTAAAATTCTGTACTTATTCTGTATGCTAAGAATTTTCATTATAGTATGCCTTGGTTTAGATCTGTTGTAATTTTGTACATTTGGTGTCCTGTAAGCCTCTTCTATTTTATTTTCCATTTCATTCTTCATGTTTGGGAAATTTTCTGATGTTATTTCTTTGAAGAGATTGTGCATTCCTTTGGTTTGAAACTCTGTGACTTCTTCTATCTCAATAAATCTTATATTTGTTCTTTTGATGCTATCCCATAATTATTGGATGTCCTGTTGATATTTCTTACCATCTTCACTCTGTGGTCAACTTTATTTTCAGGATTATATATTTTGTCTTCATTATCTGAGATTCTGTCTTCCAAGTGATCTAGTCTGTTGGTGATGCTTTCTACTGGGTTTTTATTTGGTTTATTGTTTTCTTCATTTCAAGAATTTCTGATTTTTTCACAATCTCTAGCTCTTTCTTGAAATAATATTTTGCTACCTGTATTTGCTCTCTTATCTCTTTGTTAGAGTGATCAATGGTTGCCTTTATTTGCTCTCATATCTCTGTTGGAGTGATCAATTTTTGCCCGTATTTGCTCACTTAAGTCATTCTTTATTTCACAGATTATTTTAATTATGTACATTCTGAACTCTTTCTTTAATATTTCATCTACTGCACTGTCAATGGATTCTATTATTGTAGTATCTTGGTTTGTTTGGGGCCCTTTCTTCCCTTGTTTTTTCATGTTGATTATGTGTCTTCCATTCTTGAAGTGTGGACATGAGATATTGTAGTTTCTTCCTTATAATCTTGTAGTGACCCTGCAGATTACCTGTACCACACCTTGGTGTTCACTTCTATTCTCCAGCAGGTATCCCCAGATGCATGCTACTGCAACTAAAGCTGGTGGCAGTAGTAGTAGAGTTAACTCAAGATAGCAGTGGAGGTGGCCCAAAAATGGATGCAACCACTTTCAGAGATGGAGATGAAAGAGTGAGACTTACAATGGCTTTGGGCTGTCTGTTTGGTGATGTAGTGCTGTGGCATGTTCTGCTGTGGCAGGTAGCTTCCTCCAGACCAAGTCTCTTGATCCAAGTTGGAGGATGATTCATGAGGAGGGCTATGGTGATGACTGCAGTGTCTCAAGATGGATTCAATCAGGGAGGCACAGCAAGAACCTTCACTCTGTGCAGGGCAGGTTCTGGGCCTGGCCTCTCTCACAGTTCTGCAGTGGTGGTCCTGGGCCTGGGTCTAGGCTCCCCAGGATGGCAGGGGCAGTTATGGCCTGACCTAGGCCTAGGTTCCTGCAGGGGGTCCCCAGATGTGGTCTTTGGCTCAATTCTTGCTCCTACTTGCTAAAATACTGAAGTCCTATTTGGGAGGTCATTTCTTGTGCCTGTGTCTTCAAGTATTTCCATAATGTTTTCTTTTAGTAATTGGAGAGTTTCGGGTCTTATATTTAGATGTTTCATCTATTTTGAGTTGGTTTTTTATAGGATGAGAGAAAGGTATCTATTTTCAATCTGACATATGGATATCAGTTTTTCCCAGCATCATTTGTTAAAAGGCTGTATTTCTCCAGTGAATATTTCTTGCACATTGCTTGGGAATAATTTGGCTGTGGCCACATGGCTTTGCCTTTGTGCCCTCTATTCTATATCATTGGTCTATTATTCTGCTATTATAATGCTGCTTTTGTTACTTTAGCTCTATAGTATACTTGACAATAAGGATTGTTTTAGTTATTTTTGTTTCTTACCTCAATATGAGTTTTAGGATTCTTCATTCTAGCTCTCTGAAGAATATCATTGGTATTTTCCTGGGAATCACAATAAATTTGTAGATTGCTTTTGGCCATTTTAGCAATATTAATTCTGCCAACTCATGAACATAAGAGGTCTTTCCTTATTCTAGTGTCTTCTTTGATAACTTTCTTCAGCATTCTCTAATTTTCATTGTAGAAGTCTATCATCTTCTTGGTTAGGTTTGTTCCTAGGTATTTACTTTTTGAAGCTATTATTAGTGGAATTGTTTTACTGATTTCTTACTCAGCATTTTTTTTACTTGTGTATAGAATAACTACTGATTTTTTTGTACATCTATTTTGTATTCAGCTACTTTGCATATCTAGAAGTCTTCAGGTGGAGTACTTGGAGTCTTCTTTAATGGGATCATATTATCTGCAAATAGGTATAATTGAACTTTTTCTTTCCTTTTGAATCACTTTATTTGTGTGTCTTGCCTAAATTTTTAGTCTCTACTTTGGGAGTGGTGAGAATGAATTCCTTTGTGTTATGCCTGATCTCAGAGAAGATGCTTTCAGTCAGTTATCATCAATTTTGATGTTGGCTTTGCGTCTTTCACATATAATCTTTATTATGTTGAGGTAAAATCCTTCTGTGCCTAGATTCTTCAATGATTTTTCCATGAAGCAAATTTTGTTGAAGGCTTTTTCTCATCCTTTGAGATGATCATTTGCATTTTATTCTTTATTTATTACATTAACCATCTGAACAAAGAATTTCTTTATTAAAATGAAAATAAAAACATGAACAAAAAGCACTTGAAATTGATAAGTTGCTTGGGAATGGGGTGGGGATAATAGAATAAAATTTTCAATAAAAATGATCTGTTGTCTTCTATAGTTACTTCACTTATTTAATATATAATAACTATTGAATAATAGTGACCAGAGAATAGATAGAATATACATTTTACTTTGAAGACAACATTCCACATTAAATAAAGTTTATTAATAATTTTATATGTTTAATAATGTTCTGTGATCTTTTTTTATTTCTTGTTCACAATCCAGTGTTTAAAATATAAAGACATGACTTCTATGTTTATGTAGAATTTTTTTTTTTTTTTTTTTTTTTGTACCGGGGATTGAACTCAGGGGCACTCGACCAATGAGCCACATCCCCAGCCCTATTTTGTGTTTTATGTAGAGACAGGGTTTCACTGAGTTGCATAGCGCCTCGCCGTTGCTGAGGCTGGCTTTGAACTCGCGATTCTCCTGTCTCAGCCTCCCTAAGTGCTGGGATTACAAGCGTGAGCCACCGCGCCCGGCTACAATTTAGGTTTTATATGTATAGATTGAATGTCATATGGTAGAGTGTTATAACTGTAATGAGTTTTCTATTTAGCTGCTCATATTTGTAAATATTATTCATCTTGCATTTCTACACATGTAGTAAATTACCTTTAAATGATCTATCTTACAAACAGGTCTAGTATGTACAGAGTTACAGAGATTTTTAATAGGTTTGTCTGTGGCATCATTTTGCAAATGACAAATTAGAACTATTTCCTAATTTAAAAAAAAACAAAGATATTGTAGGTACCTAGGTTTTTGGTAAGCTCACAAAAATTAGAAATAAATTACAGTCATGAGATTATTGTACTAAGACACTCATTAATACCATAATGACCAATAATTTGATGAAAAATAAAATGATTTGATATGAAATGCCAAAATAATATCAATATATGTAAAGAGAAATAGTCAGGGAGGTCAAGTGAATAGGGTGCTTGGATATTAAGTTATGCATTCTGCAACTTTTCTTTTTACACCTTTTCAACTTCGCTTTTGTCATGAGTAATATTTGATTACCAATTAATAGGTATAGTCTGAGAATTTTTATTCACACCCATGTTCTAAAAGTTTTAGAGTAGGTTTTGGCTTTAATAATTTCAGAAGTATGAACACTATAACCTTAAACAGACTGATATTTTGGTATTTAAGTTTTTTGATTATTTAATTAGTTCTGTAAATTTTGAATAACAAAAGTCTATTATCACTTTTGGTTCTTTCTGACTAATGATAGCAACACTGGCCAACATATACTTTTTTCCTTAGTTTTATTTATTTATTTAATATACTTAGGTATACATGATAGCAGTGTGCATTTTGATTTATTGTACACAGATGGAGCACAACTTTTCATTTTTCTGGTTGTATGTGATGTAGAATCACAACATACGTACAGCCATACATAAAGCTAGGGCTATGATGTCCACCATATTCCACCATCTTTACTGTCTCCATGCCCCCTCCCCTCTCCCAACCCTGTGACCAAATTTCCTCCATTCTTCCCGTGTCCTCCCCCACATTATGGATCAGCATCCACTTATCAGAGAGAATACTCAGCATTTGTTTTTTTGACATTGGCTTACTTAGAATGATATTCTCCAACTCCATACATTTACCTGCAAATGCCATAATTTTATTCTCTTTTATTGCTGAGTAATATTCCATTGTGTATATATACCACAGTTTCTTTATCCATTCATCTATTAAAGGGCATCTGGGTTGGTTCCCCAGCTTAGCTATTGTGAATTGAGCTGCTATAAACATAAAAGTGGCTGCATCACTGTAGTATGCTATTTTTATCTTCTGGGTATAGACCAAGGAGTGTGATAGCTGGGTCAAATGGTGGTTCCATTCCAAGTTTTCTAAAGAATCTCCATACTGCTTTCTAGATTTGTTGTACCAATTTGCAGTCCCAATAGCAATGCATGAGTGTGCCTTTTCCCCCACATCCTCAGCAACATTTATTGTTGCTTGTATTCTTGATAATTGCCCTTGTGACTGGCATGAGATAAAATCTTAGCATAGTTTTGATTTGCATTTCTTTAATTGCTAGAGATGCTGAATATTTTTTCATATGTCTGTTGATCAATTGTATATCTTCTTCTGTAAAGTTTCTGTTCAGCTCCTTGGCCCATTTATTGATTTGGTTGTTTGTTTTTTTGGTGTTAAGTTTTTTGAGTTCTTTATATATCCTGGAGATTAGTGCTCTATCAGATGTGCATGTGGCAAAGATTTGTTCCCAGAATGTCAGCTTTCTGTTCACTTCATTGATTGTTTCTTTTGCTGAGAAGAAGCTTTTTAGTTTGAATCCATCCTATTTATTGATTCTTGATTTTACTTCTTGTGCTATAAGAGTCTTATTAAGGAAGTAAGGTCCTAATCTGACATGATGAACATTTGGACCTACTTTCTCCTTAATTAGATGCAGTGTCTCTCATCTAATTCCCAGGTCCTTGATCACTTTGAGTTGAATTTTGTGCATGGTGAGAGATAGGGGCTTAGTTTCATTTTGCTGCATATGGATTTCCAGTTTTCCCAGCACCATTTGTTGAAGAGGCTATATTTTCTCCAGTATGCATGTTTGGCTCTTTTGTCTAGTATAAGATAACTGTATTTAATGGGTTCATATCTGTGTCTTCTATTTATACCATTGGTCTACATGTCTATTTTGGTGCTGGTATATGCTGTTTTTTTTTTTTTACTATAGTTTTGTATTATAGTTTAATGTCTGGTATTGTGATTCCTCCTGTTTCACTCTTCTTGCTGAGGATTGATTTGACTATTCTGAATCTCTTATTCTTCCAGATGAAAATTCAGAACCCCAATACTATATGTTCTTATATTTCACAACTTGCATATACCTAGGTTTGCATCTGAATTGTGGTACTATTTGTGGGAATTCAAAGAAGATTAGTTAACTCTTATAAAAAAATTGAACCAATAATACTACTTTGCAGGTTTCCTGTGAGAACCAGTAAAAATATACATACATTTTCTATAATGGTAGCTGAGACTTGGCAGATGGTACCTAACTTGGGAATGAGAATCACTTCTGCAGATTATTCATTTGATTTTCTTTTAATTCACAGTGGATGGTTAAGCCCAAGTGAAAAGGAAATAGTACATGTAAGGGAAGCCAGAATAAATCATGTCTATGGTATTATTCAATAACTATGGCCTTTGTGACCATAGAATATACTAAAATTTTTTAAGCATATCCCATCTTTTGATTTACAAAATAATAGTGAGACAATCAATTTAACTTCCACTGAGCCTTCACAACTGAATATAGCATAGAAAGGTGATAAAGATTCTCATTTGCTGTGAGATAAAATTGATTTCCATTCTTCCATCTATCACTTAATAACTATGTATCCATTTCTTAATTCACTTTCACCAAACCTCAATTTTCTCATGCATATAATCTGTGTATCCCAAACTCAACTAAACTCCATTTGAGCAACCCAGAGCTTTGCAACTTATAAGTGGACTTGATAAAGTTGATCTACATTTTTGTGAAGGCCAAGGCACTTTTCCAGCTTTCCAAAGATTTCTGCAACATGAGATGAATCTTGGCTTCTGTTGTAAGTGTGTCTATGTCCCTCTTTACTAGAACATGCCACATATGTTGCCTACAGAAAGCACTGGCTTTTCCTTCTCAGTTGGATGCTGCATTTCCAAAGTTAGAACACCATGAATCAGCCATAAAGCTTTTATCAAAGGATGCACTTAATAGATTTTCCCTATATATCTAGATTCTTTAATCTCTGCTATTCAAATTAAACACCATTATTACCAAGTATCTGACGTTGTAAAGATGTGATAAAATCACAGTGTCTTCTCCTGTCCTGCCATCAGAGAGTCAGCAGCAGTTTTAGAACATAAGATATGTGTGGGTAAGAACACAGGATATGTGTAGAGATTTTGAGAATAAAAATATATTGTCTTAGGTTAGTTGTGAAAAGAACAGGGTGCATGTTTATGAAATTCTTAACACAGTATAAGATGCATAGTAAGTTTTCAATAAAAAGATTTTCCATAATAAGATGGGATTTCATATGTATATTGATGTCTTTTTTTAGTTAAGGATATAAGAATCAAAATGATATTGGTTATACAACTGTCACTTATTTTATTGATGAGGGAACTGAGATTGAAGATGTTGGTTAACTTGTCCATGAAGACACAGTCTGTAGGAATAGATTCTGGATGGAAAATCATGGTGAAATAATCTAGTAATGATTAATAACTGTAAAAGATCAAAAAATGCTCATTCTCAACCACAGGCCTGAAACCATTCAAATAACTACAGGGAACCACAGTTAAGGATTGCTCAGATTGCTCAACTATTTCCTAGAGTTCTTTTGGTGGGAAAATAGAAGGTTGGGTAACTATGAACTGTGTTTGAAATATTAACATGGGAAGCTTGCTATATCCCAACACTACCATACAGAATATTTCTCAATTATCTCTTCTCACTCCACTTTCTCTTCTGGCACTTCAGAATCAAAGTTATATGCAGTAATTGCTGTGAAGAAACATATTTACACAAAGAAAACTGGATTTAGGTTAAATAGCAAGATATAGTTTCATCTCTTCACATCCTTTTGGACATTTCCTTTTGAGCAAAATAACTATTTTTTCTTGAGGGCTGTTCAGTGCATTGTAGGAAGTTCACCTGGCCTCTGCCCTCTAAGTGACAATAGCACCTGCTCATTTTTATTCTCATTTGTGAAAAAAAAATCTCCAAAACCTATTGACAAGTATTCTCTGAGATACAAAATTGTGAACAACTGGTTTATATTATGAATCAAGATGTAATCCTAGAATAACTACCAAAATTTTGGGGAATCAGAATAATGAGAAAAAAATTACTAAAACACTCCTATAGAGGCCCCATACTAGGAAATTCTGATGGAGCAGATGTGCTGTGGGTGCAGGTAATCACTTTTACAATAAATTCCCCAGGTAGTTACCCCCAAAAGACTGAAAAAATGTCACTACAGACAACAGGGAAGTTGCAACTCTGCTAATAGAGGAATATACAAATGGACTGTCAGTTGTAAGTGCATTACAGGAAATCTGGCTCAAGTGTTCCAAATTGTCAAGGATACATGAACCAAGAGATATTTTTTCTTACCAAAGGGATATGGGGTTGAGTGAAATATGTACTATTGACATATACAATATCGACACATACACTAATGAGGGCTGGGAGGGTGGATCCTGCTAGCTTATTCACTCAGTAAGCCCATTTCAGACTAAACCTTATATTATGATGGAGAATGCTCGTCTGAGTGGAAAGGTTATGATGGATCAGTCAAGATTCTACATTTGGGAGTTTTATACCTCATCCATTAGTATAAAGACAGAATGACATAGTAGCTAAGAGCAGGAGACTCATTGTATTTGATTTCAGGCTTCACTGCTCAATAGCTGTATAATCTTGGAAAGCTACTTTATCTCTTTTTTACTACAGTTTTCTTATTTATAAAGTGAGGATAATATGAGTTACTTTTGGTAGACACAATAATGGCACCCCAAAGATGTTAACCTCTGAATCCCTGTTGTATGGAAATATGTTACCTTCAGTGGTAGAGGGAATTTTGCAAATACTAATAAATTAAGGATTGTGAAAAGCAGGGTTATATTGGATGATCTGATTGGGTTTAGTGAAACCATGAATGTCTTTACAAGAGATAGGCAAAGCAATACTGGACTACACAAGAGGAAGTGACAAGGAGGAGACATTAGAGTGATATGGCCAAAACCAAATGTCAGCATTCTTTGGAGACCAGAATTGAGGTGAAATGGATTATTACCAGGAATCTCTAAAACTCCAACTTCCCCATCACTTTATTTTAGCTCCATAAGAATCACTTCAGACTTCTGACCAGCAGAGAATAAAGTTTTGTTATTTTACACCATTAAGATGACTCTTAATTGTTACAGGAGCAACAAAAAATTAATACATTTTCTGATATGATTGCTATGAGGATTACTTGTATTGATGCATATAAGATACTTAGAAGAGTGTTATGCAGCAAATATCAATGTGTTGGCTTTTATAATTCATAATATACTGTATTTTTCTAAAGCATAGCTTTGTTCTAAATGATGTAACGTTATTGACATAGTCCATGATGATTTCTCATAAATGTATCAATAACCTGCCTGCAGGAACTGTTCAAGGATACATGATAGTGCCCTACTTGATCTAATAGTCCTAAAGATTCCGAGAATGAAGAAAAAAAGTGATCCAAAGTATATTAAGCCCATTTTTTCATATATATGGAACTAAAATTCCCCTGTGGGGAAATTGGATGCAATTACATAGTTTATAGAGTTGTAGGTTACATCTGATCAAACTCTACATTTATTGCAGAATTCTACTGTCAATAATTTTGAGTTTCTGATTCCAAATTCCAATAGTAAGTTCCAATATGTAGACTCTTATCAACTTAAATTAAAATTTTGGCTAATTAAATGCTATTTTGTAGAATGGTTTCCTTTTAAAATTTTATATTTATGCTTTGTCTTTCAAAAATTACAACAGCCATGCAAACTGATCCCATGCATTTTAAATAGAAAAAATAAATAAATAACTTACTTTCCTTCCCTACACAAAAGTATCTAAATCTGTGATATTAAAATTATATTCTTTTCTAGTTTCATAAATTAATGTACCTAATGTCTTTATAATTTATTAAAGTTATAAATATTTTCACATAAAGTATTTTATTTTCAAAATAGCTAAGAGTAGGTAAGAAATATATCTGTGATTAGTCCCACTTTACAGATAAGAAAATGGAGGCAAAAGAGTTTTAATGATTTACCTCATGTTACTTTCTTTTTTGAAGAAAAGGGATTATAAGTGATATCTTCTCACTCCTCATTCAGTATTTTAAATATTTTTTATATAATTGGATTGATTTTTAAAGACCAGGAGGAAAAGACCCATTGAGATACTTATATGAATTTTGCACAGGAAACAGAATAAGATAGTAGTTTGCAGGGCTTCAGCAGTACAAAGCACACAGTGCCTAACGTCAAACTCCTGGCCAAAAAGAAGCTTCACAAAGCAGCATGGAAGTGCATTAGCATCGTGGGTGACAAAGGCTTGTTTTGACTGCCCACATCTTCTTTTCTTACCTATGTTTGCTGTAGGGAGAATATTTGGTGACGTTTACCTGGTACTGGTTATTAAGAGCTCTGTATTCTCCTAGCAATATGAGAGAGCATTAATGAGATGTTGCTTAGGCCACAATCTGTCACCTCTGGCTTATTCCAAGTTCCCAAGACACTGTGGCTCAGCCAATAGACGGTACCTTTATCAGAATTTTAGTTCTATTAGAACTCTAATGAGGGTCACTACACTGCAGTGAAAACCCTATGGTCCACTGGCTCTGCAAATAGCAGTTACTAAAGATGGGAACACATTCGCATCACCGTGTTCAGATTGTTACTGCATTACCCTCTGTCACTGATTCAGGATGCGTGAATACTTGCATTCTTTTATCAAGGAGAAATGAGAAAGATTTAATTCTGCTGGATAGCATGTATTATTTGTCATTTAAACCTGATTCAGCAGTGCATTTTAAAACGTTTTGTAGAAGATAAATGAACTATAAAAATAGGGTGAAAATACTCTTAGCATTCCACAAGGATGTCGGATTCAATACATGACCTTCCTGATTTTAATTACTACGCCATGTCTACTGCTGGCAATTATCAAATAAGTGAAAATCTTAGTTAATGTTCTAAGAATAATCATGAAAACAAAAGTAATGCTTATGCCAGTACATCTATTATTTGCTAGTTCACCCTCTCACATTTTAAAAAGCAAACATCAAATGGAAATTTGATATTCCATTTTTTTTGTTCTTACTTCTCTGTTTAATCATATCAATGAACATCAGAAGGATTTTGCATTTTTCAAGGGAAACATTAAATATTCACTAGGAGGGTTTTCCTCATTTATGAAGGCTTACTCAATTCACTGTCATGAAAATTTCACAGAAAGAGATGGCTTTAACTAAATGCACATCATCAAATCAAGAGTGAACAATTCAGAAATTGCTCCCTTTTATCTCATCAACTCATATCTACTCTTCTTTCCTTCCACATTGCTCGTCCAGTAATATAACCCAGAAGTCTAAGTTCTTCATGGTTTTGCCTACTATTGGAAATTCTGTTATCAACCTTTTCCTTTTTTAAATATTTAATCCCATTTTATATTCTAAATTGAAGAACAACATAAATTTTTGTCTTTGCATCTTTCTCAAGGTACCCTCTTCCAAAAGCATTTATAAAATTCAGAGTAATGTCTTGGGCTATGGTGATAACCACTGACTGGACCATACGAGTATCACTGATCTGTGACTCAGTCTTTCAATGCATTTAACAGTTGGATCACTTTTAATATTACTTTAAGGAGAAAACAGAAAATATACTTTATTTGTACCTACTATTTATTTTAAATTGTTTTTAAATACTTCTCATAATTTCTGAGTTTTTGAGTTTTCCATCATAAAAGAATCTTTGACAGATGCATATTTATATTTCATAATACTTCCATTGTCAAACTATATTTTGATACTGAGTTATAATTTTGTGTTCTGAAATCTTTGATCTTCACTTTCTAATGTGCATGTGTCAGGGTAGTACAGTTTAGTGACTAAAGGCAGGAACATAAGGACAGGTGCCTGTGTTCATCTCCTTCCTATGATAATGTATAAACTATACCACTTCAAATAAATTACTTAGGATCACAAAGGTAATATTAGTATCTCAAGATAATTTCTGCAGTTTAATTGAGCAAACATTATACTTTTCAATAAAAGCTAAAATTTCCTTTGTTGGAAAGCTTTTAAGAGCTAGTTCAATTTCATTAATTGATTACTTTAGATTTTCTATGTCCTATAGTTCAATTTTGTTAGGTCATGTCTCTAGAAATTTGTCAGTATCTTTGAGATTTTTTTATCTTATTGGACTATAAATTTTCAAAATTGTTTGTAGTGATCTTCTGGATTTCAGTGGTGTCTGTGATGATATTTCCTTTTTCATCTCAATTTTGCTAAGTTGGGTCTTCTCTCTCTTTTAGTCTAATTTGCTAAGGGTTTATCAATCTAGTTTATTCTTTCAAATAACTAATTTTTTCATTGATCCTTAACATTGCTTTTTTTTCTTCTCAATTTCATTGATTTGGCTCTGATTTTTCTGTTTCTATTTTTTTTTTTTGGTACTGGGGATCGAACTCAGGGGCACTCAACCACTGTGCCACATCCCCAGCACTATTTTGTGTTTTATGTATAGACAGGGTCTTACTGAGTTGCTTAGTGCCTTGCCATTGCTGAGGCTGCTTTGAACTCGCGATTCTCCTGTCTCAGCCTCCCAAAGTGCAGGGATTACAGGCGTGCGCCACCGCACCCTGCTTGTTTCTATTTTTTTAACAAAGCAACTCAGTGTTATAAACTTTCCTCTTAGAACTGCCTTCACACTATCACAGAGATTTTGATATGTTGTATTACTATTCTCATCTGATTCTAAGAAATTTTTTATTTCTCCCCTTATTTCTTCTGCTATCCATCCATCATTCAAAAGAGTATTGTTTAATCTTCAGATGACAACATGGTTTTAGATTTTTATCATGTGTTTGATTTCTAATTTCATTTCACTGTTTCCTGATAGGATACAAGGAATTATCTCTAATTTTTTTGCATTTGCTAAGATTTTCCTTGTGCCTTAAAATATGATCTTTGGACTATTCAGTATTTAGTACTATTACAAAAAATGTTAGTAACTTGTAGTATGTGTATATGTGACATATATATATTTATATGTAACATATATTCCTTGTATTATATTTATTAATAATATATTTATAAATAAGTGATAGTTATACAAATAATTTATAAATAAGTGATAGTTATGTAAATAATAAGTGATAGTTATGTAAATAAGTGATAGTTACATAAATAATAATAGTTATATAAATAAGTGATAGTTATGTAAATATTTATTTTTTTGGTGGTGGTGCTGGAGATTGAACCCAGGCCCTTATTGCATGTGCTTTAAGGCAAGTGCTGTGCTCTAAGGTAAAAAAAACAGGACATTTCAATTTTCTTCTCTTAAAAATTCTATGGGGCTGGCTACTTTTGTATTACTGCCTGAAGATATATATGAATTCTTCCAAAAACCTCTAATATATAGTTGAATTTAACCATTTTTAACTGTCAAATTTTTGCCTATTTTTTAATTGTCACTAATATAATGAATTTCTGTGTAATAGGTAAGTTAACAGTTTTCGTCATTCCTAATGATGAGTCAGTATCAACACAAGTCTTGCTAGATGGGACAGTTTCTTGGAATTTAATACTTTCTAATTGGAAGAAGTTTTTCTAATGATCATATCTGATTCTGTAGTTCTATAGATAGATATAGTAAAAATTAGAGAATTCAAGAGAATTTTCCAGATCTGAACCCTGTTTTACGCTAATTTAAGATTTTAATATATGACTTTCTTATTTTTACCAAAATTACTCCAGTATTTTGCATATTCTTGAATCTAAATAATTCATTTTCTTTAGAGAATAATAATTAATTTCTGCTGTTTAAGTACAAGATTTTTATTTTGAAAATGGATTTAAGAAAACTCCAAATTTGTCAAATGTATGTAATGCATGCAGTCTTCTAAGTTCCTTTAATACCAGTAGTCTAAAACTGACATCAACTAGATTTACTGCTACTCAGAAACAAGGGGGGAAAGCCTTTAAAATTTAAAGTGCTGCTCTTGTAGTTTTAAAAAATGTTGTCTCTGCTGCAAAGAAGCTTAAGCTTTCAGATGATTTACCTTGAGAACAGCCAAGGATCGATAAGATGGTTTTAGGAGTAAAAAATGAGTGAAATTGAAAGCAAACAAACAAAAAAACCAACAACAACAAACAAACCAAAACAGAAATGTTATAGAAAAACAAAAATGATTTGACGTATGGAAAGAAAAATAAATCATGAACTAATAAAAGAGGCTTTAAAACCAAAGGTGAGAGACTTGTTCCTGGGATTAAAAAAAAAGAAGAAGAAAAGGAAAAGAGAGAAATACCAATTGAATAGTTCACATATTTTTTATCTTTAAAAACAAACAAATAAACACACAAACAAGAAAGTAAAATAATATGCCATGTCATGACATTTTCAGGCAGAATAACACTTCCATACCAGAGTACATAGGTTATTGCTTTTGACAGGAGAATTTAGGAAATAAACAGTTGCCTACAGTAAATAACAGGAATCATCCATACACAAATATCTTATCTTCTTTATCTATACTCCTAACAGCTTTCTTGGTAGGACCATTTCAATTTAATTAGTTATATTGTTAAAAGACAATATAATGATGTTCAAAATTTTATTACCACGTGCAATTAGTAAAAATTGTAATTATCTAAAATTCCTGTAGGATGAACTCCAAAGTATAATGGCTTAGAATTTTAAATTATTCTATATCCTGCATAATATTGATAGAATAAAATAATTGTATTTTTATTTAAATTATACCACAGATTTAAAGTCTAGAGACATAGAGTATGTTAGTTTATCTTTTATTATAATATAACCACTTTGTAATATGCATTTACTCATGTAGCCATTTATCTGTGTGTGTGTATATGTGTGTGTGTATGTGTGTGTGTAAGTTTACGAAGACTCAGTCTTTGTACCACCCTGAATACTTGATGCTGGATATATCCAACATATAAAAAATATCTTGCAGAATGTTGCTTCTGTAATCCTAACACTTTGGGAGGCTGAGACAGGAGAATCACGAGTTCAAAGCAGCCTCAGCAATGGCAAGGCACTAAGCAACTCAGTGAGTCCCTGTCTCTACGTAAAAAACACAGAAAATAGAGCTAGGGATGTGGCTCAGTGGTCGAGTACCCCTGAGTTCAATCCCTGGTACAAAAAAAAAAAAAAGAATGTTGTTGCCTTCACAACTATTAACAACTGAAGAATTAAAAAGAACATTAGTGTTATTCTGGTTTGGTTTCCTTTCTAATAGAGCTTCCCCCTGAAATTCTGACAAACATATTTTTAATCTCCAATAAATCTAAAAGAAAGGAGATTAGAAATATTGAAGTCATATCAAATTACTCACAAACTCCAATTGCTAAGATCATTTTCATTTTATTAATTTAAAAACTAGGAGTAGAAATGGAATAGAACATATATGGTCATAGTGGAGACACAAGAAGTTTAGGTTAGTAACCACTTTTCAGGGAATGACTGGCAATAGCCCTCTTCCTAGAGGTGTCTCTGATTAAATCCACCTCACAGGTTAAATACGATAAACTGAAAGCAGCAAAATTTTGTCCCTTTGTTCCCCTGCACTGGGAAATAGGAAATAGAAAGCCATTCATATGGCTTGAAAACTGCCAACTTTTACTTTAGTCAATAAACAATTTAATTTGAAACAATATATTGACAGAGATATTTGTGTTGTCTTTAAAAAGAAAATGAAGATGGGCATGGTGGTATCCTCAGCTACTCAGGAGGCTGAAGCAAGAGAGTCACAAGTTCAAGAATGAACAACCTCTTCTTAGCAAGCCCTATATTAAAAAAGGAAGGAAGGAAGGAAGGAAGGTAGGAAGAAAGGAAAGAAGGAAGGAAACAATATATCACATGCATTTATGTCTGTGATGTGTATTGAAATGCATACTGTCTCTCAATATCTCCAATAAATTTTAAAAAAGTACATCTTTTTAAACTGAAACCTGCTAAATTATAAATAAGACAAATAGAAATTACAAAAACTACAAATACAAATAGCTATGGGTTTGGAGGCAATTTATCAATAGAATTCTAGATCTTAAGTTTTCGCCGCTTCACAAATGGTATCCTGGTGCACCTTCTATGTTCATTAATCCTTCACTCTATTATTATCTATGGGTTTAAATAATGGTTATGAAAATTCATTGAGTCTAACTCTTAAGGAATCTTTACATGTCCAGTTTATGAAAAGCTGTGCACATTTGATTCTAACAAGAAAATTCACATGACAGGAATGAAATCCATATTTAAAAGAATATCCCCTGAAAACAGCATGTACTTTATCAACAAATTAGAATTTCATTAGTAATAAAATGAACATGTTTGTTTAGAAACAAGTGAAACTCTAGTGAAGATGAAAATGCTGTACAGAAGAATGTGCTATTATCATAGGTAGCATGTCAGGGAACATTGTATTATGGCTAAATAATGACTAAGCTATATTTTAATTTCAAAGAAAATGTGTTTGCAACAAATAGCAAAAATATCATAATATTATATGCATTTTAATATATAACATATATTCAAAGTATAATATATAATATCATGTTATGCTTGAATTCCTTTTTCATTCCAACTCAGGTATTTGGTAATTTTGTGTAGATCAAAGTTTATGTGCAAATGCTATTTATAGTTAGCCGTGCAGTAAATTGTGATCACTTTTATTTATTTCCAATATTTTCCTTTTATTCCTTATAATTGATAATTGCCCTTTTTCATTGGTAGTGGTGACTTGTTTAATTTTAAATGAATGTGTTCTACTGCACTTATTCTTGTCTAAATCTCTTCTTAAAACATTCAAACCCATGGTATCTGGATATTCCATTGGTTTCATCTTTCTAAGGATCAGTCTTGGAGCACTTGGGGGTGATCTATTCTGATATGCCAGTTTCACAGCTGTCTTGAAATTGCTATTAACAGTTGCTCTGGGGACTTCAGCCGATATGTGGTGTATATATCTCAAAGCTTTCACTTTTTTCTTTTTTTTCTTGTTTTACTGGCGCAGATCCACCAGGGAAAATGTGAGAAAAATGTTTGAGAATATCAGGTAAAAATATCTTGAAGCAAAGATGCAAGCTTACCAGGTGATGAAGTGAACAAAATTTTGTCATTTTTTAAAATCAGATATTGTGAAATTTGGGCCTGTTTTTCCCCTGCTGTTTTTATGATTGGTACAGATGAAAAGAAGAGAAAGAAAACTTCTTAATCAATCTTATCATATGCATATTTGGGTAATAAAATCTATATGGCCTAACTTATTGAAAATATCCTGTCTTTTATAATTATCACCGCTTCTTGCTATCTTCCATTTAGAACTACATTGCTATTGTGATGTACTAACATAAATCACCATAATATACAACAAACCAGTGATGTCACTGTATTGTGTACTTCTATGAAAACTTTTGTGTGAATAAAATAATAGAGCAGTTCACTACAAAATTAAACCACAATTTTAATTAAACTTGTTCAAAGTATTAAACTGCATTAAATAATCAAAAGGTGAAAGCAATTTTGATTCACTATTTGAAGGCCTTGGCTCATTGCTTGTGGTTACCTGTGTCACCTTTGATTAACCTGTAGCCATTGTGTTTCTTTATGATTTGTATATAATTAGTTTCTCCTTAAGTCTTACAGCCTTAGTTTACATGTTCTAGAATTTTATGTGCCTAGATGTGGTTGTATTTTCAAACATCATGCTAGATGCATCAGATTATGTTTTTGTGATACAGGGGTATTTTGTTTTAATTATATTACATATAATAATCTTCCCAATCTATTCTTTTTGAAATAGTATCTACTCAGACGTTAGATAGCCTGGAGCAGACTTCTAATAATCAAATCTCCTTCTCCTGTTTTTCTTATGTTTGTAATTCTACTTTATTTCAAGAGAACTTCTCCAACTACATGTTACAATATGTCCACTAGATGTATTAATTCTCTCATCTTTGCTTTAATTTACTATGATTCAATCAGAAGAATGTCCTTTTATGTTTTATACAGTCTCACATTTTTCATGGCTGCAGTGCAGTACCTTTTCTTAACTCTCTGTTGATATTAATTCTAGGGATTTTTTTTTAATTTTAACTTTTTTCCTTACATAATTTCTACTTCATTAAAATTGTTTTTTGTTTTGTTTTGTTTTGTTATCATTCTTTTAAAAGCCCTTCAGATGTCTGTTAATCCTTCATTGTTTGCTTGAATTGAAAGTGAAAAGAAAGAATCTGAGTATAAATTTTGGGCTTGTCTCTTTGGACTTCTTTGTAGATAATGCAATAGGCCTGTATAGTTGGGGAAATAGCAGTGCTATTGCAGCTAATTAGATATCCCAAAGAATATAGATATTCCTTATGTGAAGAGGAAAGTAATGGCT
This sequence comes from Xerus rutilus, assembly GCA_028644305.1. NCBI lineage: Eukaryota > Metazoa > Chordata > Mammalia > Rodentia > Sciuridae > Xerus > Xerus rutilus. The sequence continues at coordinate 100,500,504 of CM053409.1, read as the reverse complement.
ACTGGCAATTCCAGAATCTATAGAACTGTATCTGAGTTTCGCAGAAAATAGCCATTTAATATCACTATCAATAAAAGGCCTAATTTGAAGACAGAAACCAGTAATTTGAGCAGAGAGTGTATAATATTAAAAAATTACTAAGTATATGGAGTTTTCAAGTACAAAGAGGGAAAGACAATTATAAAGAATTTCCCTCGGTAGAAGGAGAGCCCCCAAGAAAGGAAAAAATCTGGAAGGAGGCTCTTCCTCAAGGCTGAAGTTCAGATACCATTGGACAAGTGTCACAGCTCCACTGGAGAGTGGAGAAGCTGACTGCCCCCCGCCAAGGCTAGTTCATGGTTGCTGGACAAATGGAAAACACACCCACACACTGTGTGTAGGTAGGCAGAGAACCACAGCAGCACTAGCAAGAAAGAAATATCTGTTCAGGGCAGAGATGGAAATCAAGGCCTGAACAGGAAGCAGAAAATAACCCTGTGAGGTCTAAAATTCACTTCAGTGATCACTAGGATGGATTCACTAATAATCCACTCACATGGTAGTACAGAAACTTAATAGGAAGCAGTCCCCAGAAATGCTGCTAAAATTTGATGGGGATTGAACATCACTGAGTACCTCCCTCATAAGCTCCTGAGAACTACACAGTGAGAAAGAGGAGAGAGAGAAATGAAAAAGAAGGCAGAGAGGCCAGGTCAGGGCAGATAAAGGAAATCCATAGTGCCAGCAGAATCTCAATCAATCTGTACTGAGGTAGTCTAACATTTGCCTGCAGCAAAGGATAAAGCCATGTAGGACTGAGCTCCATCTTTACGAAGTATCTATTTGCAGTATCTATTTACAGACCAGGTCATCAAGTGTCTACTTCTAGTTGAAGACGGAATACTGACACTTGGCACACCACTCCTGCTGTCAAGTATTTCATTCTTTCTACTACCCATGACCTTGTTGGTTTCCTCAGTAGAAAGATTCCTTGGATTTTTTTTTTAATATTTATTTTTTAGTTGTAGATGGACAGAATATCTTTATTTTATGTGGTGTTGAGGATCGAACCCAGTGCCTCCTGCATGCTAGGCGAGCACGCTACCACTGCGCCATAACCCCAGCACTCCCCTGGAATTTTTTTTTAAACTCCCCAGGAAACTACAAGTACAGGCTGTTACCAAGGAGTAATCAATGGGATGGGCCATCTATTGAGTGAAGAGGGCGACTAGTGATCTGGTTGTTTTTAAGTGCTTCCTATATAATTTTGTTATTTTAGAATACCCTACTACCAACTGTTTATCTCTGTTCATTTTAATACTTCAGCTATTATGAGGTACACAACAGAATTCTGTTTCCCATCTTCCCACATTTTTGACTTACGTCCATATTTTCTTAGATCTGCCAAATCATACTCTCATGCCCAGTTTCATGACTTTCAGGTCATGGTGTAAATGAAAATATGAAACCTCTTGATCAAAAATCATGAAGAATTTCAAAACAGTAATAGCAGCACATTAATCTGCTCGCCTCTCTGTGAGTGGGACCTTTGTCACTGCTCCAGTTGCACAGTCATAAAGCCCACCTTACCTTTACTCATTATTATGGTTCACATATGAGGTGTCCTCAAAAAGCTCATGAGTAAGAATGCAAGAATTTTCAGAGATGAAATCATTAGATTATAGCCAGGTGCGGTGACGCAAGCCTGTAATTCCAGCAATTAGGGAGGCTGAGAGTGAGTTCGAAGCCAGCCTCAGCAATGGCGAGGCACTAAGCTACTCAGTGAGACCCTGTCTCTACATAAAATACAAAATAGGGCTGGGGATGTGGCTCAGTGGTCGAGTGCCCTGATTTCAATCTCCAGTACCAAAAAAAAAAAAAAAAGAAATGATTAGATTATGAGGATATGACCTAATTTGTAACTTAATCCACTGATAGGAATAACGGAGCAGTAACTTTAGGTGGCCAGGGTGTGACTGGAGGAAGTAGATCACTGGGGGAGTGACTTAAAGGTTCATAGTTTGGTGAATAGATCTCTTTGCTTCCTGGTTGCCATACCCTGAGCTGTTTTCCTCTGTCATGCCCTTCTGCCAAAATATTCTGCCTCACCTTGGGCCCTCAGCTATGGAATTGGCCAACCAAATACCAATCTCTGAAACCGTGAAGCAAGATTAACTTTTTCTCTGCTAAGATTTTCTTGTTGGTTATTTTGTTTCGAGTAACAAAAATCTGACTAAACACTAATCTTCCATTGCTTTCAAAGTTGAAATTTTTCTTGCTATTTTTTTCAAATATTACCTTTCCTTGTTATAATATATTTTTTAAAAGTATATCCCTGTACTCTGTTTTTTTCTTGGCGGCCCAAAAGATTTAAACATAAATATATCTGTTTTCTATGCCATCTTCTGAAATTATGGAGTGTGTCTAACTAATGTAATGGATGGTTTACTGCTTTTCACTTCAATTGAAACTCTCAAGTTGCGATTTCATATATAGTAGCATAAAAAGTACACTCTATTAGATTGTGTATTTAATAATAAGAAAAAAATTCAGAAATGTTGATTATAGCAATTTGAGAAGAGATATTTGACAACAGGGACTTTAACCAATTTACTTCTGTTTCTGTACAAACACATGATAAAATATGATCTAAACAACGAAAAGGAAACATTAAGTTCCATTTTCCCCTAATTTCACCTCCTTCCTATTTACTGTTTTCATTCTCTACTCTCATTTACTATTTCTGTCTTTGTCTCTATCTCTGTATCATTCTTAGGTATTGACCAGAGAAAGAAACTCTCAATAGTAAGTAACATTGCTCTAGAAAATAAACTGCAATAAATCTTATCCTTAAATTCATAAATACAATAAATCATACTTTGTGCTACTTCTATAATTCAAGTCAATTTCCATTTTGAGATTCACCTGTTTTCCATGCTGATGGAAACCATAACCCTAGTAGTTCTTGAAGTCTTTAGGCCTTTCTGTGGCCTAAGTGTTTCTCCCCCAAATTCATATGCTAAAACTGAATTGCCAATGTGATAGTTATAGGAGGCAGTGTTTTTAGGAGGTGATTAAGTCATGAGGGAGATTATAATCTTATAGAGCAGGAGCTAGGGAACTGTTTGCCTGTGACTGCTGGTAGGATACTGCAGGAGGTGCCATCAATGAAACAGAAAGCATATCTAGCAGACAACAAATCTGCAGGGGCCTTGATCGTGGACTTCTTAAATTCCACAACTGTGAAAAAACTTTTCTATTATTTATAAATGATCAATTCTAAGGCATTTTTATAGCAACACAAACAGACTAAGAAAGGCTTTTTCCATCTCCTTCTCCCGGGTGTTTTATTAAGGTTAACTTTGCTGCTGTAAGATAAATTGCACAATCTCACTGACTTATGAGGATGTAAATGCTTCTTCATGGACATTTCAAAATGAATGTTCTTCATTGATGGATATGTTCACTCTAGCAGCAACTTAGAGCTTGTATTCCTTCTATATTTTTGGCTCCACCATCCTTAAAGCTTGGTTTTCAAGATCAGATGTGGGGAGGATGTAGGTAATTGTTTATGGAAAACATACTGGTGTGTAGCACATCATATTTCATCCCATTGGCTGGAAATTAACTATACTGATCCCCTAATCTGCAAAAGTAGATGGAAAAGATTCTCTCACTATGTGTCCAGAATAAAGGAAAATGTGTTGGAAGGTTTAATGAGCATTCTTTGCCACACTAGGATTGTATCAAAGTTCCTGGATTTTATTTGATATCATACTTATTCCCTACAACTGCTCAATTTTCAGTGATATATGGTAATTTTGTAATATTTCTTGATTCATGTCTATGAAGTGAAATTATTTAGAAATAAAGAAATCTTCATTACAATTTTTCTCAAACACAAAGATAAAAATGAATGACTACATTGTCAATAGACTCTGAGTACACATTCAATGTTATGATAAAGTCAATTTTATATTAAACACTTACCTTTCAGTCCTGTGACACATATTTCATGGAAAACACTGATAATGAGACAAATAAATGGCAAACCTTATTCCATTGCCTTCAGAACTACTTTGTTAACAAATTCATTAGTTTTCACAAAAGGAAAATTGGTGCTAAGTATCTAGTTGATGCAGTTCTGATGAATAGATTTATTTTCAAGAACTTTCCTCAATACTCATGTGGCATAAAATTTTAAGTGGCAAATACCAGTGGCAAATCAAAGAGAGAGTAGTATTTTCAAGAAGGAACAGAGGCACTATTGCCTAGGAATCCATCAAATCAAAGATGAGAATTAATGGAACAGCAAAATTAAGCAGCCTAAAAATCACATCTTCATCATTTTTCATTAAAGTAAGAAGAGTTAGTAACAGTCACAGCTACGTCAGTTAAAGGAGACAAAAAAGGAATCTAGTTACTCACCTAACTTTGACCAATAATGTTGAATTGCTTCTTCTCATTAGAGAAGAAGCATAGTAGTTTCCTTAAAGTTCTTTAAAGTTCTAGTTGACTGAATACTTTATCTTCTAATGAGAAAGAGATTACTAAAATTATCATAAAATTTCATTACACATTGAATGTGATAGAGAAAAATTAAATGAAAAAACAGTACTTCACAAAATCTTCATTATAAAGATTTGCAGAACACATTTTTTATCTGCAAGAACAGAACTAACATGAAGATACCAAATATAATTTCAGATATTAAATTTTTGAGAGTTCTAAATACTTATAATGAGATATTGAAATAATCAAAGGCTGACAAATATATATAGTTCTCTTTATAATAGTTCTCTTTATAATAATTTTATACTTATATTATCCCTTGGATTTTGACAGAAAAATACAAATGTAATAAATATACAATGACAATTTCAGGGTTTCGTCCTTTCTGATGACTGTAGAATTTGTTTCTCAGGATTTTAGTTGATTATTTCATATGTATATTACAGGGCCACTTGAACTCCAGCAATTTTTCAAGTAGATTTTCTACCATGCATTTTTTTATTATTTTTATCTGGTGTTTCTGTTTTATATTGCATTCCCTTCCAATGCTAATTACATACATTTCCCAGGCTAGCTATTGGAAACATCTCTTTAAAACATTTTGGCCTATTCAAGACTCTCCAATGATCTCCTCCTTTAATATATTAAAGGCTTCCAAATTCATTTTCATTCATCAGTAGACTTAATAAATGTTGGAGTACAATATACTCATCTCTATATCATAGTTCTATATTTGTTACATTCTTAGAAACAGGAACATCCTAATTATTTTCTCTGACCATTTATATCTTATACATCTCAACTGATGGTTGAATTCTTATAGGTTTCATGGGAGTTTTCCAAGGCTTCTGTAGGTCAAAACTTTGCATTCACACTCTCTGCTTCCATTGTGTTGAATTGTTCAATGATTTTTATACTTTGGTGTCACTCTTAGGTACTTCATATACTAGGAAGCACTCTGTTAAATTGTCAAATGCTTTAAGTATAAAAATTAGAGTGTAGAAATTCTTATGGTATGATTTTTAAAACCATTCAGTTGTGGGATACAATTTAAATATAGGACTTTTAATAGCAACACTTTGGTGATTTTTCTGCAGAACTGAATAATATCCAGGAACCGATAGATTTCTGAAAATCCATGGTTATTTTTTCATAGTATTGGACTCCTAAAACTCAAAATATTTGAAGCTAGTTAAGTATAAACCATCTTATGTAAAGAATATTATATTTCTTCAATATGTAATGAACTCATAGAAGTTGTAATGAGCAATAAACCATCTGATTTTTTAAATTGGCAAGTATGTGAGCAGACAGTTCAAAAAATAAAACAAACAAACAGATTCATTCAGATTTTTTGTTTTGGTAGCTTAATCTCTACCTTAATGAAATTACTGAAAACTTAAAGTGAAGTAAAATGGCACTTATTTCAACTATAGGCTTAGCAAATATCAGAAAGGGTATTTAAATATTGTAGGTGGTAAAAGGTGTGGGAAAGAAGATTACATTGGTGGGAGAAAGGAGAGTCACTTGCAACATTAAAAATCAACACGTTAGTCTCATACAAAACACATGGATTTATATTATGTAGAAAGCTAATGTAGAAGATAGATTCAATGTTTTGTTAATATTTTATGTACCTGTTTTATAAGAATAATGCTACTTTGCATGAAAACCTTCATTTTATGATTGAGGATATTTTTCCTAGCTCTAAGAGAATGTTAGGACATGAACAAAGAAATCCAAAATTATGACAGAGCTAAATCCTCGCAGATAGATTTTAATCAGTGTTGGGTTGCATGAGAATTTCTTCTATGAATGCCTTGGCTTCTTGGATCAGAATTGGAAGAATGCTGAGGCATGTACCAGATTCTTTGCCAGAGTGTCTCAATCTGTGCCCCACATGCCAATAGTGTTAAGGGTCTTAGAACTGCAATTGTATTAAATTATTTTCCATTCCCTATGTCTCTTTCCTCAATCTCTTTCATGCATTTCTGAGATCCCTACTAGATAAATTATTTTTGCTTTATTCCTTTTATCAGGCTCTGCTTCTAATGATATCAAAATTGAGGCAAATATCTATTGCAATCTTATCTCTAATAGGAAAAGATAGGTGGAAATATAAAATGTTTATTTATAAAGATTGACATAACATATTGAAGTGCACCCTCTCAATAAAATTGTTGGTTTCTTGTAAAACAAATTATCAATCCATTTGTACACCTATAATACATTATTTCCATGTCATGCTACTTTAAAGAAGGCATAAAATAAGAATGTAATTATATACATATTTATATAAGCAAACTAGATCTCAGAAAAATAGGAAGAGATTGGTAACAAATACTATTTCTGAAATTGGATCTTAGAGTCTGTGGGATCAGATGAAGGGAATCCTACACATTGACTCTTGTAGTGCATTTTGATTGTTATTCTATCTGCATTTGTATCTGTTCAAATGTTGCACAATAGAATTTCAAAAAATAGGTTAGACAACTTTCTATCTATGCAATTGTAGGTTGAATCTCACTGGTTAGTTAGGCCTTGAGAGAATAACCTTGATAAAAAAAGTACTATTTATTCCAAGACTATTGTGCCAAGATTCCATTATTCCTTAGTAAGCCTCAATCTGTCAGATGCATTTCATATACAGCATACTCTACATTAGCGGCCATGAAAAAAAAAATCAAACAACAAAATAAAACAGATCAAAGAAATAAACAAAAGAACTGGCTTTCTAAGATAGGTATGTACATATTGTGAATATATATGGCAATCTTGAAATATTTTGAGACATATTTTCCTAGAATGGGACACAAATAAGTCAAGACTATGAAGAATATCCAATGAGAAGCTAGAAATGTTAAGATTAGCTCGTATTTAATATAGCAGTAAATTCTGTATATGTGTGTATGTGAGATGTGTGTGTATGTGTATTCCTGTATGTAAAAGGATTCTAAAACATGTCTATAAAATAGAAGTGTTTTCTCATGAATTCATACTTTTTAGGTAATTATAATATTCATGTTTTCCAATGAGAGAAAATAACAAAACAGAACAATTATTGTAAGCAAAATTCATTGTAATAAAATTATTCCTTATTTGTAAAACCTAGGCCTGACTTTACTGTTTCCTAAGTAATGCTACACATTAGATTCTTTTATATGGAATTCTTAACTTGTCCACTCTTCTGGTTTTTTGCCATAAATTTCTGTGTGTTGTTTCCCTTGTTCAATCATTAAGGATTCTTTCTCCATAAATTTTTAAAAAATCAGCTTTACCATATTGATCAGTCTGATTAAAAGGAAAAGATGTCACCACAAATGTGAAATTATTTGAAAAATGAAATTTAATTGTAGCCAGCATTTCTTAGGCCACTGCTAACATCTCTCTCATGTTACAAAATGAAAATAGTGAATAATGTTGAAGTCTTGGCATGTGGTAGCATATTTTATCATACAGGAAATTCTACATGTTCTTCTATAGTGCATGAGAAAAAGTGATATTATTTTAGTGAGAGAATATGGAGAGCAACCATTATTATTTAGGTGGCAATTACAAATTATAGTAGAGATAAAATTACATAAAGATTCCTTTTAGGCCTACTCATATTTTGGGGCCAGTAACTATTTACTATCCCTTAAAATATATTTAATCTTGAATTTTTATGAATTCTGATTAGTATTTTTCTAGATTTGTGTAGCTAAAAGAATCTGTTCTGTTTAACCTGGTAGAGGAGATAGTAAATATTCTTTCTGTTGAATTAGAGTAAGCTAAATAGAAGACAACATAATCAGTCAGGCATTCAGAAAATCATTTTCTGTGAGCTACAGAACTGTATCTGTAGAAGGAAAACCACTAACTCCATATCCAACTATTTTGACTGAAGATTCATTGCTGTGCTTCTTCAAACTGTGCTTGTTCAAAAGAAAGCTCCACTTCTGAGAGGCTGGCCCTGATACAATGCATCAGAGACTGTACCTTCAGAATACCTGAAACATCCAGAAAAGAGATTTAACAGATAGCATAAAAGGGGAAGCTATGACTCCTTTTTAAGATATAGAGGCATTTCTAGGTAGTTGGGAAGATGCAGTTCAAAAAACAACTGTTATGGATCTCTTCTAGTGTAAAAAAGTAAACTAACATGGACCAGATTGAAAATACCTCAGCTGCAATGGCTTGACAGGTTAAAAAAAAATCTATAATGTGGTACCATTCATGGTAACAGAAGACAGCAACAACTAAAACCAAAACAGGAACTGAAATGTGTTGGATTAAGTTAAAAACTTGTCTGCTGAAGAAAGTGCCACAGTATACAATATCTATATATTTTCAGTAAATCCTCAAACATTTAGGGGGAAACAGCAAGTGACAAGCGTCACAAACAGGAAAACCCACAAGGTTACTAAAAATAGTCTAGTCTGACTTAGTTCAGTGTTTTCAAACTAGAACACATTACATGTGTCACAATTTAGTGCTACATGGTACAAATGATTAAAATACTTTTCAAAAATAGCTCATTCTATAGCTTAAGGGATATAAAAGTCCCAAAAGTGTGTATGTGTGTGCAGTGGTGTGTGTACTGTGTTTTCACATGAGAAGAGTGTTAGGAAAAATGCTCTTCAACTTGGATAATAGCCTTTTTTCATATAATTCAATGAGTCTATGTTACTTTCACTGGAGAATAATATTACTTTTTATTTCAGATATATGCAACATTATTGTCTACTAAAATAGGAACTCATGGGAAACAACAACAAAAAAGTATGATAGAAATTCCCTCCTCCCTTAGCCAGTTTTTTCACTACTGTGACCAAAAGACCTGAAAAGAACAATTTCAGAGGAGGAAAAGTTTATTTGGAGGCTCTGATTTCAGAGGTCTCAGTCATACATGGCTGAATCCATTGCTGAGAGCCTAAAGTGAGGCAGAACATCATGGAGGAAGAGTGTGGGGAGGAAAGCAGCTGGGAGCATGACACCAGGAAGCACAGAGAGAGTTCCACTCAACTAGAACAAAATATATACCCCAGAGGCATGTTGCAGGGATCCACCAGCCACACCCTACTTGTCTACAGTTACCACCATTCATACCTATCAGGGGATTATTGCATTGATTAGGTTAAGGCTCTCATAACCTGATCATTTCATCTTTTAACTTTCTTGCATTGTCTCACATATGAACGTTATACCACCTATATAAAATCAGTCTTCTGTTAAAAAAAAAAAGCAAAATTCATCAGAAGTTTCATCACTTAATACAGGTGTGACTGTGGCAAAGTATGTCTTTTCTTTGTGGTAAGAAGTTTTTTGTTTATTTTTATTTTTTAAATGGGTATACTTTTAAGCTTTTGATAAGTATTACACAAAAACTGAGTAAAATAAATGAAGATAAACTGTTTAGAAAAAGCCCTAGCATGTAATAAGTGCTGAGTACATGCTGGCTTTCACTACTCCTATAATTATTATCAGACTTGATGCTACTCTTGTTGTTAGTTTGCAATTATACTCACCAAACTATAGATGGTTCCTAATTACTTATCTCCATGCATTCTAAACATGCATTATCTTTAGCTCCTACTGATATGTGAGCTTTTAGAGGGATGGTCCACTCTCATTCACATCTTCTAAACAATATTGCTAAGAACAAGGGCCTTGGACTTGTCCAGTTTGATATTTTAATTATAATATTTTATTTATTGCAATATTTTATGGTGTACTTTCCTTGAAATTTTCTGATTAACATTTTATTCCAATTCTTTGCTGGGTTTCTGTGGGAGATATTTTATGCTTAGATAAGAAAAGACAATCATATTTCTTTAAAAATCATATATTGACTTGTAATAGAATCAAAAACTATTTTGGTAATGTAAATGATATGATTAATAAATTGAATTATTATGGAAAAAATTAATATCTATATTCAAAGAGATAGTGTACTTAAGAGAAAACATTTTATATAATTTTGGGAAAAATTTTAACAATGTTCTAAAAAATCCAGGAGTTATGGATGCCAGTGAAAATAAAACAATCAGACCAATAAATAGTCAAAAAATGCACATGTATAATTAAAGTTTCTTCTTTGAGCATCTCTATGGCATTTTAAGGCAGCATGGAGCTAAATTCTTCATTAGTATTAATATCAGACTATAACATATTTTACAATTGAAAAGAGTAAAGGAAATCTTATAGGCATGTCATTTTAGAAATATCTTTGATAGTAGGGGACAGAGAGTAGGCCCATGTACTCTATAGTGGGTGGTAAAAACACATTGGAACTAGTGCAAGGAAGAGTTGATGCTATAAATTAAGTTATATTAATTAAAGTGAATTAATCAGCTATATCTAGGTTATTATAATTGATATACATGTCCATTGTTACAATTCCCATTTGATTAAGTTTCAAATGTCTATGAGAATTTAAGGGAGAAAATATTTAATTTAATGCAGAGATCAATTGCTAAAATTTCAGACCATCTATTAGTATGAAATAACATTCTTCCAAAGAAGTAATTGTGGTTCATGATTATTAAAGTGATCAGAACATCTATTGTTTGAGTCTGAGGTGAGGCCCCAAAGGAAAGCTGCTTAGTTCATGACAACCAGGAAGCAGAGAGAGAGGCAGATGCCAGGAACAAGATATGGTCCTCAAGGGTCCACCCTCAAAGACTCAGTCCCTCCAAATAGGTTCCACCTCCTGAAGTTTCAACCACCTCCCAATAGTCATTTCAGATTATGAATTTATTAGGCAGTTAATTCTTGTGTACCAATCACTTCCCAAAACCCCAACTCAGAACCTTGATGCATTAGAGAACAAACTTTTAACAGAGGACCTTTTAACAGAGGACAAGGTCCTCTCACAAATCACAACAGGCTATAACTAAGCCTGAATTCAACTCTGCTGAAATAAAGAATGATAAGTGTCACAGTGTAGGTGTGGAATGTCTCCTTCATGTGTTGAAGGCTGGTCCCCAGTGCCAATGATCAGAGGTAGGACTTTTGAGAATAACTGGATTATGAAGGCTGTGACCTCATCATTGATTTAATCAATTATTAGGAGGTAATGGAAATTATAGCAGATCAGGCCAGATTGGAGAAAGTAGGTCACTGGGGACATGCCCTGGAAGGGTTCATCTTATCCCCAAACTTTTCCTCCTGACACCATAGAGTAAGCAGCTTTCTTCCTCCACAATTTTTTATCATAATGTTTTTGCAGAGGTGCAGTGGCTTCCATTGTAATATATGAAAAATGACAAACCCCCAAATAGTGTGACCTGGGAAGAGAGAGTGAGGAAGAAGCCAATTCATTGATAACATCATTGATAACATCATTTTTCAATACATTCTTTCCTGGTGACAGAACAATCCTTAGAAAGGAAGCAAACATCATACAGTGGTAAGAAAGTCTCTGGGAAGGAGATATCCATCAAGCCTAGAATGGCAGTCTCTGGGAGGAAGCCAAAGTATTAATTTTCCCCCAAATAAATCATTTCCCAGTGATAGTACAATAGGTCCCTGAAGGAAAAGAGATAAGTATTCAATGCTAACCCTAGATCTTCTATTCTTCCCCAAGTAAAAGTTTTCCCAGTAAAAACAAATTTCAAATTTTCGTAAGTATGTTTCTTGAGTACCCAAACTGACACACTCTGTTAATAGTTAAGTCACCTCTCAGTGTAACCTATATAAGCACAGACTCTCCCTTTGGCCAGTGGCTTATTTTCCATTGGGAAAGTGGATCCACCACAGGCATGACTCCACTGCTGAATAAAGGCTGTGTTGATTCGTGAAGTTTGCACCCTGCTTGGTCATTTTGTGCTAATATCCATCATGATGTTTTTGCAGTGGTACAATGGAGCCAGTTGATCATGGACTCACACTTCTGAAAATGTGAGCCAATATAAATCCTTCCTCCTCTATGTCGATTTGCTCAGGTATTTGTCATAGCAATGAAAAGCTACTCACACAGTAGATTTTTAAAGGGCTGGGTCAAGCTTATGGAAAACTACTGGAGGATATTGTGGGGAGGCTGATCAAGGGATTTCCCAGTACATTAAATCATACATTGGGTTTGTAGGTAGGGTCAGATTATTATAATGCATTTTCTCTGTGATTGGGCTACGTATGTACTGTAAGACCTGGGTTGAGAGGGAAGGAGTTCATTGGTCTTAATGCTTAGCTCACTTGTTTCAGAATAAGAGGGGAATCAGGTATCTAGAGAGGCAGAGGATATTTAAAAATTAGTCAAAGTGAAGAGACTCATGGGTATCTTAACCAATGCCACTCTTCCTACTATGCCCTGGCAGAGAGTAGCAAAGCCATTCTGTAGGAAAATAGAAATGCATCTAGGAATCCTCAGAAAGTACTGTTCTAAAGCTATCAGTGTTCAGAAAAACGTATTTTTTCACATGGGACAAAATATGCTGAAAGCTTCTAGCAACTACATCTCATAAAATATACATAAATGATGTTTCCAAGTGTTCTTTTGTCATAATGAACATGAAAATTATTGGGTTCCCTAAGAAAGCAAACATTATCCAGTGGCAAGAAAATCCCTGGGAAGGAGATATCCATCAAGCCTAGAATGGCGGTCTCTGGGAGGAAGCCAAAGCATTGATTCTTCCCCAAATAAATCCTTTCTTTTAATGAACATGGCCACATGATGGATATAAGAGCTTTTAGCACTTGAACTAAGTTAGTTTTTTCATAAAGTAGCAATTATATTAATGTGATTATATTCAGTTAAAACAAGACAGTTTGGTAAGAAAATTGAAGAAAAATATAGCTAGAAGAAACTATAGCTAGATTAAAGCTTCTCTAGCTCAGTTAAAGAAAAACTATAGCTAGAAGCCTAGCAACTCAAGTATTGATATGCAAAGATGCATGTTGAGAGAACCATGAAAGCCAATGCTTGACACAGTACTTTAGAAATGATCTATGTATAGTATGAGTTTATCACTTTGCCTTTCTGGAACCAAGATGAGAAAAGGGAGATGATGGTATCATTTGTTCTGAGAATATTTGCATGGGATAAAACTCACTTTCTCTCCCAAGTCGATTCAAGAAAAGAGAGAGGTAGCAAACTAGTAAATAGGACAAAATAGATCTAAAAAAATGTAGCTATCTGAGAATTTGCAAGGTTTTTTTAAAAATGTTTTTAAAGGGGATACAATCTCTTTGTTCTGGAAAGAAGAAGTGTCTTGGAAAATTGACAGTGAAGCTTTAAGCAGTAACTAAGATTATGAACCAGAATTTTAATGGGTTCAGTTTGGGGACTAGTTTCTTCATTCTGAAATACAAGATGCTGATATTCTTTGATTTCCTTACAAACAGGAAATAAATAATGTAGTTTTGTTACAAAGTGAGAACTTGTAGATAATGAAGAAGTGAATAAGCAGTTTTCACATAAACTGGGAGGATTCTTTTGCTTTACAAGGTCTAGAAAATATTTACTTAAATTTGATAGTAATGAAACTACCAATAATAAAACAGCACAGGGTGAAGAATACTAAAGGTGTTGTTTTGTTTACCTATTTTTTTGCTTTTGTTTTTCCCCTCCTGTCTTTCAATGATTCAGAGCTGGAGATCTCAGGAGTTCATCAGCCCTGAGGTGAGATGAGTATGTGAACATGCAGCTTACGCTGTCCTGTAACACAGCTGATGTCTTCATTTACAAATGTAATCTGCTTAGCAGTGAGAATGAGAAAAAAAAATTAAGATATTAATTTTGATATGACTAAATAGTTAACATGTGTTTCCAAATGAAAGTAATGTTTCAGAATTGGAAATAATTTGAGTTTGCCTGTGTTTCTGAACCAAGTTTGAATCTGACAAGTTCTAAAATTAATTAATCTTGATTTGTTCTTTAAATACATAATTTAATTGATTAAAAGATTACTCTCCCAGCATTTATAATATTAAAAAATTTATTAGAAAATGATCACCTAGTTGATGAATAGCAGGGGACTTCAAGCTTGAGGAAAAGGAGATTTATTCAGATTTATACTAACTGTGTTGTATGTAATGACCATGGAAAAATCAGTGGTGATGTTTATTGTTGTTTTTATAAATCTCAGGGACTTTTACACTCACAGAATGTTAAAAAAGATTTGCCTAGAAATTCTTAAAAGGCCACTGCTTCTGTATTTTCATGTTTTCTAAATTAATAGAATAAAAATGTATGAATATGTTGTAATACTTCTTTCACTTGGTGGCATCTAGTAAGCAAGCATGTGTTAATTCATGCGACCTATTATCCTTAGCATCTTTCTGTTGTGGTTCTTACTTTCTAAAGAACTGGCATTAATTATAACAGTAGAAGTAATTTAAAATGTCAGTGCAAAATTTTACAGCTTGAACAGCTCATCTTTCAATAATTAAGTCAATAAAACTAACTTAATTTAATTTAAACAGTGATGATGTTTTTTAGGCTTTGTGGAGTCTGTACAATTAGTAATTTATAATTAGTATTTTATTGATGTCCATGCACTATGTTGCTGAGAATCATCTAGAAACTGTGATGATTGGTGGTAATTTGATAAACAGTCAGAGCCATTGCATTAATTATGTGTCTTCCAATTATATCTGAAGTTAATGAATGTATGTGAATATTGTGAAGATTCATTTAAAGGACAGCTCAACCTTAATTATAAGATTTTTTTTCTAATATTCTAATTATAACTTTCCTAGTTATCAGCTTTTAGACAAAATGAGGCTTATCTAAAATATTAAATGTGAATATTGTTCATACAATAATGTTTTGTAAAATGTTAGTGATTATTTCAAAACAGCAGTCAATGTAATTTCTGCATAATATGATGAATAAAACAGCTACAAAACATAGCTAAAAGCAGAAAAATATGGTGATTACAAAACCTTAAAAATGAAAGCTACTGACTTTATCATCTTTGCTTCTATTTTTCACATAAAACTTTCATAGAAACTTGCCACCTTCAAGCCAGGCGCGGTGGCTCACGCTTGTAATCCCAGCACCTGGGGAGGCTGAGACAGGAGAATCGCTAGTTCAAAGCCAGCCTCAGCAATGGCGAGGTGCTAAGCAACTCAGTGAGACCCTGCCTCTACAAAAAACACAAAATAGGGCTGGGGATGTGGCTCAGTGGTCGAGTGCCCCTAAATTCAATCCTTGGTACCAAAAAAAAAAAAAAGAAACTTGCCACCTTCAACTATACATATTTATTTATTGCTGACAAATTAAAATAAATATTTTCATAGAAAAAATAGATAAAAGTCCCATATCAATTAAGGTAATAAGTATTTTTTTTCTTTACTTTATTGATGAGGCTGAGGGAGGTGAGAAGGATCAGTCTTTGGTGGATTTATTTAAACTCAACTGCAGAATTCATTTTGAATTACTTTTAAAATAACCAATTCACAAGAATGTTAGCATATACATGTTCTTAAGGGATAATTGAAATCTGTAGTCCTTTCTGTAGAATTCAAAAGTTATATCTGTTCAGAGTACTTTATATCAAGTGCCAAAATAAAGGATGGTATTGAAGACCTTGGGCTCATTGGTCTCTATCTGTGATAAATTGAAGAGTAGTATTCCTCTTGGCTTCCTGCTGTTGTCCTGCTCTGCTCAAATCTCTGCTATTAAGGGGCCCCTGACCATGCAAACTAATACTCTCTAAAATATGGGGTCATAGTTCCCAAGGAGTAGGAAAAGAAAGCTAAAAAAAGGGAGAAAAAGTTGAACAAAAAACCCCAACAAAATACTAAAATTTAAAAGATGACTAAAGAAGCTATTGTTGCAAAAAGTTGTCTCACATATATAAGTAGAACCAGAGTAACTTTAATAACCAGAATTTAATAATTTTTCAGTTTTCTTTTCCTGATGTGGTTGATTATTGACCTGGAAATTGAGGAATGTAAATCCATAACAATGTACCGTAATTATGAAGATGTGTGATTTTTAAACCTATCACTGAATTTTCTCCATAATTAGGAATTTGGAATTTATAAGCCAAACATTTCCTTAGTAACTCCAGTGTTCAATGAGTTTATGAAAACATAACAACCAACAAGCAGC
This sequence comes from Xerus rutilus, assembly GCA_028644305.1. Lineage (NCBI taxonomy): Eukaryota > Metazoa > Chordata > Mammalia > Rodentia > Sciuridae > Xerus > Xerus rutilus. Next base: position 100,483,973 of record CM053409.1, on the reverse strand, counting down.
ATATTTATATAGGGAATAACTTTTTTTTTTTTGGTACTTGAGACTGAACTCAGGGGCACTCGACCACTGAGCCACATCCCCAGCCCTATTTTGTGTTTTTTGTAGAGGCAGGGTCTCACTGAGTTGCTTAGCACCTCGCCATTGCTGAGGCTGGCTTTGAACTCTCAATTCTCCTGTCTCAGCCTCCCAAGGTGCTGGGATTATAAGCGTGAGCCACCGCACCCGGCTGGAAATAACTTTTAAATATTATACTTAAAATATTATTGAAGAAAAATATTCAAAATATTTGTTGTTAAAAGAGAAAAAACAGTAAACTTTAGTGCATTACTGAAACATAGATTTTGGAGATTACCATGGGTGGCTGTATTTTTTAATATTTAAATTTACATGTTTATGGGTAACTAATTTTCAGATCTGCTATTATTGTATTTAATCTTGCTTTCATGCTTTGTTAGTTTCTTAGGATTGCCATCAAAAAGTTTCCAGAAACCAGGTATCTGAAAATAAAAGACATGCATTTTTCTGTCCTTTTAGAAAGACAGAAGTCTGGAACAAAGTTGGTGGTGAGGTTGTTCCCTTTAGGGGTTTGGAGGGAGACATCACCCAAACCTATTTTCCAGCTTCTCATGGTTGCCAGTAATCCTTAACTCCAGGGTACATATTAAATCCACTATGAAATCATCCTGAGATCCTTCGCTTAATCACATCTAAAAGGAAGGCAGAGACTATTTTCAAATTAGTAGATATTTGGGGGTTGAGGTGAATATGGATTTGGAGAGTTCTATTCAATTCACTGTAATGTATGCATGCTGTCAAATATCAAATCTAATTTCACATTTAGATCTTTAATATATAAAAGTATGCTATTTAATATCTAAAGTAATACAGAAAAGAAATCCAGCATCTAATATCATGACAATAAATAAATTTTTACCAGGTGTGTAAATGAAGAAAAATATTTCTATGATGAGGAGAAAAAATCAACGAGGTGAAAATAACTCAGAAATGACAAATGTTTTAACATTAAGAATTTGTAATGTATGCATTCTGCATATTTAAGAAAGTAGAAAATAGAATGAACATATTAAGTAAAGGCATACATAGGGAATTTCTGGATTTGGAAAGAAAAATTTGCTTGCCTAAGGTGTTTTAAAATTTAATAAACATTTTGTATGTCTTTATAAAAAATAAAACTAAATTTTTCAAAGTAAAAAAATTAGTCTTATATGATAAAATGTATTCCTCATGAATATATATATGAATTTCCTCATAATAATCTTAGACAATATCATTGCTTTATTTGAGACTTGTGAAAATATATATACTGTATATTATATAAATTCACTTGTGCTATATTTATTTGTAATTAAATCAAACATTCCTTTTTCTATTTGAAAATAGCTTTAATAAGAGAACTATAAACTTACTTTAATTATTTCTTTTTTATACTGATTTATTAAGTTAAACATACAAAACTTATTAAATTGTTATATAAATATCACCTTAATTTATACTAAAAAAATGTTTTTCCAAGAACATTTTTAGATTCCTAGTTAAATACCTTACAAAAATGAAGTCAATGTATTTTTACTTTTAACACTATCCTTCCCAACTTTATTTTTTTATGTTTTTAAAATTAATTTTTTTCTCAGCAAAGTTTTTATTGCTTGATATGTTCAAGACTTCAGATCCAAGTGGAAGCATTGGCATGAGAAGTGCTCCTTCATTTTTCCATGGCAGAGGAGCTTTCTTTGGAACCTGCCCATTCTATTGCTTTTTCCTTATAGTCCCTAACTTTATAATATGTTGAAGATTGTAGGGGTATAGAGCAGAAAGATTTTACTTTAGTCTCTTTATCAACGATGGGCTTACCCAATAGTCTGAGCAACTGGGGTGACAATAGATCTTAAAATTTATTTGTGTCTCTTTGTTACTTTTACAAATGATGACAGATTCTACTCACCAGTGAATTTTGAGTCTTTGCCCTTGCTGACCACTAGAAATGATATAAAAACAAAGAAAAACACAATCATTTGAATGTGGCAGAAATGGCATTCATGTGTTATTCAATAGAAACATATCAACTTTACAAAAGATAATCTCAATTTGCTAGACTCTTATTATTAAAAATTCATGAATCTCTGTATCCACTCTCCATCATATCTCACGCACTTAAGTGAATAAATGCTAAGTAGTGTTTATGCCTAGTATGCAGGAAGCCACAGGGCAGTTCTTTCTCTAAAAGATCACTACAAAAATTTATAACAACTTCAGAAATCTTCCCCCAAAGCAAATACAGTCTCTACTTTGGGCACTAACATAAATAAACATGGTTTTTCAATTAATTAAACATAAATTTTGAGCTCCAAAGTATTGAATGAAAATAACTAAGACGTAAGATCATTAACCTTTCAAAAATGATGTGAACAAATTCTAACAAGTGGAAATCTCTGGTGTTTGATCTTGCCCACACTTATTCTTCAGTAAAGATAAATGCAGAAAGGAATGAATAGGGTAGAAGGAAGAAGTCATAAATACTAGGACAAATATTATGACAATTAAAAGAAGCTAGAGCTTTAAGTGTATAGAAATGATAATCAAGTAACTGCATTTCAAAGTGGAAGGAGACACTAAAATTATTTTTCTAAACTCCTTTCTCATAAAAACAAATGTAAAGAGATTTGATTTAGCCATGTTGAATAGAAGTAATAAGGCTTGATTTGTTTTTCTGAATTTTAAAGAATTTCTGGAGACTTTATTCATAAAACAATAGTTAATTCTTCCAATTGGACATGCCTTTCCCTCTACTGTGCAGATTTACCTAAAGAAAATAAAGAATTAGATGCACATCCTCAAAATAGACTTCATTACATCTAGCACTGCAGAAGAGCACTCAAATTTAAGACTGTCTTCCTGCAAGATTGTAAATGCAAATTCACTTTTCCTAAATACAGAAATAAACATGAAAATGCAAATATTAATATTATCAGTATTTGACCCAAGTCTGTTATGAGAATTATATAGGGCTAGGCTTGGTGGCACACACCTGCAATCCCAGCAGTTTGGCTCCAGAGGCTGAAGCAAGAGTATAAAGTATTTAGAATTATGCCTGAAAATGATGTATAAATTTTTGTTAGATTAAAAAGAAGTGACTACATACATTCATTAATTAAATAGCTATGTATTAAGTGCCTTTTATATATTAAGTGATGCTTTAGGTATTATCACTCTTAAAGCAGTTGGTAAAAAACTGCAGAAACATGTTCTTATGTCCCATTGATAATACGAATACTATAACAAGAAGTACCATTTTGAAGATTGTTACACGATACCTCTCATTGTGTCAGATTTTGCAATTGCATCTTCATACACTTCAATAAATTAATTAATTGAGAAGAACGTTTGAGATTTTTCAATGTTTGAGATATTTTTCATACCTCCTTCATTTTGTGATATGTTTATATGAATATATTATTATGCATTTTATATCTTACATATATATGTGTAGATATATAGGTATTAATTGTAGCAGTGTTATAATTTAGATATGAGGTATCCAAAAAGCTCATGTGTGAGAAAATGAAAAAAAAATTTCACAGTCCAAATAATTAGATTATGGGAAGGACAACAGAATTAGTGAATTAATCTGTCACAGTTAACTGGGTATTAACTATTGTCAGTAGGGAGGAAGTAGGTCACTAAGGGTGTCCCTTGTGAGTAGAGCTATCTTTGCTTCGTGGTTGCCATGTCAGGGCTGCTTTTCTCCACTATGCCCTTCAGCCATGATGTTCTCCCTTGCGTTGAGCCCAGAGCTATGCAATGGGCTGACCATGGACTGATTTTCTGAAACCATGATCCAAAATAACTTTTCCTCCTTTAAGGTGACTTGGCAGTCTTCTGATCACAATGATGAAAAATCTGGCTAAGACAAGCAAGCTTACAAAATTTGCTTAATCTAAAAACATTCCAACCAGGAACATGGAAGTCTGCAGACTAATGTAAGTGTAAGGACAAAGGAGGGACACAGGTATCAGGTCTAAATTTTAATCCAATTTGGTTTTTACCTAAAAACTGAGGCAAGATTTTAATGTATTCATGGTTCCTTCCTTTTGGCCATTCCAATCCCTTAGGTCACTCCAATCAAAACCAGCTACCTTGTACTTGAAAATACTTACTGCAAAGTTTACTTAGTATAACCTTAGCAGAAGATATAAAGTTCCTTGTGACAAGAATTCCTTTGTTAAATATTAAAAACGTCTGACATTTGTTGAATAAATGGTTTGATTTGCTTGTGAAAATTTCATTTAATTTGGTTATAAGTATACAAATATGATGTTGGCAATGTTACTAGTGATGTGACCAGAAATGTTTTCTTATTGTTATTACTAATACATATTATCATTACTATTACTACTACCACTAATGGCAATCTCAAACTCAAATATTTTATGATTTAACTTAACCCAAATTATGTCACATTTAAGTCAAATTAATACTCCCAAATTCTAGTGTTTTATGCTTTGCATCAACATTCTTACATACTCATATACTCAACCTAGGTAATTTTAATTTTTGTATTGTTTTACTATAGCTACTCTTTTTTGTACGACTCTCCAAGTGGACAAATTACTGAAACTGTTCTTTACTCCTTCAAATGGACATTCCTTAATATATCAATGTTGATATGGCACTAGAATTACAGATACCCACTTCATCTCTTGGTCTTCTTAAATAAGTTTTGCATTTGTTTAAGACAAAATGTCCCAGAGCTTCTGTAACAGTTGAGAATCTGCTTTCAAACAGGGAAATGCTAAAGAATCAAATCCATAAGGAAACCTTTTAGGTAGACTTGTGAAGAGGTGGCTAAGCCTCTACTTGCTATAGTGAGATTTTCTTTATCCATTAATTCAACGTTATGCATTCAATCCTGAATCAAAGATGTGATCCGTTTGTAGGCAATATAGGCTTATGTGGCCAGAAAGTAGCAGAAACCATCCTCTTAAGAATTTGGCTAAAATAAAAGATCATAGGACTGACAATACATTGAAAAACATCTAAATGTAATAATTTATTGTTTGTCCATAAAACATTGATAATTAATAATTATCAACTAATAGTTATTAATAATTAATAATATTAATTATTAATAATTCTTATTATTGAGCTATGGTACTAGGTATTGAACTCAGGCGTACTTCACCACTGAGCCACATCCCCAGCCCTATTTTGTGTTTTTATTTAGAGACAGGATCTCAGTGTTGCTTAGCGCCTCCCCTTTGTTGAGGCTGACTTGAACTCGAGATTGTCCTGTCTCAACCTCCCAAAGTGCCCAGATTACAGGCGTGAGCCATCACGCCCGGCTAAAAGTTGAATTATTGAGAATTTTTGCTAATAGTGCATTTAGAAAAAGGTATTTGAAAGCAGTACCTATATTTATATAGTTTAGAAATGTAAATGCAATACTATAGCTAGAAAATTATCTTATTACTCTGTTTTTTTTGATGTAAATATGAACGTTTAAGAGCAGTGCTGCTTCATTCTTTGCTTTGTATGTTGTAAAAGAGGGGGAAAAAAGCGAACTGTTGCAGTTTTAAAAGCTAGAGGCAATTTTGATTTTTCTATGTTTGTAATATTCTCTGTAGGAAAATCTATATTAAAAGTAATATTTTAACACTAAAACAATAATATCACTTAGTGGGTCTCAGAACATTTTAAAAACGTCCAGAACAGAAATTTCAGTGAGATTTTTTTTAAACTTTAAAACACAGCCCTCAGATTATCACTTGGACAAAAGCCTGTAAAAAATACAAATGCCATATGTGCACGTGAGCCAAAATCCTCAAGTTGCTAAATGGTAGTCTGGCATAATGGATGCATGGAGCTTCCTCCAAGGAGTTGCCCCTTGGAGGAAGGCTTATTATTCAACCCAATGATGAAAGTGATTGTGTCCTCCCTGATGCCAGTGAAGGATGCTGCCCACACAGAGTGGGAGCTTTGAAGTTTAGTATTTCAGTCCTCGAGTTCCCATGTGTCAGTTCCGAAAACAAAATGTAGAAAAAAGACAGCTGCAAAAGAATCTCCAAGAATAGCCTGAGTCAGTAGCAAAGGAATAGTCATTCTGTTGGACATATTGATTCAGTTTGTAATTTTCCCACTGCTTGTTAAAAACCAGAATTTACTTAGATCCTTCTTCTCTGAACAGCATAATATGGCATTGATCTTTTCATAAAAAGTATTTGTTGGGGAATATCTGCCCACTTCAACTTTTATTTGGAGAAATCATTGGTTTTTAACGCAAAGTTTAATCATGATATATGCATAGTGGTATTGAATGGAAATGTGGAGGAAGGGAAAGAAGTGAACAGTAATTTATTCTTACCAAATTTGCAGGATCATGTAATGAAAATGCAAATCTGACAGAGATAAGTTAAAAATTCCTAGTAGCAAATCCAGCCCCATTTGATAAAGGTAGTGTACTCCTATCACTTCACCATTTCTAAAAGTTTTACATTAATAGAACTCTTATTCCTTAAGGTTCTGAATTCATTTGCATTGCTTAAATATGGCATTTATAAAGAAAAAAGATTAATGACAGTAATGGAACAGAGGAAACCAAAGCACATAATATCGGGAAAAAATAGTAGGAAGGAATTGATATTTTATTGTATAAATGGAAAATCAATATTTACTAGATGTCTTCCACATGCACTACCTGTTTGGGATATAGTGGGCAAACAGAGAATTGAGTGGGAGTAGAGATATGCATTAAATATTCACAGGCCTATAACAATTTTAAAACTATATTTAAATAAATGCTAAAATTGTAAATTACAGATTTGGAATGGAAAAGAGTATAGGAAATGCGACATGGATATGTGAGATTACAGTTATAATCATAATTACAAAGGTCTTTAAGACATGTAAGGATAAGATGATCAAAAAAGGCCAGGGAAGGAAAACATGGGTATTAAAAAGGAAGTGACAACGTGAGAGAATGGTGGGGGTTTTAAGACATGTAGTATTTTAGGCAAAAGGAACATTGTATACAGGAAAATAGAAAAATAAAGTGTGTGGAAATGTTTAGTAAACCTGTCATATACTACCCTGGATAGAAAGAAGGATTCAGGAAACACTTGGGAATATCAATGATTGGGGAAAATTGTTGTTTGGGTAGTAATATATATAATATAAGATCTCTGTGTGATAGAGAATAGAAGTTAAAAGTGACATTCTTTCACAGATATGCTGTTCCTTTGCCCTCCAACCCAAAGTAATGTCTTAGGGTTATTTAGACTATTTTCTTTTAAAGAAAACTTTTTGTAAGTCAACTTTATTTTGGTGAAAGAACAAAATAAGAAAACCCAGCAGGGCATGGTGGCGAACACCTGTAATCCCAGCACTTTGGGAGGCTGAGACAGGAGATTTTAGAGTTCAAAGCCGGCCCCAGTAAGGTCAAGGTGCTAAGCAACTCAGTGAAACCTTGTCTCTAAATAAAACACAAAATGAGACTGGGGATGTGGCTCAGTGGCTGAGTTCCACTGAGTTCAATTCCCTGTATCAAAAACAAAAACAAAAACAAAACAAACAAAAAAACAATAAAAACAGGAAAACTTTATTGCATAATTCAGAGAAAATTATTAGTTTCATGAAATAAAGTGGTGCTCGAGTTCTTACCCCCTCCCAAAGAAAAACACACCTTTGCAAGAAGCATTCACAATACCTACCTATTTCTTTTTACACACAATGCCCATCATCCAGTCCAAATCTCTGGGATTTCCACCCTTCTGTGATGTGCAGAGGAAAGGGGATATATTATTGGACTTTTTATAAACTTTTCAAATCTGTTCTCAACTAAGACTTAACTTTTGCATTTAATTTTTTAGTATTAAGTGAATTGCTATTCTTATATAAATTTACATAAATACATATATTTAAGTAGATAGGTTTAAGCATCTTATTATAAATTTAGAACTTATAAAACTTTGAGCTGAGATGTTAGACATATCTCAGAACTACCTAGTGAGTATCATTAAAGATTAGGAAAATCCATGCAATTTCAGTCCTTTATGAGATCCATGAAGGACTATTAACTGTGCACCTGATGTGTTATAGTCATGGATATTTAAGAACTGATCTTATTTTTAAATGACATGTGTTTTAAAAACTCTTTAATATAGGAAATCATTATTTTTGTTAAAATATGTTATTTAAAAATGTAAGAAATCTCCTCATAACATGATGGTGGAAGTTCTGTTCTGATGAGGTGTGTTGACTATACATATCTGTATATATGTAATTTGTAAGTATCTGGATTGAAAAGTAAACAGAAACAAATAATAAGTATCCTTATTAAAGGATAAGCAAAAATTAAGAAACATTAAATCAAAAATTTAAAAAATCCAAGGTAGAGATCTTGGTTGCTTTTTGCCTGCCTGCTCTTCCTTCCTTCCTTTCTTCCTTCCTTCCTTCCTTTTTTTTTTGTTTGTTGTTGCTGTTGTTGTTGTTGATGATGTATAAGATGAATCCACATAAGATGGGAGGAAATGTCCTATAGATTCACTGTGCATAGCTCTACAAAATTTGTTCAGTCTATTATAGCCAGTTTCCATGGTTCTCTGGGTAGCAAAAATTATAAGTAGTCTAGTGCAGCTGCTGATGAAGAAGGAGTGGACGCTGTAAGTATAACATGTTTTGTGATCTTATGCTATTCTTCTTATGCCTTTCTTCCCTTATTTAGGGCTGCTAACCTAATTCAACATTAATAAACTATCCTTGTGGATTTTACTCATTTACCCCATCATGTAGATTCCTGGGACTGAGGATGAACTCAGTGTGCTAGGCATGTCTGTGAGTCTGGAATGGCTGTGGTGGTGATAAATTGACAACATGTAGGAAATAGAATCAGAAATTTCAGAGTATCTGGAGAGACATATGTTTCAGAAGAAATCTTTGTTCCTGGGACCAGATTGTCTGTCCTTGGAGAAACTCCATGTTCTAAGCATGTCTAGTATCTCTGAGCTGTTACCACTCTAGAAAGATCTCTCCATTTAGATGTTAGTGAAACACAAAAGGAGGGTGAAGACTATCTTATGGGTTTCTTGTCCTTTCCTATAGGCTGGAAAATTGCTCTTTGTTTAGACTTATATTTGATCATGCCTTGAACATCCCATGAATATGATTGATAGGAAGCTTAAAAGAGTTTCTCAAATCACACCAAAGGGTAAATCTGTTCTTACCCTAGTTCTATCAAACCTCTATCTCTTTCCTAGTCAGAACAGCCATAGGTAGGGGATGGGGTAGTGGTAAGAAATAAGGACTGCGTGAGTGAAGGAGAATTTCTACTTAGGTTCCAAAAGACATGGATCTTGTCTCTTCCCAGCCCTTAACTTACAAATCTCTGTTTGCATCTTACAGATCCCAAAACCGCAATCTTCTTTCCTAGGATTTTTGCATGAGAAAGGCACATTTGAGGCACAGAACAGATATGTCTAATCTATGTGGAGTAAATTCCCTAATTCATCTTAGTTTCTTTGTAAACCCCAACATTTCAATTACCCTAATTAACCATATTTACTCATCAGTAAAAAAGGATTAATAAGAGGATGTAACTATATGTGTCTTGTTATGAAAATTAAGACCCATTTAAAAAGTGCCTATTATATAATAAAAGCTATCCATAAAATTAGTTCTTATGCTCATGTGTTAGTCAGCTTTCTGTTGCTGTGACAAAATGCCTGAGTTAAATAACTTGAAGGTAGAAATATTTGGCCCAGAGTTTCAGAGGTTTCAGTTCAAGATTGCTTTGCACCAATGTATTTTGGGCTATGATGAGGCAGCAGATCATGCCAGGGAGCATGTGGTGGAACAAAGCTGCTCAATTCATGGTGGCCAGAAAGCAAAGATCAAGAGAAGAAGGGGCTAGAAGACAAGTCCCGATATGTCCTTCAAGGACATATCCTAATGACCTTAACTTTTCTCATTCAGCCTCACCATCTAAAGGTTCCACAACCAACCAGTAGTGACACAGGCTGACCACCAAGGTTTTAGTATATGGGCCTTTGGAGAACACTAAACATACAAACTATAACAGTTCTTAAAACAACAGCAAAATGTATAGGAATTTTTACAAATGGTTAAGCAAAGTAAATTTCAAGTGATCTGTCAATCTTTACCTATTATTGCTCATATGTGACTTAAAACAAAGAAAAAAGAAAAGAAAAGCACCTCTGAAATTTGGGAGTCAGAACCACATCCATCTGAAACTTGGGGAAATGGAGTTTACTATTTTTCTGTGGATAAATATATTGCCATTTACTGTGCTACTATGTCAGGAAAATATCAATGAGCCAAATGTTTATGGTTTTAGCTTTCATGGAAATTACTATCCAGGAGGAAAGGCAGATAATAAAGCAAATATTTAAATATGTAATGGGTAATTTTAACTTCCTCTGGTGCTACAAAAGTATATAGTATGTCATGGAAATATGCCCTGAATAGGGCATTAAGAGGATTTGCCCAGGAAATGTCCTTTGGAGCAGGTAGCACAACTACTATTGCAAGTTTGGAATCAGAGGTAGACTAGTTGGATTGAAGGGTAATAATTATGCCACAAATCATCCTAGTGATATGAGGAGTTATTTCATTTCACTGATACTCAGGTCCCTTTTTCATCAAATAGGATTAGTAGTCCACATCAATAGTCTTGCTGTGATAATCAAATGGGTTAATATTTACAAAATGCTAAGCACTGGCATGCAGTATGTGCCCTACAAATATATCACTACTCTTAATATTTTTTTCTTTCTTATTTTTAGATTTGTAGGATGATAAACGTTAGCTAATAAAAAAGGGAACTGAGATGGGAGTAAGAAATGTGCAGGAAGAGAACAGAGCCCGAAGGGTCTGTAGAGGAGAAGAATATTACCAGAAATGAGGTTAAAAGAGAGAGAACAAAGAATCCCGAACAGCATTAAGGTTACCATAACTAAATCCTCTACAAAAGACAATGAAATGAGAGGTGGCAGACGAGAGGGGGGAGGATGTTGAAGAGGCTATTGATATGGTCCTGACAAGAAATACCATGAAAGGAGCCATGGTAGAAACAAACATATTACTAATCTACTTATTTTAGCATTACCAAAATTAGACATGGGAAATGAAATATGTACTCAACTGTTACACTTCTGAGCCTATATCACAAATAGCTCCCTCATCCAATTCTTATTCTCATTTCTATTTTACTAATGGGATTAAAAGTAACTAAAAAGCCTGCTTAGTGGCTCCTGCCTGTAATCCCAGCAATTTGGGAGGCTGAAGCAGAGGACAACAAGTTTGAGGCCAGTCCCAGCAATTTAGCAAGACCTTAAGCAGCCAAGTGAGAACCTGTCTCAAAATAAAAATAAAATATAATAAAAAATGGCTAGGCATGTGGCTCGGGGGTAAGTGCTGTAGGGTTCAATTCCTGTCAAAATAAATGAATAAACAAACAAACTAACTAATTAAATTAAAATATTTCTAGGAAGGATAAATAAAAACAAAAAAGAAGATGGAAGAATTAGGTCCCTACATGGCCCTATTAAGCAAATTCTTACTACTTCTCTGTTAAAGCTAATTGGTGTATGAGACCAAAAAGAACAAAAAAGGATGGCCTCTTCGAAATCTTAATGTAGGAGAATTACACTCTGAAACTGACTCACTCTCAAGGTATATGTAAAAGAATTTCAGGTGCCTTCCTAACTAGGATTAGTTTACATGACATGTTAACACACTAAGGTAACAGACATGATCTGTACTATACCAAAACCTAGTCATCAGAAAATCGCCATGCTGTTTACCTCCTGCCATATGTTGCATCTTAAATATCCCCTAGAGTTAAATGCCTGTTATTCTTATAACATCTTATAGCACTCTCTTTACTTTCTGAAGTGTGCTAGTTTACATAACAAAAATTATACGATCATTTTCCTATAAAAGTACTTGCATTACTGCCCTCAATAATTGTCTAACTTTCACTTTGTTTTTAAAAAAGAATTCCTTCCTTGGTGGCCTGATGTGCTTCCTTCTTTTGCTTCTCAGCATTTATCCATTTTACTTCTTAGGTCAAAAGGCAACCCAACATGTTTTTCTAATGTCTGAGTTCTGGCATATCACCTCTCCGAAGCACTAGACATGAAAGTATTCTCCACTTCTCCACCTCAGTCCTTTCTTCTTCCTACCTAGCAAGACATTTCTTTTGAGACAGAGTCCAGGTTTGTTCCCCCTTTTTTATTTCTTTATTGCTGATCTCATCCATTTTATTATTACTGTTACTATTATTTCTTCTTGTATCTTGTTGTCACACAGCACTGATCATGGTAACTTCAAATATCTATTATTTACCATGTTCCTTATAAACATTTTTAGACATGGTTCTGTCTCTATAGCCTATTCTGCTCTGACTTGCTACAGACTGAAGGCTTGTATACCCCCAAACTCATATATTTAATTCCTAACCCTCTATGAAATGGATGTTTGGGTGGTGCCTTTGAATGGTGATGAGATCCTGAGTATAGAGCCCTTGTGTTAGATTAATGCCCCAGGGATCCCTCTCCTCTTCTACTAGGCAATGACAAAGCAAGAAGAGAGAGCTATCTATGACACAGGAAGTGGACCCTCACCAGAAGTGCAATCTATAGGCTCCTTAATCTTGTACTTTCCAGCCTACAGAACTGTTAATATAAATTTCTGTTGATATTTTGTTACAGAACTCAAATAGATAAACATACCATTTCACCCCAACACTCTGGTTTCAGGTTACCATCTCTCTCTCTTCTCCTGAAATTCACAGGAAAGTGAGAAGAGGGGAAAATTATATAAATCATGAAGATAACAACAGCAACAACAATAAAGTACAGGCTTCTATACCACATGGACAGAGGAAGCATAGGAAATATGGCCCAATTCAGCTTAATAAAGCATCCCCTCCACGTGACTAGAGATGCACAACCCCTGGCATCTTGACTCAAAGCATTCCAGTTAAATATCCTTTCAGGCTACATGTCTTCCCTTTTTCATAGTAAAAATACATTTTATAGCAAAAGTAGCAATTCCTGATGATATAATTATTTCGCTCCAGGAAATTGAGAGCACCGTTATGATGTTCTAGCTTTCCATAAGCTTGACAGAATTTATGTTGTTTTGCTTTTCTTTTTCTTTTCCTCATGTACATAGATGTTATTGGCATAGTTAGGAGTAGAAATTTGGAAAAGTCAAAATAAGTAACATAAAATATTTTTTCTTAACTCCTTGGATGAAACACATTATATTATAATGAAAGACATTCTTTTCTCATATCAGGAAATATTAAAAACAATATATATATTGTTCCTACTAATTGGTTTTAATAAGTTGATAATTGACAAGTCCAAGTTGGTAGATGGAGAATTTATTGCCAGTCTTCTTCAGTGTGCACTTGTCTGCTGGTTGGGCAGCTGTGTGGTGTGCAACTAGCTGGAGCTTGTTCACCTATGTCGCTGATCACTGCACTATTCCTCTAGTCTTCCTTCTTGCACATTCCTTTGTCGCTTTCTAGTCCTGTTTTTATTTTTCCCTAAAGAACTCAATTTTTCTACCCTTTACCAAAATATGCAAATCTAGTATCTGTCCTTTTAGGAATTACAAAGTCCTTATAGTTACAAGGCAAATAATGTTTGGAAACAGGGGACTAAGAAAGTTATGCTTTTCTCATTAACTCAAGCAATGTTCATTTTTGTTAATATATCAAAAATTAATGCATTATTTAGTTAACATATTTACAAAATAATTGGATTTGCTGTTAGCACAGAAGCATTATGAATTTGTTTATTTACTTATTTTTGCCTGATTTGAATTGCATTTAAATTTAAATAGACAAATCACATAATATATCAGGATTTTAATTTACTTTTTCTATAAAATAAGATGAATAGATTTGGAAACTTCTTTCTCATTCATCTTTAGTAGGAGATAAGTTTAAGCTTGGACCACATATTCATTTAATTTTTTATTTATTTGAAATAGATTATGTCCATTTTAATCTAAGGAAATTAGGAAAATCATTATTTCAGAATTTAGACATATAAGTTAGAGACAAAATATTTTTACTTGCATAGTGAACAAAATAATCATAGAATTTCACTTACCTTAAATATATAAAAGCCTTAAAATTAGTTATAGACTAATAATTATTTGATCTAAAAGTACAATACAACTTTAGATCTTTTGCAGCTGTTTTACATGATGTTGGTTTTCAGAAACAAAAATTACAGGGGGGCAGAAACTTTCCTAAAATGTAATATATATTCCAAATTTAGCTTTGCATTCTTATTTGGGTATGTATCATTTAACCAAATCCCAAGGAATTCAGAATTTATAATTCCTTCTTTTGTTTAATTACATGTAATATATGTATAGTTCTAATAAAAGGGGTTTTTAAAAAGATAACCAAGCCAGAATTTTACAAAGAATTTTAAAGGGAGAAATAACTAGGTTGAAAAGTGAGATATAAAAAATGAATTTTTGACAGGAGAGGTTGTTAAATATGTGAACAATTTCCTAAAGGATTTTGTAGAACTGGAAGACTTTAGAAAAATGAGAAACTCTATCTGTACTACACGTGATGATTTGGGTGAGATTATGACTAAAGGCAAAATAATAAACCTGATGAATACAAATGGAATTTTCTAACCCTATGGGTTAAAAATTTATTTTGTTGGATATGATAAAGTCAGATTTAAAAGTCATACCTCATTATAAAACCCAACTGGAGAAGAAATTTGATTATGAGATATTTTTGAACAAGAAAAATGTGTCAAAACTCTTGTCCACTTCATGTTAATGCAGCTAGTCTCCATTGTATACAAAATGAAAGAGTTTAACATACCAATAAAATTTGTGAAATATCATGGAGGAACTTTCAAGTGCAGTCTATAGCCAGGAGAAAAATGCAGGAGGTAGCAACAGAATTTTCTTAGGGAGAAGATCAATCTGGATTCAGTAAAATATATCAATGGTCCATTTTGGTTTTACAAAGTTAACCTACATTATATTACTGATGGGCCAGGAATGAGGCCAGTACACAGACAGCCAGGAATAAACTTGTAGATTGCCTGCTGTGAGCAAGGGACAGGATAAAGGCACCTGAGCAGAAGAAAGGGGGCCTGGAATCTTACATACCCCAGGAGCAGGCCACATGTGAACTCTACCCTGGTCCCAAGTCCCTCCTGTCTTCCCTGACCTTCCTTGAAAGGTTTTAAGACCTCCTCCAGTGTCTGGAACTTGCTATGGTTTTTTGTCTCCTCAGTGCAGTCCAGTGCTGCCCATGTCCCACCCGACGGTGGAGACAAAATTCCTTCCTGTAGAATGGACTGGCCGAGCAGTAAAAGCTAAGAGAAATGAAATGATGAAATGACCACAGAACACAGAAAATAGTTTCAAAAAGTGGGGGCAGGACTGGCAAGCAGACCAGACAGGTCTGGCTTCTAACATCTAACTTCTAGCACAATGGAGCCCCTGTGCATTTTATTTATATCAGGGAACTTCAAAGCCTTCCATTGAATATTCTTTACCAGGATAGGAAAAAGGTGAGTGCAGGTAGGCTGGCTCAGTTCCTAAGGGCATATGCCTATTTCTGGTACTGCTATGAGGATTTTCCTAGGCAGAGCAGAAGAGGCAGGGCATTTGCATTGGGCGGTCTTAAGCTGCAGAATGCTACAGAAAGTTCCAAATGCCAGCCTCACCTCCTCCCTGGGTGCCATGCTGAGAGAGAGAGAGAGAGAGAGAGAGAGAAAGAAAGTTCCTCATGCATTCCATGAATGGCTTCCCACAGTCCAGTGATCGCTGACACTCTCAGAAAATGCTGTTAGGTCAACCAACTGCCCAGACAAGCTTGGGGCTGAGCAGCCTCTATGCCACTGACATTGAATTTGAGCGTAGACTTGGGCTGCATATGAGAATATGCTCATTGTGTTCACTGTGGCAATGTCTCCAGTCTGTGGCAATAAAGAGCTACAGTGGTGGAAGCAGTTTATCCCATGGGCTACCCTCTGCTGGCACCCAGTACAGCCACCCCACTACCAGAGCAGGCTCCTGGCCACATGTCCACCAGTCCACCCTGAGTGGATACACTTATCTCCTCTGTTATTTATATTGTTGCTCAGTATTAAGGAGAAATGCCACATGAGAGATGTGGATAACTGTCAGACAATCATCCCTCATGCTGCCATGCCCAAAGCAGTAACTTGTGGATGATAGATATGTATTCAAGTTTAAAAGATATCAAGTCCTAGAAATATAGTAATTATGGTCAAGGAGTTCCAGAGAAGTATCGATGAAAAAGGTGGCCCTTAAATTGTATAGTGATAAAATTCAGATTAGCATATTTAACATGACCAAAAATTAAACCAATTCACAGTTTTCTGCATAATCTTCTGTTCATGGCCACTATTAGGAAAGTATAGTAGCAACTCTGAAGGAGTCATTGGACAGCACAAGAGATGATGCAAAATCATGCTTGATGATAAGACCAAATGTTAAATAAATAGCTTAAGGGGACTGTACAGGCAAGGAGATCTGTATTGTTTCAATAAAATCACTTTGAAAGAGTCACAAGAATGAGAGCAGTGGCAGTTGTCATGATTCATGGCTACCTTTTTTTCTCATTATGGTGGAGATAATGTTAGGCAGAATTCTAAGGTGAACCCCTTAGAATTCTCTTGCTGTTGAATTATTTTCTCCTCTTTGAGTGTAGGTGGAAACTGTGACTATTAATTCTTGTGATTATGCTGCATTAGAGTAGAGCAAAAGGGAGACTGACTGGAGGAGTGGGGCATACACATGTGAGCACATTCAAAGATGAGCAAATTGTCTTGGTGGTGGCTGAAGAGAAGGCAAAGAGAACATCCTTTGGCTGCACACATTTTGTGACCTATGAATGCTTGCCAATGAAATCCATAGGTCCTTGCATGCTGACTTCCCTCTGCAAACAACAGCTTCCAGGAACAGAGGGCCCCACTTCAGCAACAACAAGAAAATGAACTTAACTATCATCCATGCACTTAGAAAAGACCCAGAAGCAGAGATGAGAACTACAGTCTCTACACTTTAATTGCAGTCCAGCCAGATCTTCAATAGTGCAAGTGGGTGCACTTGCCCTGTGCTTGAACTTCTGAACTTTAGAAATGGAGAGATGTTTGTTTTGTTTTAGCTAGTAAGTTTATAGCAATTTATTATGCAGCAATAGGAAACTGATATAGCCAGGAACAGTGCAAATGACAGTAAAGTACATGAGAGGAGATGCAATGAAATACATGGACCAGCACAGTAAGAGGCTGTGCCTGGACATTATAATAAATCTTCAGTCCACTCTTGGGGCAAGAAACAAATACCTATGGATCTCTTCTCTACCAGTCAGCAAAAATGCTCATTTATAAACTGTTACTCTTTACATGGTCCATTCAATTCCAACACTTTATAAAATCAAATTATTCAAATAGACATTGTCCTTACCAAAAGTATTATCTTAGCAACATGTCCATTCCATGGGGATAACGACACTATGAACATTTGTTGTGCTAAAGGTAACTCTTTTTATTAAGAACATTTAATTCTGAGTTTTCTGTTACTTGAAGCCCAAAATGATATATGATAAATGATGAAACAATATTATTTAAATTGAAGGATCATATGTTGGTCTACTTTCACTTTTACCAATATAAATATGCAATAGGTGATCCACTGTACTTTCCCTCTAATTTCTTCTTTTTTATGTAGATTAGTACACACTGACTTTATTATTTATGGCCTGATAATATTGACATAGAATAACACCCACAGAATCATGGATGAATGTAATAATTGAGTTATTTTTGATGTAAATTAAGTCCAGGTTTTATTTACATTGGTTTTGGTTTTATTTACATATCATGAGGTGCTGAAAACAACCAACATGTATAGCCAAAGTATTGGGTCTTTATTCCTTAAAATTATTAGATAGAATCTCTGAAGCAATACCACATAATTCTAAGGACATACCTGTTAAATTCTAAGGACAATAGGACTTAACATTCTTAACACCATCATGATCAAAGATGTGTATGTGAAAGAAAAGGTCAATTCTTGAAAAATTGCCATTCAGCTGGATCTGTAAAATACTCAATATTTAGTAAAGGTTTTAGTTGCATCTAATAAAATTTCACCTTTTAAAACATACATATTGTTACATAGCTAATTGTATCAGCTTTTCGAAATATTTAATATTCATATTTTACATCTATAATTCTATGTCTTATAAATATATCAAAAATACACTGAAATTCCTCAAATGTTAGAATTTTCAGCAGTTTTCAGCAGGATAGCTATATATGGTTCTCAAATGTTTACCTTTTATAAATGAGAATTTTTGAAAGTGACACTATACCCCCAAAATATTATTTTAAAAAATTTATGATTTCACCATTATTTCTCCATAGCATAATTCTCTTTTAGAGAAATTTTATCCTCACTTGATATTCAAGTTTGATTTATATGTTGAAGAAAAGAATTTTAAATGAAATTTCTACTTATTCAATATCTGACTGCCCTTTTTCCATTGTACAGCAATTCAGAAAATATGGAAAAATATTTTTGTCTAAAATATGTTGCTCATATTTACATTTGAGATACTTAAAATAATTCCACAGAAACAGACCTAAATTCTAAGCTCAAAGCTGTATATATATTCACACTCAAGTGACCATCAGTATTTTGGTCAATTTACATTTCAAATGAATATTTGTTCATCAGTGTTTATTAGTTTATTTACTTATTATATTTATCACTTCCACAGTGAAATATGTAGAGAATGTTTATATGGTTTTTAATTATTAAAGACCTCATAATTCTAAAATATATGGTGTTAGTCACCTTCCTTTTAATATAACAAAATACCTAAGATAATTAACTTAAAATGAGTAAAGGTATATTATGGTATAAAGTTTTGGAAATTTTAGTTTATGATTAATTGATCCTACTCCTATGGACCTGTGAAGAGCCAGAACATCATGACAGGAACATGTGGCAGAACACTCACATCATAGGCAAAGTGGAAATTAAAAAACAGATTCCAAATCATGCCATTATATGAAAGTTTGTAGCAGCACTCCCTATTCCTTCAACCCCTCCCTTCCCTCTTTTCCCATTATCCTCATTGGTTGTAACCTTGGGCCGTGATTGGTCCGAGGATCCTTTATAAGCCTCTGTACTTCCTGGATTAAACGGGTTCTGCGCCTCGTTCAGGCAGAGCAGTCTTACCTACCCCCAGTCTGGGTGGAGTGACTCCGCGGACCGTCACCCCTAACTTCCTCCCGTGAGACCCCACTTCGTCTTCCCCGAAGACCCCTTTTCATCCCCTGGAACCCCAAAGCCTCCTCCTGTGAGACTCCCGCTTCATCTTTCCCAAAGACCCCTTTTTATCTCTCAGGACTCCAACTCGTCCAGAAGACCCACTAGGCACGACCTCCCACAGGAGTACACAGCTGGCAGAGAAGCTGATGACATTGTGAACTGGCTGAAGAAGCGAACGGGCCCTGCTGCCACCACACTGCCCGATGGTGCTGCTGCAGAGTCCTTGGTGGAGTCCAGCAAGATGGCTGTCATTGGCTTCTTCAAGGATGTTGAGTTAGACTTTGCCAAGCAGTTCTTGCTGGCAGCAGAGGCCATAGATGACATACCATTTGGGATCACGTCCAACAGTGATGTGTTCTCCAAATACCAGCTCAGCAGAGATGGGGTGGTCCTCTTCAAGAAGTTTGATGAGGGCTGGAACAACTTTGAAGGGGAGATCACCAAAGAGAGCCTGCTAGACTTCATCAAGCACAACCAGCTGCCCCTGGTCATTGAGTTCACCAAGCAGACAGCCCCAAAGATTTTTGGAGGTAAAATCAAGACTCACATCCTGCTTTTCCTGCCCAAGAGTGTGTCTGACTATGACAGCAAACTGAGCCACTTCAAGAAAGCCGCCAGGGGCTTTAAGGGCAAGATCCTGTTTATCTTCATCGACAGCGACCACACTGACAACCACCGTATTCTCGAGTTCCTTGGCCTGAAGAAGGAGGAATGCCCAGCCGTGTGGCTTATCACCCAGGAGGAAGAAATGACCAAGTATAAGCCTGAGTCGGACGAGCTGACTACAGAGAGGATCACAGAGTTCTGTCACCACTTCCTGGAGGGCAAGGTCAAGCCCCACGTTGGGCACCAGATATTGTTTGAGGTCGTGCCTTGTGGGTATCCTCGACAAGTTGGGGTCCTGAGAGATGAAAAGGGGTCTTTGGGGCAGATGAGGCGGGGTCTCACAGGATGAGGCTTTGGAGTCCCTGGAGACGAAAAGGGGTCTTCGGGGAAGATGAAGAGGGGTCTCACAGGACAAGGTTTGGGGTCCCAGGGGATGAAAAGGGGTCTTCAGGGAAGACAAAGTGGGGTCTCATGGGATGAAGTTAGGAGTTATGGTCCGTGGAGTCACTCCACCCAGACTCCAAGGTAGGTAAGACTGCTCTGCCAGAATGAGATGCAGAACCGTTTAATCCAGGAAGTACAGAGGCATAGGGTCCTTGGACCAATCACAGCCCCGAGGTTACAACCAATGAGGAGAATGGGAAAAGAGGGAAGGGAAGGGTTGAAGGTATAGGGAGTGCTCCTACAAACCTTGGTGTACCATAGCCATAATTTTGGTCAGGACTGACCCAAGGATATATGGAGATGTGAGCAATTTATATATATACACACACACACACACACATACATATATATGTATATATATTTATATATACATATATAAATACATATTATGTGTCTAGATATAGATATTGAATATATATGTAGGTATTGAACATATATATATATATATATATATATACACACACACACATAAAATTTCACCCTTTTAATGCATTATAAATGAATGGAAATATGAAATATAATGACTTATAAATGAAGATATAAAATAATGGATATGAAAGAGGTACTTATGTGTTTGTTTATTGTCCACAAGTGTACAGAATATTTCTGAACCATCTTTTATTCTTCAGGCACAGGACTTGATAATATTTTTTATTGTTATATGTACCATTTCTTGGTAATGTCATAACTCCTAATAACATGAGAAAAGATAGAAATACTGCCATTATACATAATGACATGTCTCTTAGCCTGTTTGAATTAAAACAATACAGATCTTTTGCCTGTACAGTTCTCTAAAACCATTTATACAATGCTACCTACCTATCCATTGTTTTCCATATGAATGCTGACTTTAAATACTTCCCACAGAAGTTATAACTGCATTATTGATGACCTTAAGTACAATATAATCCAGAGTATGTAGAGAAATGGAATTACAAATAATTTTCTGGTCATGTTATGCTTATTTTTGGTATTTTATAGTGTAAATACAGAAGAACAACATACTTACACACATTTTCTGGATTCTTTAGGCACTAATCATGGCATTTGAAGGACATAAACTCTTTCAATGTTGACCTTGGCATTTCACTTCTGCAAACCATCCTATGGGAGGAGAGATGGGAAATAGATGAGGGCCTGAAGTAGAACTAAAATCATTGCATTTACCCAAGTATTGTTCATTCCTAGTTGAGTTTATGATCTTTCTGTGAAAGTATGATATTGCATTGATCAGAGGCAAGATATATGGCATTGCTTGCAGGATCACACTGGTATTGTGGAACAATAAAATCTGAAAAGTACCATAGAATGTAGGCATGGTCGTCCCTTAGCAACTGCCTGACAGGGCTCAAAGAGCCTGTGGTGGGAGTGGATGAACTTTGCTCAATTACAATAGTGGGGCACACACAAGGAAGTGCTTTCTATAGTGTATTCAGAGGCAGCACCTTAGTTGCTACAGGGATAGGTGAGACTGACCCATGTGACTCAAACACCAGGGTCAGTGGTGAGCGACCAGTAATCTGGAGTCCTGCATTCTTCCTATGATTGAGAGTCACTTAAAATTGTTCATCAACAACATCCTTCCTTCTCAAGAAAGATGTCTTGTGGTTAGAAAAGAAAGCTCCAAACAAGTTCCCAAAGGATATTTGCTGATTATTTTTTCTTCTTATTACAGGTTTTCTATCACTTGAATATTTATTATTGTTAAGATAAATAACTGATAAATAAAACTTGACCTGCAAGAATCCTCATCATTAGATTAAATATATTCCATTAAAAATTTGTGTTAAGATCATTGCCTAATTACAATAAATAAGTTGATAACTTAATAAAAATGAGTAAATGAATAAGTAGGTGTACCGAGACTCAAACCAATTTTCTAATTCCTACTTCATATTTGTTTCAGACATACAATCTGAAATAATCCATGGCATAGTTTTTTTCGAATGTCACTAAAAAAGCAACATATAGTTAGCTTTTAGTAATTCTAAATAAATTTTATGTTTCTTTAAAATTGTAGGTAACCATCACAATCCCCATATTTCAGTCTGTAAGTAATTATTGTGCATTTTATCGGTATGTTAGTTATTTCCTTTATTTATCATAAAATATTACCTACTTCATGTAAATTTAGATTTTGCATCAGTGGATGATCTTGCTGTTATCCCAACCATAAGTTGGGATACCCCTCATTTTGTGTGGGGTAAAGGGAAGGGGAAGACTAGCTAGGATCTTTGGGACCCTTTGTGGTAATAACAAGGATACACATGTGGCTAATATATGCCAGAAACATTTTAGTGTTTTTAATTATCCTTCTAGCAAGTTGTTTGTGTTTTATGACAATGAGACAATATTCTTGTTTTAATCTTAAACAGAACACAGATCTTCTAAATGTGTGTGTTGTTTTTGTGGATAATATGTAGCTGGTGGATTCTGTCCAAAGCAAGAATTGTGTCATCTTTATCAATCAACTTTTATCTTCTTGGGTTATGAGAGCAATGACTTTAATGATGCTTCAAAAAGATACTTATTTTAAATAAACTAATTCTCCCATTGAAATATAAATTAATAGAGCTATGGGATTTGGGAAAGAAAATTATCTTAATCATCTTTGCACCAATACACTAACTTATAACATGGTGAATACACATGGACATTCAGCCATAGTTGCAAAATGTTTAAAAAGAAAAGTAAAAATATTTGTATAGTTTCTGCTATAATTTGAATATTTCCTTTGAAATATCCCTGTCTTAATAAAAAGCGAAGACAGATTTGCCTGCAATTGTTTCCTTCCCCTTCCTTCCTTCCTTCTTTCCCTTTCTTCTATCTTTCCTTTCTTCCTTTTTCTTTTTGAATTTTGTAATGACTCACTTTAAGCACCACTGAGAAGAATATAATATTAATGGCTTAGTTCATGAAATCTAGGAATTTTTCTCCATAATTTAGATACATGTATCTAGATCTAGGTTAGAAAATGAACAATTTACTCCCAATAATTATTTGTAGCAACCAAACAAGTTTACATAATTCCAAATGAAGTGGGCATGTATGAGAATTTTAGAAAAATTTCCAGAAAAGCAAGTTTTTCAACTCATAGTAAAAATATTCAGTGCTTTTGCCCTGAATCATTCTTTGAAAAGTAAAATAACTATAATGCAATATAATACACAATAGGTTATTTTAGTCATTTCTCCAGTGAAAGGATTTTAACCCCATTATTCTTTGCTTTTCCCAGCCCATGGGTGAATGGTGATTGATGGTTCCATTTCTTTCCTAGTGATTGGACATTTCATGCCATGCTACATTAGAAGGGGAGTATATGTTGCCTGGAGAGGTTGCAGGCCTCATATTCATTAGGCACGCTACAAACACAGTAGGAGTGATAGAGCAGAAAAACAAAATGGACCCAGATCCTTAAAAATATCATTGAGCTAGTGAATTAACCAATGGAAAAGACACTCTTCCATGCATCATTCTTATTACTTGAGATAATAATTTTCCTTAGTCTTTCATGCAACTATTTTATCCCCAGTTTATTTTTGAAATGACCTTCACTAATAAAACATACATATTAAAAAAACTTATCATTCCCATTACTGAAACTTTACATGAATGGGACTTGTTAACAATTAATTAATGAATGGATCAAATTACAAGGTAAAACAGAGCAATTGACTTAAGATTTTTATATAGCATTTGTGCATTCACATAAGACCCATTCAACTCATGAAATAATGTGTTCCACACGATTTGATATACAGTAAACAACAAAGGATTAAAAAATTATCTGTAACCCAAAACATGATGAGTAGAATTTGTAAAATTATAATCAAGAAATATTTGAGCATGGGTAAACTTGGTCTGGAGACTTCCACATTTATTCTTTGCAAATGTATTCTTTTCAAGTTCTGTCTACATGCAGCTGTTTGGCTGAATCGCATATTAAGTAAATTTATCTTTCAAATTGCATCTATTTTCTCACCTGTAACTTGGGAAATCTATAAGGAGTTTTGAAGAGTAACAAAGAATAAAAATTTCAAGTAAAAAAAAATCTATCAGAGACTACACTGACAAATATATGTACAAAGGAAAATGGAAGAGAAATTATAGTAAATCCACACAGTTGTCCAGAAAATAACCAATTACAATAAAATTTGATATGAGTGGTGCTCTTACCTATGACTCCAGAGGTGTGGCTTAGTCTTGACGCATCCCTATGGCCTTCATGAAATAATCCCTTCTCCACATAGTCTTAATTTTAATATGAAATCAAATTAGATAATCACACTCCTGATTAGTAACATGGCCACTTAGAAAACTGGCTTTCATTGAACAAAGTAATACACAGTGATAATTAGGACTCACTTGGTAATTTTGAAAGAGGATTCCAGACGAACAATCTCTCCACATCTTAGGGGCTCCCTAGCTAATTCTCTCAGGTGTATCAGGAAAAGAAACAAGCCAGTCATCAAGCAAAAATTCAAATAAACCAGCTTTGCTTTCCCTGAACAAGTGATTGCTTCTTAGCTTAAGTAAATTAAGAATCTCAAAATCAAACATATTTACTGGTTAGATTTATCATTCAAGCAAATAATTAACTGATTTTGCACCCATCTATTGCCTTGTCATTGAAGGATGGCAACAGATAAGCAACACTGGATATGATTTTATGTCTGACTTTCCTAGTCTTGTTTCTTTCTTCTATACTACAGCTCTCCTATCTATGCAGTTTAAATTCATTTGCAATCCATTTTTTGTCAGAACGTGTTGGTTGAGGGCAAGTAAGTATCTGAGTTTCCTTAATTATAAATTAAGAAAGTATCTCAGTGAGACCCTGTCTCTACATAAAACACAAAATAGGGCTGGGGATGTGGCTCAGTGGTCGAGTGCCCCTGAGTTCAATCCCTGGTACCAAAAAAAAAAAAAAAAAAAAAAAAAGAAAGTATGTATAGATGAGCTGGGCACCATCTTTGAATTTTTAAATTCCTATTCATTTTGTTTCCTATTTCAGTTATTTTCATGCTAATAAGTATCAAAATACATGTATTGATATTTATGTTTTTAAAGATGTTACTCTAGAGCTAGTTTTAAAAATGCACGAAAGTTAATTAAATTAGAAAGGTTTGTAGTATTTACTGAAACTTTTCAATTGTTAAAAGTGTTTAAGAAAATATTGTTTGAAAAACAATCTACAAATGTGTTTTATTAACATTAGATTTCTTTCTGCAGAGCTAACAGCTTTTCACAACAGTGTATTTTTCTACATATAATAATAATTCATAAAGGATCATAATTATAACATGACATATTCTGATTTTTCTAATGGTACACTTTTAAAGAATTATTTAGGCACAGGCAATCTGATCTCCTTAATTGTGTTCATATATCAATGATGCATATAATACTTACCTAGCTCTTGAATTTTAAACAAGATTATGTTCTAAAATATATTCCAAACGAATAAAATATAATTCCCCTTACAAAAACACAGACAAAAAAAGATGGATTCAAGAGACCCTTTGATACAAATTCAACTCTTAAACTGTATTGGGCAGGTTATCTTCAACATTTTTATTTTTCTTCAATATTTCTTGGAAGACAATTCAGATGAGGATTCAATTTCTGTAGCACATAAAATTACATTTGTCTCATGTTTAAATATAAAAATTCAAATATGTATTTCTAATCTATTCAGACTTGAAGTTACAGGACCAAGAAAAACAATGAAAAAGAACTCAGAGTTTTTTTAAAACAAATCGTTGTGCTTTTGGAAGAGTGTTTCTTTTTTTTCCCCCTTCAAGACCAAAGCAGGACCAGTGATTAGTTTAAGTTCAGGGTAATTAGAACACCTGGCACAGCCTTCCTATTGCAGTTATTCCTCTTAGTCTGCAGCTAAAACTCTTAGACAAGATTTGGCATAGAAGTCTATTTCATCTTGCTATAACCATGTTTTTAATTCTCTATTTGCTAACTAGTCTATTTTCTAAATTTCTTTAGTCTTTGTGAAAATATTATTCCACGGCTTGTAGAATATTTGTATACACTTTCCATATTATTTTCATTTTCAAATATTTTAATAATTTAATTGTTTTTATTTAAAAATAAGTCCTACAGGTGTGGAAGAGCGACACATGCCTGCAATTCCAGAGAATTGGGAGGGTGAGACAAGAGGCTCAGAAACTTAGGGAGAACCTGTCTCAAAATAAAAATAAAAATAAAAAAGGGCTAAGATAGTAGCTTAGTGGTAGAGCTTCATTGGATGAAGCTTGAAACAGCCTCTAGGATTCACGAGTAGGGTATAGCTAACTCAGGTCTGTTGGCCCTTTGCTTTTTTTATATATATAAAGTTCTATTGCAACACGGTCACAACTATCATTAAACCTGTCCTATGTAATTTCTTTTACAATTCAAGGGCAGAGTTAAGTTTTTTTGCAACAGAAAACACTTGTACCTTAAATCTAAATATTTTTTCTATGACTCTTAAAAGGAAAAAGCATTCCCAACTCTTGCCCAAGAGTTGCAATAGGAAACAAAGTGAGGCCAAATAAATTGGTGCTGAGGGAGCTCAAAGAGAACAGGTCAGGAATTACAACAGCCTCCAAGGAAGCCTAGATGTGGGAGCAGTGTCAAACAGTGTCTCAGAAGCAGTGAAGTATGGAAAGCACTTCTACCAGCTCCCTAGGGTCAGTTATGCATATTTGTTCTTAACTACTACATACTAATAGATTAAAAAGTGAGCCTGAGAGTATTTACACAGGGAAATAGACACATGTAACACTTCAGGGCTTTAATTTATTTAGGTATTTTCAGAGACTCCATTTTTAAACATTTAAATCATAGCATACCTATAACTCTGCTCAGAAAGCTGACATTTCAGAGATCAGTGGCAGTATCTAAGGTTATAGAAGCTCACTCATATCAAACTCTTCTTAGGTAAATGCTAGAAGAAATGGTAGAAATCCAGGAGACTGAGCATGCTTATTAAAAAATAAAAATACCTTTGGTTTTATTATCCCAACCTAAATGAATGTGTTCAAAAGTCATTTTTTCATATGAGTCATTTACATATTGATGTGTTTCTGTTATGCAGAAATGGGTTCCTTAAGCCAAGCAAGTCAGTTGACAAATGTATTTCTACATATAGGAGTTTCAGGGTAAGAAAATTTCAAAATGTGTATCTATATGTATGTATATGCATATATATATGTATATGCACCGAATGCTATTTATACACATTTTATTATTCTTAAAGTTTAAGTGCAATTATTGTTTCTATTAATACTAAATACTCATTAAAACATCATTTAAAAATAAATCCATATATTTTATTTTTTTATTTACTTGTTTATTTTTTTACCAAGATTTTTTACTCAATTTCTTAAGACATTAATGACAAAGAAATGAAAGAGATTAATCACCAGTCTGAAATGCGGACTTTCTCACCTTAATTTGTACTGCATTAATTGTATAGTTTTTCTTTAATGTTTAGGTTTGTATGTGAAAGCTATATATGATAATGAGAAACATACACGTTTGACATTTTAAAATATATGATTACATGACCAGTGTAACTACACATCATGTACAACCACAAGACTGGGAAGTTAAACTCCAAGTATGTATGACATGTCATAATACATTCTACTGTCATGCATAACTAAAAGGAACAACTTAAAAAAAATAAAATATATGACTAAAGTCCTGTTCATTATGAAGGGGAAGATTTCCTCATCATAGTACCATGCCACAAATGGAGAACGTTAGTTCAAATGTTTTGCTTATTCAGAATCAGAGGACATTGGAATTCTTTAAAATCTTTACAACTAGAAGTTTCTAAATAAATTATTAGAGAGAATTCAATTTTAATTATAAGCGTGTCTTGGTGGAGATTATCAGCCATGAGAGATGATGGGAAAAACTAACAACTCACTCTCCAAAATTCTAAACACTTATTTGTCTCTAGTTACCTAACTCATTGTTACAAGTGCACATTTTACATACATATTAATAAAACAACTTATCCCAATCACTTAATTTTGAAATCAATGTTTGCATACATATATTAATTTTTAAATTTCTGTATCCTCTTCTTAAAATTTCCACTTGAATTCATACAATTTCCCATGTTGAACCTATATTTTCTTATTATTATATATACTTTTCACAAACAAACCTAAACATCAAGCTATGTATATTTATAATAACATTTCCATCACGTTATCTTGACAAAAACTAGTTGAAGTTTTTGATTCAAGAAGATACTTAATGTACTTCAGAATCCCATAAAATTCACAAAGAAAAGGCAAGAAAATTTAGCTTTGAGATTTTGCTTAAGATCATCTTTCCTTTTTTTAAAGGAAGGTTATTTTAATTCAAAGGTATAGCTGGGTAAGTATTAAGAATTTTTTATTCATTCTTGTAAAACTCAGATTTTTTTTCATGTCATTTAGTAATTTATTCCTCTATAAAATAAATGTTTTCTTTGAGGTCTCTATTCCAAGCAGAAACCTTTTAGATCCTTATGGCCATGACCATCATTTTAATCTGATAATTTTACAAATCTAAATACTTTTAACACCCTGAATTCTTCAGAGAAGCACAAATCCTATCTAGCTGTAAATTATATAATCAAGTGAATACAGAAATGGAGCATTTCTCAATTCTCGGTATTCATTGAATGGCTCATTGTTCAATCAGTCTGCATTTCATAGGTGATATTTATTTGGACTTGTCATAATCTGAACTTGATACGGAGTGTCACAGGGGGAGGGAAAGTTGATAATTCTTTCAAGATCTTATATTCATTGAAGAGGCTTATTTTTTAAAGATATCTATGATTACATCTCTTGGTTTTTCTGCCACTGCCGTTCTTTATTCATCTTTTTTGTTTTATTTTCTAGGTTCTCATTAATGTTTCTGACACTCTATATATGAAGAAATTAATTTCGTAAAGTCTGACTTTTATAATCCTGATATTTTCTAACATATAACTTCCCTTTTAATTTATGGACTTTCTTTACCTAGATATTTTGTTAGATGATTTAGGATACAGTATCCAAGGAATCATCAAGGTAAAACTGAAATATTGGTTGATTTCTAGTACACAAGATATACCACCTCGGATAAGTTATGAGATCAAAAGATTCAACATGAACTGAGAAACAGATGGTTTTCATCCTAAACTTTAGAGTGGAAAGCATATTCAGAAAGTCAGTCTAGCATAGGAGTCAATTTCTCTGTCTATCTAGGTATCATCATCTATCTATTATCCATCATCTACTCATCATTATATCAACCTACCTTTCTACTTATTATTAGAGATATGTATATATGTATATGTGCATATATTATCTATCATCTATCTTATCATCTATCCATCCGTGCATCTATCTCTGTCTATTACTTTATCTGTCTATCCCCTAGAAAGAGGTTAGAATTAATACAGAGACTAGGCAGACATATAGACTCAGTCCTTTATCTCTACATGAAATGACAAAATCCTTTATGAATAGATAATAAGGCAAAAATAGAACTTCGCCAAGGAATGTTTAGGCTGACAAGGAAAGATGAGAAAAAGATTGAAAGGAGAATATCTAATAAGCAATTGTACAGTTTGAACACTGTATCCTTCCTATGGCCTGCCTCCTGTTTCCCTAAAATCCATGCTTCTATAGGTACTGCCAAGAATTTGACAAACTTGATAAAAGAGTTTCAATCAGATGTTTTAAAGTTTCATAATTTACCTAAGATATACAAAGTGAATAGTACGAGTGGGATTAATCACCAGCCTGAAGCAATGATTACTGTTACCAATTTTGATTAATGTAAATGTTCTAAAAATTTTCTTCTGTTTGGATACTTACTTCATATTAAAGTTATAGATACTTAAAAATACTTTATGCAAATATTTTCTACATATGTCTTTATACTTTCTCCTACTTATTTCTGTAAGTAGGATTATTAAACACAGAGACTCGGCAAATTAATTGTGATGTTTATGTATGTGAGCTCTTGAGATAGGCATCCTGGTTTTGAACCTGACTCTGACACACATCAGCTTGTGAGCCCTGAGTTTATTCTACTTTTTATGCCTTAGTTTTCTCATCTTAAAAGAGAAATTAGATAATATTTCATAGACTTATGAGTTTATAAATGTGGATACATATACAATGCATGTAGAAAAGTACTTAAATCAGAATTATATTTTATCATTTCTATATATTCTGTTGGGATTAAAACAAAAAAGGCTAGGCCATGGAGACTAGGGTAGGGACAGTAAAGATCAACAAGAGGGCAAGCATGAGGACAGCTATTTGAACATGCCCTGACTTAAGATGTTCCTATTTCTCAGAAATGACATAAATTTCCATCTCACAGAGAGTGACATTGTAATTCAGCCTGCACCCACCTGGAACAACTGAAATATCAAGAAACAATCAAGAGGAGCTTATCAACTTCTTGTGTGACTTTAAAAGACCGAATGCTGCTAACAGGGCTTGGTGGTGTACAGCTGTAATCCCAGCAGCTCTGGAGGCTGAGGCAGGAGCATCTCAATTTTAAAGCCAGTTTTAGCAATTTAGAGAGACCCTAAGCAACTTAGTGAGATCCTGTCTCAAAATAAAAACTGAAAAAGGGCAAGGATGTGTCTCAGTGATTAAGTGCTTCTAGGTTCAATTCTTGGTATTAAAAAAAAAAAAAAGGAATGCTGCAAGACCTGAACTGCCCTCTTGCCCCTCCCAGGCACACTGCAGGAGGAGTTCTGAGTCTTTCTATCAGCTTCCTGATCACTCATCTTGGTGGTATTGGCAGTGTTCATTCTTACACTTAGTGGAACATGAATCTGATCCTGACTCCTGCTGGATGGATACACTATTAAATCATCTTCCCTGGAGGGATTATTTCTTTATTTCAGTAATCAAGATATAAAAAGGTAATTTCTGGTACTTTACATATTCATTTTTATGTTTCTGTAACATTATGGAATAAAATGTTATGTACATCTTTGTGGGTTTTTTTGTTGATAGTAGATTTCCTTTCAAAATTTGTTCTTTATATATTTGCTCCTGCTCTTTGCTCATTTATGGGGGAATATATAAGTTTAAAAAGGTCATACTCCAAAAGTTCTTTAATTTTAGCAATATTATATAAGTACTTACTCATCACAAAATAAATATTTTAATGAGTTTTTAAAAATAATTTTATCTCAGAATTTACTTTTATAATGTCATCAAAACTACATATTTTTCCTTTGTGATATGTCTTCTCCTTTTTTGTTTCATTTTTATGATTAGACATATTCTGATTTCAATTTAAATATATTCATTAAAATCTATTTTATAGCTTCATTTTTTGTAGTTAATTATGCTAATCCCTCTGTAATTTATACCTTGATATGACATGAGAATTGAGTATATCTTAATTGTTTTGTAGTTAATTAACCTATTATTACAACTCTTTTGATATTTCATGTAATCATTATTACTTGTTTCTATTGTATCTTCCATGTTCCATTAAGTTGTCTGTCAATCTGTAACAGTGGTCCACATCGTGCTTTCAGTATAAGCCTTGCTGCTTTGCCACTGGGACTTATTTTTGAAATAAACGTGTTTCTTTCTCTTCCTCTCTCCCTCCTCTTCTCTAATCTTAGGGAAACAAGATTACCTCTTCCCTACCCTAGGCAGTTATCTGTCCTTGAGCACATACCCAGCACAAGTAATTCAGATTTTGGGAGGGCACCTGGAGATCTCAGAAATGACTATTACCCAAATTAACAGGTGAATTATAACTCCCTTTGGAGAATATGTGGAATGTAGCCCTTGACTCACCTCTTTATAAAACTCCTGTTCCCACTGATGGGCAGAATCCTAACCTCTGGGAGTCCCCTGTGTTTCTCCTATGCTAGCAAAGAAATAAAACTTTGTTTTACTTTTTCAAAATTGGATTAGTATTGGGGATAAGAACAGAACTTTTGGTAACAAATTGATGACTCAGATGAGACTCTTGATCTGCCCCAACTCCAGCTTTCTTGAGCAGATCTAGCACTCCAAGCAACCTCACTTCCATGCCAAATATGCAAGTTTTCTCCTGAATTTCTTGACAGCCCAAGCTTGAAGAGTTAGAAGAGGAGTGAGTTTGCCTCAGGTCAAACCAGAGGAGCTATTCCTCTGGGATTAAAGAAAGGGACTGAAGGACTGTCCTAGAAGCTGCTGAAGCTCTTTATGTTTTGTGGAACTCCGATCTTCTCTCCCTGAATGGTACTGTTCACTCAATCTTGGTCCACATTGAGAAAAAAGAAAACTGAAAATGGAAGTCATAACACCCTTGGCCATCTGATAAGTCCCCAGGTGTGCATGCTGGAACTCTTGATTCCACACATCTGGTTCCTCTTCCTAGGAACATATGGTTCCTCTTTTTGGTGATATCTGTGGTTCCACCGGTGTAGGAGTCATGATTAAGCAGGGCTTGAGAACCTAGGGCTTCATGTACTCCCTTCTGGTCTTTCTAGGTACTCATCTGTTTGTTGGCCATGGTTTGGGAATTCTTTCTTATTTTCTATTGGTGTTTTTATTTGTATCTGTTACTACCTCTTTTAAGATATAAAAGGCATGGCCGTTTCAGCCAATATCTTTCTCAAGAGACTACCTATAGGATCAATGTTACTGCATTGATATAAAAGAGGCTTATACTAATAGGCGGCCCTTTTAACCAATCTCTTTCCCAAGAGACTACCTATAGGATCAATCAGATATTGGCTGAAAGGGCTGCCTATTGTTATAAGCCTGTCTAAGAAAAAGATGATGTTTTACTGTAGTGATCTGGACTTTGAATGGCCTTCTGAATTTTTATACAATCTTGCAATTGGAGTTGGTCTGTCAGAAGTTTTAAAGTTAGTGGAAGAAATTCTGTATATGCTGATCTCTCTGTTTTAAAGGTTCCCATTTTTTGCCCATGGTTTTGGGTATCCTCTCTGGTGTTGTTCTATCTCTGTGTTTTTTGTTTGTTTGTTTGTTTGTATCTGTTACTAGACCTTTAAGATATGGGCAATGCTGTGTTGATCCTATAAGTAGTCTCTTGGGGAAGATCTTGGCTGAATGGGCCACCTATCACTAGAAGCCCAAGAAAAGGATGTTTTAAGCTGGGCACGGTGGCTCGTGCTTGTAATCCCAGCACTTAGGGAGGCTGAGACAGGAGAATTGTGAGTTCAAAGCCAGCCTCAGCAACGGCGAGGCGCTAAGCAACTCAGTGAGACCCTGTCTCTACATAAAACACAAAATCGAACTGGGGATGTGGATCAGTGGTTGAGTGCCCCTGAATTCAATCCCTGGTACCAAAAAAAAAAAGGATGTTTTAGCCAGACACTGTGGTGCAAGCCTGTAATCCCAGCACTTAGGGAGGCTGAGACAGGAGAATTGCGAGTTCAAAGCCATCCTCAGCAAGGCGAGGCACTAAGCAACTCAATGAGACTCTATCTCTACATAAAATCTCTACATAAAACACAAAGTAGGGCTGGGGATGTGGCTCAGTGGTCAAGTGCCCCTGAGTTCAATATCCAGTACCAAAAAAAAGAGAAGAATGTTTTACTGTAACTAAAATCTGGGCTTTGAATAGTTTTCTGGATTATTACTCAATCTTGTAGTTGGAGTTAGTCTTTCAGAGGTAAAATAAATGGAAAAGTTTCTGTATGTACTAACATTTATGCAGATTGGCAAGAAGGAGTCTGAAAAGTCAGAAGCTAAGTTGAGAATGCCAAAAAGAAACTGCCTCTGGTGTGCAAGGATAGTAAGACACCAGAAGGATGTGTTAAAAAAAAATGATTTAAATCTTTTCAACCCTGTGCTGGCAGTGTCAGTGCCACCTAGTACTTTCTCAGTCTGATCCCTGGAAGTCAAAGATGATATTGCTGTGGGCCAGGGACATCAGCCCTGGGCTGGAAGAAATAAATCCAAGAAAAATGGTTGAACTGTAGAAAACCTGGTAAAGAAGACCTGGCCTCTGCCCTTCTTTCCAGGACCTTTTGTCCATAGGACAGGAGGTGAAGGCTGAGGGTCACAAAAGACAAGGAAATATATTCCAGCACTATTAATTTATGTTTGTGGGAAAGGAATAGTATTCCCTTTTAATATCTGACAGGTCACTCCATTTGGCCCGGGGGCATCCATCACTGGGGCAGATAAATTCTTGCAATGACAGTATCACATCAAACTAAATACATAGGGAGATGGGGAGAAAAATCAGCTACACCCAGAGAAGAACAGAAATTATGTCCAGACCATGTTTTGCTGGCAGCACCTGCAAAGGGATCTTCAAGGAAGCCTACAGAAAAGAATAGAAAGAGCCTTCTCCCTTCAATATCAATATGCCTAGTGTAAGAAAAAGGCCCCAAATGAGACACTGGGTGTGTCAGTGGGGAAATCACTTAAAGTTGATGACATTGTGAAACTGATAAGGGAGATGTATCAGGCACAAAAATGTCTTATGGTACAACTTGTTGTATGCAACCTGGAAGGAAAAAAAAAGATTAAGGCACAGTTTTTGCATGTCAGATTGTACAACCTTCTTCTGAGATGAAAATTAATGTGTAAGTTAAACATGCAAATAATATTCACAAGAATTGTTCCAGAATATGAATTTAAGAAAGAGTCTGAAACTGGAAGAGAGAGATGAAAATGTTATAGGTGTGAAAATATATTATAGTATGGAAAATAGAAGGTAAAAAATGGTTCTGGATGAGAAAGTACTTGTGTATTATATAAGTAATATTATTGTGCTAGAGTCCAATATGAAAGAGAGGACAAAACTAAGGGTATAAACAAGTTGCAGAATGTCTAAGTAAGTTGCAGAAGGTTTATGGAAGGTAAATCACAAAAATGTTTTTTATGTAATTTAATTATCTATAATTAGCACAATCAGTTATTTTAATTTTAATGCACTGATATGAAGCAAAGTCTGAAACATTGATTAGCTCTTATCTATCAAGATGATTTTCTTGTATCTGTGAGGTTTTATTATCAGGTAAACAAAATATTAAATAAATTAGGGTTTGCACCTGTTTTAAAATCTTTTAAATGATCACTCCCTAACTGGTGAATAAATAACTATTATTTTAAGTTATTATAATATAGTTGACACTTTAAATATATAAAACTAGTGATATGTATACATCTGAGAATAATGTTTGTATGAGCCTTAAGTGTTATGTAATATTTTATAAAATGAAAGATTATGTAGGTTTTCTGGTAAGGTAATCAATAAATGCTCTCTTTTATACATAGTATCTGACATAGGAGGACACACTGCAATTTGAAGACCTTGCTTATATCTGCTTATTTGACTAAATTTATTTCTAATCATTAACAGTGTTTCCTAAATGTATAAGAGATTAAAGGGTATCCTTTGATTTTTGCTAGTAATGCTAACCCATGCAAACTTGTGATTATTGTAACTCTACACTATGAATTTCTAAATTTTACTTTAAAAATTAAATTTAGTTAATGGAAGACTATCTGTAATTGTGATGCTAACCATTACTGACTTCTTTATATATTAGATGCATTCATGCTTTTCAAGTGTATGAGCCTTTTAAAATATAAAGATTGGGAGAACACTTTACTAAGATGGTATTCTCCAAACTAAAATTTTCTTTAACAATAGTTCATGGGCTGGGAACATAGTTCAGTTGGTACAGTGCTTGCCTCACATGCACAACCCAGGGTTTAATCCCCAACATCACAAAACAAAACAAACAAAATACTACAAAAACAATTTTTGTCTTCATATTTATATATAAATAACAAATTTAGTTGGTATTTATGTTATTTAATATTTTGTAACTGCATAAAGGTATATTCCCTTGATTAGGAAGTCAGGTGACTCACCAGCATTCCAGGGCCCTTAAAGGGGTTTTGTACTCTGGGTCTTGGCTGACCGTAGAGGGAAAGAGCCAAAATATTAGTTTCTTTTTCCTTGGCACTTTTACTTCCTTGACTTTAGTCTATAAGTTTTTGGTTTTAAATATCCAGCAGGCCAGTTTTACCAGTCTCAAAGTGGAAGTAATGGATTACAACTTCAATATTTATAATGTCAACAAGTTATATGTAAATTTTGTGTTACTCTTTATGCAGAGCGGAAAGTTAAAGTTATTTTGGAAGGTAATAAGGAGAGCTTGAATTTTTTAATAGTTGACAGTGTGGAATATAAAAACATTTTACACTTTTCCCACAAAAAGGAAGTTAAAAACTCTCTTAGTCTTTCTGTTTGATTCATGTTTTATTATTTTATCTGATATTCAGATGGATTCAGGAAATAGTACATGTAAACTTTGTAGATTTACATTTTTTTAAAAAAGACAGAGATCAGCTTCAGAAATAAAACAACTAAGATTTGTCAAGAGGCCATGCTCTTGAGCTAAAGCTCTGCCTCTCATATTTCTCCTTGTTAAGATGGCTCTAAAGTAGGCTGAAGTTAAGCTTACTTAATGTTCTGTTCAAAAGATTGATATTTTTATTGTAAAGATGACTATCATCTCAACATAAACAGGGTGTATAATTCAAAACTTAAGTAAAGGTTCAGGCAAATTGTAAAAGGTATTTAGGTTTGTAAAAGAGTTTTAAAAGAAAGTAAAACTTGTACATTATTGAGTTGATAAATATATGTGTACTTGTAGAGGTTAAATAGTTACCAGAGATGCTATAGTGTTCATTTTGTAATTTTCTTATAAAATGTATAACTGTTGCCTGTTCATGTTTTGCAGAGGCACTACTTCTAACCAAACAACTTGAGTTAATTTAAGACAATAAATTGTCACTTACAGGACAAATAGGATATAATGCTGACTTTGGTACTGATTAAATGAACAGAGTAGCTGAAATTATAGATATTGAAGTTGTAACCCATTACTCTCACTTTAAGCATGGTGAGAAGGGCCTAGGGGGATCAAGAGGACTAGAGAATAGGAAGCCATCCAGTGCACATTCTGCAAGGAAGAGGATCATTGGAGAGAGAAATGTTCCTGATGCTTCCAAGGAATGTATTTATGGTCAACAAGACTCTGATACAGCTTGCAGATGGCATGACTGGTAGAGGAAGGTTAAAGGAGCCAAGAGGTTTCTAAAAAGTTTCCAAGAGTGATCCTTGAAGAATCTCACCTGACCCTAAGAGTAGATAAGAACAAGTTCTATTTTGACCAACTTGATCTTAACCATCTCTCAGGAGAGTATGACCAAAGTGCAGTTATATATGGATATTTAAAAGAAAATATATTTTTAAATGTAATTTAAGATGTATGCTTGGGTCAGCCCTATCAAAAGTAAATAAAGCTGGAGGCTATAAAGAAAGAGTTTTTGTGTGGGAGTGCCTAACAATAATGATCACACAGGACTTTAGAGTCACAAGTTTTTCCCGAGTTAATTTGAGCCTGATCTTCTCAACCTCTTTCAAAGATAAACTTGATCTGTTTTTCACTGGTATGATTATGAGTTATTGTCATCATGGTTCTCAAAGACTGACTAAAATATTAATTTCTTTTGTGCTAATTGTTTAAAAAAAGTAATACTTTGCAGTCTTGCTTATTATTGTCCTGACATAATCTCTGCCCTATGTATACATTTGTTCAGTCATGTACCAATTGCCACCATAGATCTCTGGAATGCCCCGATGTGCTGAATATTCTTAACTGTCCATGTCCTATCTGGTAGAGAACAAGGATTTAGTGTAGCTTACCCCAATTTTGCCTTCTCTCAGCAGGAAGCAGCGTTGAGCTGTTGTCACCCTTTCTTTCATGGAAATGAATTGTAGACATTGACAGTGCGGAAATTTAACCGTGGTCCACCTGATGCTTTGAATATAGCCCTTGCTTCTCTGCCACTGCAACTTATTTATTTATTTTTATTTTTTCCATGTTCTATTTTATTTTAT
This sequence comes from Xerus rutilus, assembly GCA_028644305.1. Lineage (NCBI taxonomy): Eukaryota > Metazoa > Chordata > Mammalia > Rodentia > Sciuridae > Xerus > Xerus rutilus. Next base: position 100,445,609 of record CM053409.1, on the reverse strand, counting down.
TTTCTAATGCTAGCAGTGCTTTTATTTATTTATTTATTTATTTATTTATTTATTACATGAGAAAACATGAATTTCTTCATGGCAATAAAATGAGCAGGAAAAAATATTTGCACTAATACATCATTAGTCATTACTATCAAATTAAGTTCTAAAAAGTTAAGCATTCCAATAGAAAAAAACCAACAGAGAATATGAACAGATGATTCATTATATAATAGAAATGGCTTTTTTTTTTTTTTTTTTTGGTTTAAGCACTTAAGGATTTTGGTTTTTTTTTTTGAGTAGCATTTTTTTAGAGGATAACATTTCATTTCTCTGGTTGTAAGTGATATAAAATCACAGCATATATGCAGTCATACATATAGTTAGGGCTATGATGACCATCATATTCCACCATCGTTATTGTCTCCATGACCCCTCCCCCCTTACGCCCCTGTGAATAGACTTCCTCCATTGTTCCCATGTCCTTCCCCACATTATGGATCAGCATTCACTTATCAATGAACACATTCAGCATTTGGTTTTCTGAGATTGGCTTATTTCACTTAGCATGATGTTCTCCAACTCCATCCATTTACCTGCAAATGCCATAATTTTATTCTTTTTTATTGCTGAGTAATATTCCATTGTGTATATATACCACAGTTTCTTTATCTATTCATCTATCGAAGGGCATCTAGATTGGTTCCACAGTTTTATAGCAGCTCAATTCACAAAAGCTAAACTGTGGAACCAACCCACTGCAACTTATTTAAAAGGATATATTTCTCTTCTTCTTTCCCTCTCCCTCCCTAATCTTTTCTCCTCTCTAATCTTAGAGAATCAAGACTTCATTTCTTCCCTATTCCAGGCAGAGCTACCTGTCCTTGAGAACACAACCACTGCAGGAACCAAGTAGTTAAGATTTGAGGATGACACCAGAAGTTCTCAGAAAATACTATCTCCCAAATTCACAAGTGATTCTAACTCCTAACAGAACACCTGGAATGTAGCCTTTGACTCATCACTTTAAGACTATCCTGTTTCCCTTAATGGGCAAAATTCCAACCTCTGGGACTGGATTTCCTTGTGTTTCTCCTTTGCTGGCAAAGAATAAAACTTTGTTTTCCTTTTTCTTAAAATTATGTCTTTATTATTGGATTGGAATCAAAGATGAGGACTGAACATTCAGTAACAAATTCAACTGTGTCAATTCAATCTCTCTTTTTGAAGTAGAATATATCTTTTTACATTACTGAATAATTGTATAAATATAAGTTGATATGCAGAATTGAGGCTTTATCTTTCTCATTTATGTTCCCATTTACTTTCTTATTCCCTCACTTGAAGCAAGAACACAGGCATGTGCTCCAATCCTGTACACCTTATGACCACAATTGAAATGTTCTGGAGATTTTCTAGAAATATATACTTTCCTGATTAAAAAATAATTATAAATTTACAAAAAGGTAGACAAAGATGAGTGGTGGTGGAGACTTACCTTCTCAATTCTTGTATTAGATTTGTTGATATGAATGTGTGACACTAGATGTGTAGGACTGTTATCCTGTAAACAGGAGGTAGTATAAAGCTGGTTTAGAATCCTGGCATTTTGAGAATATGCATTTTTCAAACTTTGAACTATCTACTCTAGAAATATTTCAATATTAGATAATTAAGGCCAACAATAATATATCCAGCATAGAGGAATGTCCTAGATTTAGTATTTACTGATTTATTGCACTGGAATGTCTTTATTAAATTTACAGCTGATTTAATTTTTCCCTGATTCCTACCAAGTAAAGATAAAAACCTTAGATCAGCTTTAGATTTCAGATTTTTCTTTTTTTTATTTCCAGCATCATTTATGGTTATTTGTCAATGGACTTGTATATTCAGATAGAACTTCAATCCCCAGCATATAGCTTTATTAGACCCATCATTTCTAGCTAAAACATTCTTCCTACCCAAACTTTTATGTTCAATTTGTCTTTGAACTTCAAGGACAATCATGCATTACAACAATGTATTAAAAGTTTTCTTTCATCATAATTGAAGTATTATTTCCCTTTACCCTGAACACCAAAAACATTTAGCTTATTTCATTCAAATGGCAATTTTACACATGAGAATTGAAACCATTTACAGCCACACAGCTTGTTGCCTACACTGACATGAATTTACTATTCCAGTGTTTACAATTAACAGAAATTTAATCATCTAGCAATTTCTTACCCAAGAAGATGAAGCTATAATAACTTTGTTTGCTTTAAAAACTTCCAAAATATTCACTTTTCTTAATAGTAGAGTAGCCTACTTACCTTCTTGATGGTAAATAAGTTTTCTCAGAACAATTCATGCTTAATTTTTATAAATAACAAATCTTTATTATCTAGATTCACTTATAACCTTTTACTGTGTCAGCCATTCCTTTCCTTTTATATTACAAACTTTGCTCAGACTCTATCAGGTAGAGTATATTAGACATATACAGATTCAGCTTGACTTAATTGCAAGCACCTTGAGTCCTAATAATCCCTGAGTAACCCTTGTCAGTTTCCCCATATAGTTTCCCAGCCTACTATAAATAAAACTTTAGAGTAACAAGTTCAGCTTTACAACTGAACAAGGCACTTGATACCTTCAGATAATCCACACGTGTTCAGGTTTGAAATAAGTCACTTGTGTCCTGATGATTATGTAAACCAAAACTTCTGCTCCAAAGCACAGGGCACTGTCTCATCTTGCTGCTACTCAGAACTATGATTCTGCTAGAAGGTCCCTAATAAAATTCACTTGTCAATTTTTAAACTACCTGCCTCATTCTTTGATTTCATAGTATCACATGGTTAGTTCCCAATTATAGGGATCGGGTTGTTCTAGAACAGGAAATATTTGGAAAATATAATTATAAACAAAATTTTCATCTGACCCGGAAATCACTTCCACAAAGTTAGAAGAGCTACAGGGCACTTTCATAATTGCAAACTAGAATGGCATTAGCATAACAAACACTCCATTAAAGACTGCAAAGATAAAAAAAACCGTGTTTTATATAGTGAAGAATATATAATCAATATATGATTAAGAATATGTAATCAATATATAATCAAGAATATGCAATCAATTGCATATATATTTATACATAAACAATAACTTGTCCTGAAGTTAAAGGATGTAAAAACACAATTTGTCAAACTTAGATCTTAACTTTATCTGGTAATTGGGCAGACATTGACTGTTAGTTAATATGCCTTATAAAGAGGAGAAACAAAACTTCTCATGGCTTCAGTGTTACTGAAACCTCAGTTCTTGTCCCCAGTGCAAATCCAATAAAGACATGGTTTTGAGAAGAAAAAAAAAGTTTTATTTACTACAAAGGAGAAACACAGGGGACTCCTGTCCTGGAAGCTGGGATTGTGCCCATCAGAGGGAAAAGTGTTTTAAAGAGGTCAGTGTAAAGTCAGATGACCAAAAGGAGGCAAATTAAAACCACTGGGCAAGGCTTTATTGGAAATACATGCTCTTGGGCTGAACTGTCCTGTCCATCAGAGTGTGTATGGGAGAATGGCACACGTGTTCCGGGGTACAGAAAATTTTTAAAGGCCTGGTCAGGAAGGGGAGGGCTTAGGGCAGGAAGAGAAGGTCAGAGTCCTTCCTAGATGAGTCAGGAAAAGCCCGCTGATTGACAGGAGGCGCCTCTACTGCTGACGTCAGTGTCTGACCATTCCATGGCTGCCCCTAAGAGGACACACTGAACCCTGAACTGACCTAACAGTCAGTCAAAGGCTACATTCCATTTTTTATCTGTTGGGAGTTATAATTCACTTCTTAATTTGGGAGATAGTCATTTCTGAGATCTTCTGGTGCTATGCCAAAGTATGAATTAGTTCATTCTATGGTGAGTGTGTACTCAAGGACAGATAATTCTGCCTAGGATAGGAAAGAAAGGTAATCCAGTTTACCCAAGATTATGGAGAAGAAGAGGTCGAGGGGGGAAGAGAGAGAGGAAAAGAAAAAACATGTCCTTTTAAAAATAAGTTGCAGTGTCAGAGCAGCAAGGGTTATATTCACAGCATATAGTTGACCACTGTTACATTAGAATAGCAGATAATTTTTCAAATTGGAGCAAGGTACCCACCAAAGTGGGTCTCTAAACTTCCCGCAGCAGTTAGGAGGATGAGTTTCTATCTTCTTTGATGTTTATATTTCAGAGATGATTCCTAGTCGTTGAGAAATTGATAAAGAGTCCATTTGGCCTTCAAAAGACTGAATTATAACAAGATATATTTCATGACTTTACAGTTATTTCAAAATGGATCTTACTGTTATGTATAACTAAAACAAACCAATAAAAAATAAAATAAATAAAATTAAAAAAGAGTAGTAGAGAAAAAGAAACAGGGAGGGAGGCAGAGAGAGAAAAAGGAAGTAGTGGGGACTGAGTTGAAGCAAATTAAATACTGTGCTTGTATAATTATGTCAAAGTGAACCTCAATATTATGTACAACTATAATGAACTAATGAAATGAAGTTTAAAAATGAAAAAAGAAAAATACATTAAAAATAAAAAAGAAAATATGTCTTAAATGTGACCTCACAAACATTTTGAATTTGGTACCATTGCAGTCCTCCATCTCAGATAGCACCTTCTGTCAAGGTAGCACTTTCCCCTACTACAGTAGGAATAGACTTGACTTTGCTTTAGATATAGGTAATCCTAATAGTGTGTGGGGGAAGCTCACAACAAATAATTAGTCTTTCATGCTAATTTTTGAAAGTATCACTTATCTTCTAGTAGATTTTAAGCCACCATAACATAGAAATAATTTATATGTAAATGTCTTATTTTTCTTTTGTGCTTATCATAAAGCATTATTCTTATGTATACTTATACCCATGTACACTTACATGTATGTATATGGTCAACCACAAAAGATTTCTATACCTGTACTTAAAAAAACAAATTTTTTTTATAGTCACCACAATGTCTTGTGTGTTTGATGATGTGAGTGAGAACACACACATCTGATAAACAATTCTCTTTCCCTACTCTGGACATAATTTAACCACAAACAAAAATGTGACAAGTCTTTCATTTGATGTAAGCTGAGAAAAAATAGTCAATTAAAAATTAGTAATATAGTTATTTAACATAATATCTAATTATTTGTGATTATCTGTAAAAATTGTATTTTTTACTGTATCTGTTATAAAGTACATCCAAACTGCATGATTTCAACAAATAAAATATATTAGATTTTCTAATATACTTTAAAATTATTTCTTACTCATTAATGTATCCTTTCTAGTTATGATTCTTATGATTATTGGCTGGTTCTTCATTTTCTAAAATAATATACTTTTTAAAAAGCACTTTAGAGATAAATACATCTGCATTGCTATGAAAATAACCTCCCTAAGAGATCTGCTTTGAGAGAGATGTTAAGCCTTTTTCATTCCTAATTAACCCCCTACCCAGGCATTGTGCAGTTTCTCAATCATCATAAAAGCCACAGATTTCTTCTTTTCTTTAAACATGCCAGAGAGCACAGAGAGCAATGGCTCCTGCTGTGACTAGACAAAAGCAAAATGCTAATACCAAGTTAGCCATGACCTTTATCCTCTACCACAGTCATCAGGCAGTAGCTACTTCCAGATCACAGAGGAAATAACAATACTCAAAACGGTAATAAAAGTTCTGTTCTAATTAGGGAAAAAAATTGAGACATTGCAATCCTTTATCTGATACTTTCAGTTAACTTTCAGGAAGGCTTTGGAAGTTGCTGAACATGGTAAAGGTTTTATTTGACTTCTATGTTACAATTATTAAATACCTACCAAGGCAGGCGGTTAAAGTGGGCCAGAAGAGAGTTTTGAATTCAGTGAAAATACCATTTTCAAATGGAGTAGACATTTACTTAATTATAAAAGTACTTGAGAGAATTAGTCACATGCTTCTTCTGTGTACTGGATTTTCCCCTGTTATCTTTAATGTTGTGAGTACACAGTAGGCATTTTAGCAACTATTGCATTTCAGCCAGATGTCCTTTTTACAATTTAGGTAATGCCCATAAGATGAATTAATGATGTTTACTATCTTTCCCAGATATACAGAAATAAGGAATTGTCAAGCATATTATGTCATTCCTGATGTAAAATAACAGTGCTGCTCTAAAGGAAATGAGAAACTAGTATATTCTTGGCTAAATAGAAGTGAGAATGGACCTGGAAAATGGATTCAAGTTGCTCTGAATGACATGTTCCACTGTAGAAAAGAGTATTGTGACCAAAAGAAATGAGTTTACCTCTTGGTGAGTGCAAACTGCAAATTGCCAACTGATAAGGACAACCAGGAGATAAGAGTGGAGAAAAGTTTAGTACAAGTAACGAGATCCACTAGAGTTCATTTGTTGATTGGTGTTCTCTCTAAGCAAAGAAAGCAGTTGGACATTTATCAGGAAACTTAATCACAGAGGGAAGACCCATCATCACAAGTACAGGTTGGCATATTCTTGAGCACACTCATTTCAAGTTCATAATCACATGTTCTGAATATATAAATAAATTAGTACATATAATTGAGCATAGATATTAGTCATTGTGAAGCCAGAATTGGACAGGCAGTAGTATAGATAGGTAAATTGAGTTAGATTGGAACAGGAGGCCAATTTGAATGAGTCACATATACAGGAAGGAGAGAGATAAGGGGAAGAGAGCAGGAGAACAAAGGAAGCCTAAGACTTAAAAAGGCAGGACACTCTCACTTCTTGGGATACCAGGATACCAGCTATGGCCCCCTTCTCTCTCCCTGGAGAAGTCTATGTTACCCCTTTTAAATAAACACTGCTTTATATGCTTGCTTCAGTGTGTTTCTCTAATGTTTAAACTTCAACATGTGAGGAAGCAGAACTTGTCACAGGTAACCAGCAGTATCATTTGTCATTTTCTTCCAAGCGTCCTAGCTAAAACAAAAGAAACAAAAGGAGACCCAGTTACTCACCTAACCAACTCCATTTTGCCTCTCTGACTCCAATTGCCTCTTTGACTTGTTTTTTCTTTCCTTCTGAGTTCTCCTGAGTCATTTTCTGCTGTACTTGCCTTGGCTTCCAGAAACAATGGTTCTGATGGATAAATACCTTGTGACAGGAATTGACACTACCACCGGGCAATAGCAACTTTCTTATCCATGACAAGGCTCTAGATGACCAATTCTGAGATAATGATCAATCAGACTACCAACATGGCTAGTTATGAAAGCTCTCCAGCAATGCAAACCCACAATCTTTACATTTATGCCTCCTCTTAAAAAAAAAAGAAAGAAGCTCATGTCAGCTCATCAAAGACAGATCTTAGGCAACCAGACCACTCTGTTCTTCCCAGTGAGGACACACTGAAGATAAAGCTCCTTTCCTGCCAGTGCTATTGTCTTCAGTTGGATTTTGGGGATGAATGGTCAAACGTGGTCTGTTGGGATCCCAGGAATAGGGGCTTTTACCCTAATTCTGGTAACAAAACAACTTTGAAGCATGCTAAGTCTTTAAAGAGGCAACAATATTTCCCCTAGAAAATAGGAGTCTACTCTAAAAAGTTCGTGCCTTGTCTAGTGGCTGACAGTTACATGAACTTTTGTAGTCACAGAAAGGAAATAATGAATCAATATATTTACAATCTACAAAATAGGAGTATTAGGTAGGCAGGCTGCAAGCAAAGCAAGGGAAATTCGTCTATAGGTTTCAGATGTTATAGCATTTTTAGTATTAAGATTGGTAGTGGATCAGGGGTCTGCTAAACTTAGAAATATATTTTGAGAAGTTTGCCCAATAAATATAAGAATCTTAGATCAGGTACAGAAGATAATGTAAATACCTATTAAATAAAGGGCTTAAGATAGCCGAGGCTAATTCTGGGTCTTGACGTATGACATTCCATCTTTTCATATCATGAAGTTTTAGTCAGCTAAGGTCAAGCAACATTCAGGAAAATTATATAGATGCAATTTCTTCAGAGAACTTAATTTATATTATTATCTATTATAGTTTTAAAGAGAAAAAAATTAAGATTAGCATATAAATATTAGAAAAAGAGATGTATGTTTTACTGGGAATGGATATTATAAGACCATCTAACTTAGTCTAGAAATTCAGAAAATATTTCACAGAAAAGTGACATAGGTCCTGAGAAATAAAGATTGAAGCAACATTAATTGAACCAAGAGAGATGTGGACATGATGTCCCAGCAGCTAGAGGTTCTGTGATGGGTGAAACTTAGAAGAAAAAACATAAGAGGGTCTGGATTCAGATGTGCAGCTTGGGGTGCATCTGGGACTTCATGAGGACCAGTCTATACAAAGATTTTGACGTTATGTGTAAGATATGGTATACATTCCAAGCATAGAAAAGGCTTAAAAATTCCAGCACTTGATGAGTACCTTTAAAGAAATCATAAGTGGTGGTAATAAATTCAGTAAAAATAGATATATTCAGGAACTACTGCAATGTGAGAAAGAGATCTCAGCAAAGAACAGGGTAATTCTGAGTATAAAAAGAGTGAGAATTTATGGACAAGGAGATTGAAGTTGATATATGAAAAATTTCTAAGCAGAAACATTAGAGTTAAGGGTGGTTCTGGCTCAGCCAACCTGAGAGTTTCTTGCTGAAGGCAGGCCAGGGTGATCAGGTATCAGCTGGTGCATGAGGAGAGATGAAGAATTTAATCAGATATCGAGAGTGGTCTGATATCAAGGGTAGGGGATTCTCACTGAACCGATTTAGCAGGATTCTTATTATAATGAACACTGCAATCCCTATAAGGCTAAGCACGCACGTCGAGGTAGGGATAATTTAGAGGAGCCTGATTGTATTCTGGTCAAGGGGAGAAAGTTTTTGTACCTAGTAAAATATCTGATATGTTTTTAATATGGATTTAATTTAAAGATTTATGAGCATCCAGACACTAAATAGAAATAAATAGTAATGCTGGAATTCCATATACTTCTTCCCAGGAAACAAAAGCAGGGTGGATAGGAAGAGAAGTAGGTAGGTACCAGAGAGATGTAGGAAGGAGTTCTCTTACTTTCATGGTGAGTTTTCTATAATTATCAGTGTTGAACTAGGACCAGCTTTGGGTAGATGTTCCCAAAAACCTGAATGCCACTTTATCTATTGTGCTATTGTGGAATGAAAATCTTAAATTACAGTGCTAAGTACATTAAAACAACGTGGCTCTATTTTCAACATTCAATTCCTGGATAAATACTAAAATATTACTTTGGATTCATATCTATGGAAATATTTATATGAGACATAATGTTAAAATGGTGTGATTAGCTTTCAAACGTAGTTTGCAGAGCTAAGCTCAAATTTACCATTGCACAGAAAAGAAAAATATGAAGAACTAATTTTTCTGTTAAATAACATTTTATTTAAGGAAATTGATGCCATTCAGTTGGGACTAAAATATAAAATAAATTGAGTGAGTCTGAATTATTGAACTGAGCCATATATGTCCTCATGCTAAAACTTTGTGGTGATAAATAAATTTGCAGTTTTTAGAGGATGAGTTAAATGCCTCATAATATAGGGAATCATAAGTTAAATAAAAGAAGGCAAATTTCTCATTTGCAGACTATTTACCATCTATAAATGATTTAATAAAAAAATTTAACCACACTGAAAGTCATCATTTCTTCAAAAGAGAGAAAGAAAAATTGCTACAATGTTCACCTGTTATTTTAAAATAAACTCTTGCAGCCAAAATTTTGGCTTTGATGACATTAAGATTGAAATAAATGTCACTAATGGGTCTACCACAGGTCTTAAATCATATAGTTCAAATATAACCTTTCTCAGTCGCTGACAATGCTCTTCTCTTACAGAATAATACACAACTATTACAGTTACACAAACTAATACCTGCTTATGTTTAAAAGTCTAGTTCAACAATAGGATATACATAATGATGTATTTTGTCACTTTGTTTTCTTTATTGAATTTAGACTAATATTAAGACCCAATTTTAAGGATGTGAACTCAGAGTTAATTATAAAGGATTTTATGTTAATGCATTAAGATGTAAATATGTTCCAAGAAATTGTAAAATGAAAGTGAAAACACTGGAAATATATTTCATTTTCTAGAAACTGTCCAGGATGATTATAAGCCCTCGAAGATGAGATCCATTTTAGATATATACAAGTTATAAGATGAGAGGGGCTACAAACATGTCACCATAAAACAGGCCATGCTACTTAGATGATCTTTGACTTATGATGCCATTAATCCTGATAAACCCATTAGAAACTGAAGATATCATATGTCAAGATGCATTTAATATGCCTAACCTGCAGGGAATCATAGCCTGGCATTATAGTAGACTGTAGAATATGGAACCTCACCCTTGTGAGAGCATAGCTGACAGGAGCTGCAGCTGGCTAACACTGTTCAGATCATCCTACAGAATGTTACCAGCCTGCACAAAAATCAAATTTCAAAGCTTGAAATATGGCTTCTGCTGAATTTGTATTAATTTCTACCATCATAAGTGAGGTCTGTCTGTTTTAATGTGCTATTCCTAAAACCACAAAGATAGTGAATCTTACCACTACTCAGTATTACCATTGGCTCAACACTTAGTCAATATCCAAGCAATAATTCCAATTATCCTAATCTGTGCTCTTGCTGACTTACAATTGACTTTCTTAGTTGCTTAGAGTTTCAGTCCATTTTCTTTTGCTCACCACAATATGGTTTGTTCAATAATCAGAATTATCTCCAGCAAACCAATTTTATGCCCAGTAGCTTGTTTTTGCACATACTCTTAACTTTTGCTTCAAATATATTTTGCCTCACCCCTTCCTTACCCAGATGCCAAATTTAACCATATAGCTTAAGTCACATATGCTCTACAAAACTTCTTTTCTTACTATTCTTTAGTGTAATAGAAAGACTTATTTTTATTATAATAATAAAATTCTATATGTTACCTGAAGGTAAATTATAGACCAGCTCAGTTAACTGAGCTTTGCTAGGTTAGGCTGAATTACAACTGTGCTTGATTGGACTCCATATACTTTTCAAGTTTGGAACACAAACTAGGTATTCACTACTTGGGTTATATTTTTATTAAGGAAGGAATCTGAAATAATTATATAGATGAATTCAAAGATTATCCTTAAACTGTTATGTCAAATGTCATGTCTACCCTTATTCCATTTGCAAACACAATTCACTTACTTAAGCCTGACCTTGGAGCAGGAAGCATGCTTCACTTTCTGAGAGATATTATTATATAATAGTCTCAGAGGGGAGAGAGCCAATATTCAAACAATAATTCCAATTACCCCAATATATGCTCTTGATGACACATAATTGACTTTCCTCCTACAAAAAAAGCATGAGCTTAATATTTCCCCTTGGAATAAAGCAAATGACTCTTCTAATTAAAGGATAATATGCAGGTCCTATACCTCATGAACTCAGGACCAGATGTAGCTTCTTTTGAACTGGAAACATATGAACTAATAATATAAGTATAATCTCTATTTACACCCAATATTTAATGGTGAAACAGAGATACTATAACAAATAAATATGACTAGTCAAATAGAGGAAGAAGAGATGACATTCAGAACCACTGCTCATGGCATTTAATCCCTGTGTGACAAAACTGAAATCCTGCCATCTCCAAATGTAGAAACTATTCCACAGTTAGATGCCAGTGCCACTGGCTGACTGTGGATTGCCAATACTTGTTTCTGACACTTTAGTCTGCCCTCTGAGAGGCTCTTGCTTTTCCTTGTACTCCTTTGACTGTGTTAGGAAGGTCTATGAGAGCAGATGTCCCTCATGTCAGCTGAGCAACTTTGTCGGCTGACTGTCAAGAGAAAATGTGGGCCTAAGGATTATTTTGTCTGAGAGTTACAGTCTCTTTTATATCAAGATTGTCAAACTTGTAAAACTTGTAAAATACATTTTGATTTGATTTCAATTAGCTCCTCATCCAACAAACACATATTTTTGAGACATATTTTTAGTCTGTATGCTGATATATTTGGTGATATTATCAGGCTTCCTTAGGACCTTATATAGGTCTGTTTCCCTGGACCAGAGTTAAAAAAAAAAAAAAAAAGCCAAATAGTTCAATGATGAGCTTGTCCCCTAAACCTTAGCAATATACTCTCAGTTTGAGATAAACGTTTTCTCTTAGTTCAACCAGCTCTATTTGAATCTGAAGCACACATATATGAAAGAAGCTTTCAAATTTACACATCTAAATCAGTGTATATTTTGAAAATTGTGACCAAATTGTCCACAAATGGTTTTACTGAGTTGATGGCATTTCAGCTATGAAGAAGTGGTACGTTAACTGAATATGCTCAGACATCAGTCAAATCTAAAGCTAAAGACACCCAATCTATTTTAAAAATTATCATTATAGGGATTTTTTGTTTTGTTTTTGCAGTTTCAAGTTCATTTAGTTCATATTTCTTGTTCTGGAAGAAATTACAATTTTCTTAATCCCACTATGCATACTAATTTAACTAACAAATTAATCTGAGATACCACCTCAGTAAAATTTCAACAACATGTATTAAAATAAATAAAATCTCCATAATCATCTTCCAATTCTGCCTGCTATGGTTTGGATATGATTTGTGTATCCCTTAAAGCTTCACGTGCTTGTTTCCTCAAGGTGGTATTACTGAGATGGTGAAACTTTAGGAGGAAGAGCCTAGTGTAAGGTCACCGGTGGCAAGGTCTGTAGAGGAAATACTCAGTTTTAGTCAACTTTTTTTTTGCTGCTATAACTAAAAAACCCAATCAGCACATTTGTACAGGAGGAAAAGTTTATTTTGGAGCTCACGGTTTCAAAAGTCTCAGTTCATGGACAGCAAGCTCCATTTCTCAGGTCTCTAGGTAAGGCAGAACAACATGACAGAGTGTGAGGCAGAGGGAAACAGTTCACTTGATGATCACTGAGCAGAGAGAGACTCCGCTCTCCAGAAACAAAATATATGCCCCATAGCCACACCCACAAGGAACCACTACTTCCAGCCACATCCTTCATGCCTCTAGCCACCACCCAGTTAATTCGATCAGGGATTAATATACTGATCAGGTTAAGGCTATAACCTAATCATTTCTCCTCCAAACCTGCTTGCATTATCTGAAACATGAACTTTGGAAGGACACCTCATATCCAAACCATAACACACACTGGCCTCTCAGAGTGGGTATGTTCTAATAAAAGCTGATTAACGTAAAGTGAGGACAGTGCTCACTTTTAGTCTCTCACACATATAGGCAGTTCCCTTTCAGTTTTTTCCTCATGCTGTGATTCAGCAGATGGGAAAGGGAGGTTCACCAAGTGAGTATGAGAGGATGCCTAGTGATCTTGGAATTCAGCCTGGAAAACTGTGAGCTAAATAAATCTCTTTGCGTTTTAAATTATTTTGGTATAGCAACAGAAAATAAACAAATACACTTTTTAAAACTGATTTTAAAGAATGTAAATGCCAAAATGTCTATTTGTTTATTATTTATTTCACAGTGCTGGATATTGAGCCTGGAGCATTAAAAATAAGCACTTTGTCACTGAACTACCTCTAGCTTATATATTTCTTTGAAACTTCTTCATATGTAGCATTGAATATAATTTACAAACTTACTGCATTAACTTCCATAATAAAGAATAGAGTGGAAACTTGGTAAACTGCCCTTTGGACTTAAACTTTCTTTTTATATACTTCAGATACCCCACCCGAGCGATTTCTAAATGTAGGATCACAGTTTTAGAAGCAGTTAATGTCTACCCCACTATATATACTAGCATGTCAGGCAATCATACACTTATTGAAATTGGAAGCAACTTGAATGTAGTGGCAATGCATAATAAATTTTTTCAAGGGTTACCTGTTAGATAACGTCATGTCATCTTGGACTTAAAAGTATAAGAGAAGATCACCAGTGATTTTTTTTTTTTTTGCTGGCAGCAAAAAAATCTCACTGTGAGTTGATTTTTTTAGAGGTAAATAGAAAGTGATTTGAAAATGTCAGTTCTCTATAAAGCCAGTATAATTGTTATTCAATGCTTTGTTCTCATGCCATTAAGTTTTAGAAATGCTTTCTTGAGATTCACTTCACATTTTAATAAAACATATCCATTTTTATGTAACTTCAAGGGAACTTTTAAACTTTTCATTTTAAAGTAATATACCACTTCTGTTCTAAAGGTCCCATACAATGTTCTTCTGTTAAAAATTGCTTAATCAAAACCTTTTATGTTTAGAGCTGAGATTTTAATTGATCATGTAAAGTATATAATATGCTTATTCTATAAGCATCTAATAATTTAAATTTAGAGGAATAGTCATATTGATCTAATCAGTAGAATAGTTCATTAAAAGTAAAAAGGAGGAGATTATGCCTTTAAATTACAGAAAACTAAAAAAAGGTATGTGATAAATTAAGTGATTATATTTTTTATTTCCTTAAGTTACCATTTAGTGGGTCAGAAACCAATTGTATCACTATCTTTTTAATAGCTTTTTATTCTAATCCCTTAGTTGAATAGATCTATTTTTTAAAATAATTACCTACTCAACAATTCTGCTAGATAAAATACAAAGGCAAAATCCTCATCACTATAACAAATTTTTAGCAATGAAATCATATACACAATTCCAGCAATTTCTCTAGTCCAACATCTAATTATGTACATACCCATTACTTATTTCACAGAAGTGAATGTCAGGCTAATTAGGACTTTTATTAGGCTCTTCATCCACATTGAAAATAGACTGTGGTCACATTTTCTAGTAAATTGTGGAGTACACTAAATGCATTCTGAGATTGCATTATTTGAATTTGTTGCTGCTGTAGCACAAATTTTTTAAACAATTGTCAGTACTATCCTAAAACTGCTTTCCTGCTTTGACTTCTACAACATTTTAGGTGAAAATGGTGCAGATTGGTGGAAGTGATATGTTCTCTATGTTCCTAGCATGAGCCCATTTCTTCTTCTCATACAGCCACCACCATCAGCAGCCTTAGAGAACATGGAGGCAAATCTTAAGCCCTTTGTCTTTGTGTACCAATCATTATAAGCCTCCCCCAAAAATCAGGGTCATACTTCATTCCCTAAAACAACTCTATGTGAATCTGTACATTTCTTACCCTGACTGCATTGCCATTCACACCAGCTTCTGAAATCATTCAAATGTGTTCTCTAAATCACGTGAGACTTTATCAGTAAAAACTCTTCTGGCCTCAAGTTTTCCCCACACAGATTTTACTCCTTTGCTCCAGATGATACCTTTCACCTGAGATGTGTGTGTGTCTGTGTGTATGTATGTGTTGTAGCCCTTGGAAAACTGAACCCAAAAGTGAACAATTATTTTTCTATCTGGACTATTATTATTCTATCTACTGGAGTTTCCTTTTTCTGATCATTGTCCTAAAACTATTCTAATCATATCTTACATTCTACTCTCATTTTTCACATTTATTTATAGATTATCTGGTCATCTGCCCTTTATTTCTTTAAGATTTTAGCTCTTCATTCACTGAAGCACCTTCCAACACTGATAATTTCATACCTACAATCCATACCTATAATGGATTTCACACACCCAAATGATCTTTCCACTTCTAAGATGTAGAAAGCTTCAGTACTGATCCCCAATATTCTGATTGCTTCTCAATCAAGTAAGAATTTATTTCCTGGTCTCCTTGTTAGATTATAACCATATATCTTTCTCTTACCTATGAATTGAGAGTAGAAATGATGTAAGCGTGTCTTGAATTTGGAGCTTGAAATTTCAATTTCAGACTTTCCAAAGACTGACTACAACTAGCAATCTTCTACCCCTTTTCACCACAATGTGCATGTAGAATGAGCAAGAAATTCTCTTGGATTGTTTAAATCTAATGAGTATTATTTATTTTATGCCATATAACCTACTTTGTTTCTTTTTTATTTTCAATTTTTGCAGTGCTGGGTTTGGAATCTAGAATCTTTCTTGTGCATTCAAGGCAAGGGTTCTACCACAGACCTATACTACCAGCATTCTCCTACCTTCTCTTAACTGAAGCATCTACTCTCTCCATTCTTGGCATTCTCATAGTAAAAAGCCAAGCCTGGTTAAATCCTATTTTCTCTTATAGCTGTGACCATGCAGCTAAATATAGCTGAAAAAGAATAAACAATTTTCCGATTGGTAGAACTTTAAATTCAGTACTGCCAATAGCATGTGGCACCTTAATTCTTGTCCTGCAATTCAGCTGAATTTTTCTAGTCAATTTAACCTCCCACTCAGGCAAATTTGGATCTTATTTTGAACATCTTCTATACTTTATAATATATATTAAATATAGAACTCAATCCATTTAAATTAGATATTAAACAAACTTTCTGATAATATTTCTTCAATGATTTATTAAAAAGGTTTAGGATACAGAAATGAGACATTAAAACACTCCTCAGTCCCTTTTTTATTTTCTGTCTTAACTTACATATTTTTTTTTAAAAAAATAAAATAGCTATTATTTGTTGAGTACCTAGCAGGCAATATTATATACATTGACAATATCTCATTTAATCTCCAAAGCAGTGCTATTACGTGCCACTATTATTCTACTTTTGAAAGAAGAAAATGAAGAGAGACATGTTAAATACTTTACCTCAAATCACAGTCAACTAGTACCTGATGTGGGGTTTGAAAAAAGGGTTGATTCTGGATTTCAGAGATGTAGATGTTGCCTTCCATAGACTATAAGAAACAATGTTAACAGTATGGTTAAGAACTGGGAGGTAAAAGGAAGATTATATTGCCTTCTGATGTTGCAAATATAAGAGTTGTGCTGATTTCCAACTTTGAAGGAAGATTGTTAGACCTGAGTCCATTTGATAATGTTCGTCCATGTGCTGGGGTCACACAAAAAAATGGCTTTACTGTACTATATTACTCTATGTAGTCAATTACTTGTTATGATAACTCCAGTGATGTATTGAATAATGATATCTCTTAGTATTTAGATATAATTTTTTTGATTCAAACTTACCAATTTTTATTTGACTTCATCTTTTTTATTAAAAAGTGTAAGATAGGAATTCTAGAAAACACTGGGAAATAGTGAGAATTTAGTGGAATGATGTATGTGTTAGCGCCAGAGTAACAGGCTGAGCTTTCTGGCTTTTACTGGAATCTGGTGTACACAGGTTAAAATGGCCATGTGAAGAATGTAATCTGCTTATAATTTTGTGCAAAGTTAGAAAAATTACGATTGTAACAATTTTTTTCTATTTGCCTCAACAAATGTTTTCAGTGAATAGTGTGTACAGCTTCTGATAATTTGTTTTTTTTCTGTTATGTTTGCCAACATGTATTAAAATGCAACTTATGGGAAAAAAAATAAAATAATTTAAAAAAAATAAAAAAAATAAAAAAAAAAATAAAATGGCCATGTGATTAGACAGCTTGCTAAAGATCAACAAATGTGTTTCTAGGCAGTCACAGATGCCTTAATTATTATCCAATGTGAAAGATTTTTTTAAATTTGTATCTACTCATTGCCTCAGATTTACAGTTATAGATCCCCATTAGACATAGCAAAGAAATATTCAAAATCTATCTTGATGGTGGGAACAGAAGACTACAAAATGCAGATTACAGGAAAAGACAATGAATGGCTTGAGAAAAAACAACAACAACAACAACAAAAACCATGCTTGTTGATGAGAAAAGACCCTGCTGTGGTGTGATAGACAGCATGGCCTACATGCAAGAATATAGCTGCCGTTTAGGTACAAATGGAAGATTGTTCTGTTAAGCTGTCGAACTTCTCATCTCTTGTGCTGAAATCTGTTAAAACTGTATTATAGTGTAGTAGGAACTGTACCACTAGACAGCCAAGAAATTTTGCCTTATAATCTTTTTTCTACAAGAATCGGGCATGATAAAGGGAATCTATTTTCTTTTGTGCCAGAGAGAAAAGTAAAACTCGAGGATACAGAGCAGACAAAGATGACTATGTGCTCCAAGTAGTGACTGCCTAGGGATTAATTTACCCAAGATTGTCAGAGATCGATCACATATGGTAACTCTAAAAAATCTACTCAAGAAAGACAGCGGTTACAGAGCAAGCTGCTGCTGGAGGATTGCCATAGAAGATAAGCAACCAGGAAAAAAAAGTCAATGGCATGGCAAGAGAACAATTAGGGCAGTGACCACCCTGTTGGCCAGGAGGCAGTGGGCTTTCTGTGACCTTAGGAACTCCTAAAGCCTCTGTAGATTAATAAGCTGTGGTTTTTATTTTTGGTGGGTAGTGTCCAGTGGTCTAAGAACGTTGAGAGTAAATTGCTACTGAATCTTCATTATGATCTTTAAGCTCAAAGCACATATAAACCAAATAAAATGTACAGTAAATATTAGTGATCAAGAAATATTAGTTCCTCTGCACACAATTCTACATGCCATTTTATATAAGTAATATACAGATTTAATGTTCAAATGTTTATGAAGACAAGAGAGTTACTATATTGAATAGAGCCAATATTTTTTTGTTATTGTTATTGAGTGAAAATCAAAAACAAATTTTAGCTCTTTAATGTAAGCCATACAGTTTTTTTCTCCACTGAAATCCAGAGTTCTATTCAACTAACCAAACTAGTTAAATTTTCACAATGTTTTTGTAAATTATGCCTGCTTATAGTTAACTCAAATATGATAAAAAATACCAGCCTTTGACTTCTTTTATAGCAAGTAGACTTTTCCTAGAAAGTGAATTCAGTGTTATTATATTTTTCTGTTACTGGCTGTTTGTGTAAACCTTTCTAGATTGTCAAAATAAAGACTTTATTGAAGGACTGTGAAATAGAAAAGGACTGAAAAAATAAAATAGAATAAAATTGATGGATTAGCTCAGTATTTCCCAGCAGAATTATTTCACTCTCTCATGTTTGGTAGTTTCTTATCTCTGTGGACATTACCTCCAGTTTTTATCAATTACCTCAGGGGCACTTCTCTGCAAATACTTGCAATTCTATAGACTCTTCTGGCAGACCTCCCTGTTACCTTTGGCTCTTTATCTCTGAATTCTATCAGAAGCTTTTAAGAGAACTGTTCTGCAGCCAACTCTGGGAACCTGAGCACCAGACTGTTTCAGATCTTTTTTCTGTGAAATAGCTAAGGATCCCAAGATACCCATTTTCAAAGCAAACACTATTTTGTAAAGGAAGAAAATCTCTTGAATTCAGTCATGATAAGAAACTTTCTTAGAAATTTTATTTCTAGTTACTTTCAATTTCAATTTCCTTTTATTTTAAAAAAATTCTATGGCTCTAGATATGTGTACATGTATGTAAATATATATGTGTGTGTATACTTGTATGATATTAATTATTGTCACATTTTTTTTAATGACAAAGTACTATTTCATGCTAGTGGCATTTGAAACAATGTGTATTTATGCTAAGGAGAAGTTCTTAATCTGCTATCTTCATTCAGGAGCTTCATGTACAGAACAGGATCCAGTGAATACAAATGGGGGGAAAAACTTACATATCTTCTATTTCTAGCCTTCATTTGAAATTGGACATTTTTTTCAATAATAAACAAGAATGACAAAAACTAAAGTATTTGAAGTACTTTGTTAAATACACATGCATGGAAGTGATACATATTTTCTTTTCTTTATCCCTTTAGAGATTTTGTAGGTGTGTTCTATTCTACATGTTACTATTTTTCAATTAAAACCATTAAACTCCTCCTTACCCAACATAATATCTTTAATAATGAGGCACACAGAATATATCATAAAAATTTAAAAATTATTTTATACATGTATTTTAATGTATTGTATGTTTTGTTCTTAATTTTTAATTTTAAGGATTTTAAAATGTTCTAAGTACAATATTTGCCTTTGCCCTTTTGTATTTTAGTATATCAACAAAAATGTAAAAAACTAAGCAAGTCCTATAGCGAATTTAAAGGACTCACATTACTTGATTGTTGTACTTATTGTAAAGCAGTAATAATTGAGACAGTGTAATACTGATGAAAAGATTGAATATTAAATCAGGGAGTGGAACAGAATAGAAATTCCAGAAATAGAGCATGCATATATAATCAATTGATTTTCAACAAATGTGCCAAAGAGATTCAAATGGAGACACAATAGTCTGTTTTACAGAAGGTGCTGCGACAAATTGACATCCATGTGTCAAAAACAAAGAAAGAAACATTGACCCATATTTCTAATCATATGAAACAACTCAAAATAGATCATAGCCTTAAATATAAAAGGTAACACTAACATTTGCAAGAGAAAACAAGACAAAATCTTTGTGAACTTGCATGCATAGTGATGTCATATTAAGTGTCTATAGGTTTAGAATGTTGAACATCTTTTCATCAACTTATTTATCACTCATCTTTGTTCAAATCATTGGTCCATTATTAATGAGAAAATTTTGCATCTTATTAATTTTTTAGTCTATTTTACATATTTTGTGTACAGACACATGATAGAATGTTTTGTTAAGATTTTCCTCAAGTAGATATGTTATCATTTTATTTTCTTAAAAGGTAAAGAGATTATTATTACTTTTATATATTTTTCAAACTATTTTTGATTATTTGAATTCATTCCCTTTTCCGATAGAATTTAGTCAGTATATTGATTCCTAAATGCAAAATAATGAATAAATAAAAACATGTATTTCAGTTTTTGTTGCATTTTCATTGAATCTGTACATAATTTGTGGGAGAACTGCCACCAAAATAATACTGAATCTTTCAGTTCACAAATGTCTTACTCAGATATTGCTTGATTCTCTCATCAGTGTTTTGCAGTGTGCAATTGCTAATGGAAGTGGGAAGAATGAAATTTTGACTCTGTTCCTGATCTTTGCAGGAAGAGATATAGTTTTGTGCTATTATAAATAATGACAATTAAATGTTTTTGATAGATGTCTTTGAATTTTTATTAGGTAATTGTAGTTTCATAAGACAAATTGAATTGTCTTCCTTCTGCTTGCATTTTCTGGAAGTATTTTTATAGAATTTATATTATTTCTTAAATTTTGCTAGAACATGGTAGAGACATTATTGGAGTCTGGATTTTCTTTTTCAAAAATATTTTAATGATAAATTAAATTTCTGTAGTAAAAGTAGGACTGATTAGCATACATATTTTTATTCATCTTTAGACTTTGTGTTTTTTGATGAATTTGATTAATTTGCCATTCCAATTAAGTTATTAAATATGAAGACAATTAATTTTTCTGATATTCTATTGTTAATTTTTGGAGGGATAAATTGATTAATACACTGTTTTCATTCTCATTCAAAGGAAACATTTTTTTAATGTCTCTGGTATCTTTCTGGAAAACAAATTTTAAAATAAATTGCTTAATTTCTATATTATGGGAGATTTTTCTAGATCTTTCTGTGATTGATTTCTAGTTTAATTTTGTTATAATTAAAGCACCAAAAGCAGTAATTTTAATTGTCTTCAAATGCCAAGGCTTGTTTTGTTTGGGTAACATCACCAATCTTGGTGAATATTATCTGTAAATTTAAAAAATAATATATACTCAAGATTAATGATGGGTGTGGTATGAAATTTAATTAGGTCAAAGTGATTGAAGGTGTTGTTTAGGCCTTCTCTATTCTTTTAATTTAATTTAATTGGTTCTTCTTAGTTTTACATGATAGTACAGTACATTTTGATAGAATTATGCAAGCATAAGATATATCATATTCTCATTAGAACCCAATTCTTATGGGTGGGCATTATGATGCAATTCCCTTGGCTATTTTTATATGTGCACATAGGAAAAATATGTTAGATTAATTCTGCCATCTTATTGATTTTCTGTGTACTTGTTACATCATTTACTGAAAAATGTACTATAAATGTTCGTTTTTCTAATTCCAATTTTAATTCTATTAGATAAGGTAAAGGATTTGTTTTGTCAGGTACAAAGTTAATTTTTTCTTATATGATTTGTTCAGTGCCCTCTTTATGTAATATTCCTGTTTATTGCTAGTAATATTCTTCATCCCTTTCTCTTGTTTTATTTGTTTATTTACTTGTGTTTTTTGGTGTGTGTGTATGTGTGTGTGTGTGTGTGTGTGTGTAATGCTAGGGATAAAACCCACAGCCTTGCACTAGTGCTCTACATTAAACTACATCTTTGACCTTTTCTCAGGCAAGATCTCACTTAGTTGCCCATGCTAGCCTTGAGCTGGTAATCCTAAACCTCACCCTCTTGAGTAGCTGAGATTATAAGAATGTACCAAACTATAGTTGCCTAACATTCTTTGTACCAATATCAAATTTGTCAGTTGCTAATTTTATAGTTTGTTTGGTGTTTTGCATAGTATTTATTTGTTTTTAACTATATACTTATTCTATATACTGACTTTCTTCATCTGATCTCTCTCCATCTTTTAATTGTTAGACCATTAACATTTAATAAAATTTTTGATTCTGTTGGCTTTAAATCCACTGCCTTACTTATTTCTGTTTGTTTTGCTTCTTTATGTCCATTAAAAAAACAATTGTGTATTACTTCTCTGTTTATTTTTCTAATTCAATCTTACCTCCATTATTATATTATGATTTGCATACACACACTTTTGTCAAAAATTATTAGATACTTTAGTGTTTACAATGTCATTTTTAATATATTACTGTCTTTCTTCAAATGATATGCCATTTTACCTTTCATGTAGGAAGCTTATAAATCTATACTTGCAATACTTCTTTCTTAATTTTTGTCCTACTATAGTCATGCATCTTTATTATTTTGTCCTATTATAGTCATGCATCTTCATTTTAGCTATGTTCTATTGTCAAATAACTTGCTACTGTTTTCCTTTTGAACATTAGCTATAATTTATATAGTTTTTCAGTACTGATGCTATTTACATTTTGTATTAAGTGACCTTTGCTCTTGGAGGCCATCCTGTGTTTTATGTGTAGCAGCATCTCTTGTCTCTAAGCACTTCATTCCTAGAGTACTTACCCCTTAACTTTCTTTGCCTTTTCTCATAGACATTTTCTTTTAACAATGGGTAAAGAGTTTATATACACTGCCTTTCGTTTTCAATTATTTTCTGTAGCCCTTTTCTCTTTGTATTTTACTTGTTCAGATAAATGTTTACTTTCGATACTCTGTTCCTTTGATTTTTGAAACCATAGTAGAGTGAGTGACACATTTAAGATGATCTATAGAAGTCTCTGAAGTGAATACAGGCACTTGTAGACAGATCCATTCCTGAAACAAATTATGTTAAATCTCTCAATCAGAGAAAAATTACATTGAGATATAAGCATTTTCTCATTCTTACAAATGAATTGCTTTTCACTGCAGAAAATCTAGAATATGAATGATTGCCATGGAAGTACTAACACTGACAATCTTGACCTAGTCTACTGTACTTACAGGAATAATGCCATTTCTAAGAATGTGCAAGTGTATTTTTCCAGAAAACAAAATGAAGATGTTGATATGTAGGTAAAATATGCTTGGGTGGGAAGAACTGGAATATAGGGAGCATAAAGAAATTCTTAATGTTTTGAGAGAAGTAATGTATCTTGGTCATTCCTCTATACCAATAATATGACAGAGGAAATAGTCAAAGATAAACTACTAATCAAAGTATTCAAACTGCTATTCAAAATATAGTCAAATAAAATACTATTGACTTTCACAGCTTTTAGAACTTTCAAGCTAAAACACTCTCCATCCTCTAACAAACTATAATCTTAAGTTTTTATTTCATATTCTTTTTATATAGTCAAAATAATAAGAAATACACAGGCAAGTATAAGACACTTTTACAGAAATAATACATTTACCTATTAGCTTCTCATAGATATTAAATTTTGCATTAAGAAGAATATACACAACTTAAATGAATGAAGAAATATTTCACCATCCTCTCATGTTACCTACAGTGTCTAAACAGAATATTTTAAAGAAAATTCCATACTACTTTAGCATGTGAAACTCCCTGAATGAAAGCATATACTAAAGTGTGTGTGTTTGTGTGGGTTGAAGCAGCTTCAGTGTCCCCCACATAAATATAATGCAGATATTTACACATAAGTGTAATGCACACGTATATATATGTATGTTATGAAGGGTAAATTCTTACAGCCCAAAAAGATTCAAAGTTCAAGTATAATATTAAAATACTTACAAATGTATTTATGGAGATTTAAATAATTGTTTAATCAGATCAAGCCTGAGAATGACAGGAAGTCTGTGAGACTCTTCCTTTGTCACCTCTCTAGTAGTTACCAAGCTCTTGCCAGTTACTGGGCAACTGTGTATTATGTCCTCTTAAATCATTTTTATTTTTTCCTTGAAAATAGCTGCTTTGGGCTGATTTTTTAGCCTACATCTTAAAAACAAATTGTAAAAACAAGAATTGCAAAGTATCACATCAATTACTTCAAAGACTCTCTTAATATATTTATGCAAATTTAAACTTGTGGGTCAGCTACATGAAATGAAAAACTTCATCTCAAGAAAACAAAATAGAAACATTGAAAATCTTTACCAAGATAGGTATGCTTTATTTATATGATGTCTAGTGTTGCCTGTTAAACTTTTCTGCCAATATCTCTTATTTTTTAATGAAAAATAATGATTTCAGTGATTTGCTTTCAATGTTTGCTGAGGAAAATTCTATGCCTGTATTGGTGTGTGTATGTGTGTGTGTGGGGGGTATGTGTTTGTGTCTGTGTGTATACATTTGAGGGTATGGACAATACAGAAGCTCATTTTAAGAAACTGTCTAAGCCACAGTTTGTTGTTTTTTTATTTATCAAACATTTTCAAGTTCTATACAATATCCAAATTTCAGACAATTCAAACTAGAACAAATTCCCAGTAATGATTCATAAATTGATAGTAGGCAACAAATTGTTATATTCTCTCTCTTTTTTTGTCTGTCTCTCTGTTTGTCTCTGTGTATATGTGTATGTGCTTGTACTAAAAGGGCACTATTTTCTCTGGTTAAAAGAAAGAATGCAAAATGACAATAAACTGTGTAATTCAGGCTATTTTGCACATTCCTGTTTTTTCAAAATCATCATTACATTTGAATTTGGCAATGGATGTGTTCAATAATAAGTTTCAATTCTTGAACAAAAAAAGAGAAGTAAACCTGAAATAAAAGTATATGTGTTATCTATCCTTTTCCCCTTTTTATGTATTTTGTTATGTCTGAAGATTTGCTGGTCCACAGTAAGAGGGAAAAACATGTTAGAAGAGCTGATGGGGAAAACAAAATGCTGGTGTTACTTTCCTAATAATCACACAAACTTGGTGGAAATATTTTATAAACCTGGTTTTCAAAGCCAACATTTTTAGTATTTGTTTAATTTAGTTTGGATATATATCTAGTATATTTTTCACCAGGTTAATAGTAATACTGATTTGTTTCAATGTCGCCTAATGTTAATATTTTATAAATCTTACATGCAATTTATGACGTGACTTATTTCAAGTTAGCAGAAAAGCAGCCATCATCTTTTGTTAATTCCAGTTTGCATACTAAATACAGATATTCTCATGCAGTACAGCATCTGTAGAAATTTGAAAAATTGAGAATCATGAAAATGGTATTTCAATAGCAGTTCATTTCGGCAAAGGGACAAAATTTACCACGCAACATAACACCTTGAACAAGGTTAATGCTCTGTGGAAACCACATTTCCCTGAAGAAGATTTTGTTGTTGTTGATGATGATAGTTTTAAATAAATACATACATAATTCTTCCAGGACACATGTTTTCCTGTCAGATGGATTTCCAAACACTGCTAAAACGCAAGTCTAAATCATGAAGAGACTGCAGCTATAGCAAAAATAATGCATAAACGCCTATTGACACACATGCACTGCTGAAAGGGAGTGTGGTGATAAGTGATCCTCAGTAAGGAAAATATAATGTGGCACTTTTTACAGAAGAAATAAATAAGTCATGTCAGAATTTGCATGCAGGAATTCTGCATTTCTATTTCAGGCTTATTTTTTCCTTTTTTTTTTTTTTTTGAGAATTGAGTTTTGTTTTTGAACCCATTCCTCAATGGTACTTGTAGAATAAAAATATGCTTTTTGATGGAAGTACATTATATTTAAGAAAAATTAGAGAATAAATCATGTGTTGGCATTTAGTTTTTTTTTATTTTTTTGTTTTCAATAATGAAAAGATAAGTTGTCAAGCAACTTAACCATGAACATCTTAACTCAGTGGCTAGTCTGTTCTTTTTGCTAATTAGAAGACAAAGTGAGAAAAGAGTGAATATAGAGTGTTATAGCAGTCTGTTTTATTGCTTTATCTGAGATTGATAAACAGATACAGAAAGAGTGGACAATATAAACACATTTTATCTAAAATTGATTCATTGAAAACATATTAATTCTTAATCCTAGAGAATATATTACTATAGATTAAAAAGTAGAATACAGTCTCTGTCTTTAAGGGAATGTAATCTTGCTTGGGTGGTAAATTATATTTACAGGAGTTGTAGTAAAGAAAGAGATTATATAGCAATCTTGAAAAAGATGCCTCAAACTTTGAACTTGATTTTGAGCATAAACGAGAACCACCAAATTTTATGAAGAGGATTTTGATTTTGATATTATTTTAGGAAAATGAAACGATCATCATTGGCTTATAAATGTGAAGGTTATTTTACTATTTCAAATTTTGCTGAAATATTATATTTGACACTGCAAGTCACTTTATCTTTGAAATTCTCTCCTCTCTTGACTTTTATGACCAGAATTCTGCTAATTTTCCTAAAGTATATCTCATTATTATTTCTTATTAATTTTCATGAGCTTGTGTTTTTCTTTAAAATGTTCATTTTTTTCAATATTTCTTTGTAATATTGGTATTTCATAGCATTCTGCCCTCAATTAAACATTTTTCTTACTCAACCTGATTTCCCTGGTGATCAAATTTATCTGAATTTCAGTATTAGCTAATGCTTGTGCTTCCTGTGTCCCTAGCCTCTCTCTTTTAAGCCTAAACTCCAATATCAAACTATGCATGCATATTTTTATTTGAGTGTTAGAAAATGGTTAATACACTCAATGCTAAATTCCTTTCTCCTTAGACAGCGGAGATCTTTTGTGCATTCTTCACCCCATAGTAATTTGTCCTTAACCCTTCCTCAGTTTAAATTTGGAGAAAAATCTTTCTCATTTGTGTGCATTCTTTTCCCTCTCACTACATACAGATGCCAATGCAGTTTTTGCAGAACAGAAAAGGCTGATTTTGCTAAGTCTTTTACTATATTGTAGAGTCTACAGACAAACACTGTTGTAAAATAGCACAACTGGATTTTCTCTCTAGAAACTTTCCATTATTCATACTGTGATACAAGGAGTAAAAAGTTAAGGTCCATTTAGTCCATTTATTTCAGTGATGCCATCTTTCTTGCATAACCGTTTACTTCTTGCTCTCTTAGTTCCTTCCCTGATCCCCGTCTTATTTTCTGGCTATTATTCCAGTTATACCCAATCTGATATCTTCTTGTATTAATCATTTGCTGCTGTGGAACACATTACTTCAAAATGAAGTCACTTAAAATCACAGTTTTTCATTGTATCCTACAGTTCGTTCTGTGCCTAAAGGATCTGGGAGTGGCCTATTTGGGTGCCTTTGGTTGAAGGTTTCTAAGGGGCTGAGATCATGCTGTTGATGGGACTACAAGTCATTGCCAGAATGAACTAGGGTAGGTAAACCTAATTCTAAGTCTAGCTGCATCACTGTTGGCAGGTCTCAGAATAGGTTTCCAAGCTCCTTTGTGGTCCACAAAGATTTTTCACTACATGGTGATTGATATTTACCAGAGTCAATGATCTCAAAGGGTGATCTCAAGGGGTGGAGGGGAGAAAGACAGAGACAGAGGAGAGAAGAGAGAGGAGAAAGAAGAGAAAGGAAGGGAAGAGAAGGGGAAAATTAATGAAAGAATGAAGGAATCATGGTTAAAATCAGTCTTTTTTTTTT
>CM053409.1:100395992-100417089 GCA_028644305.1 Xerus rutilus | reverse complement strand
TTTCTTGAAGAACTTTCCTCTAAATTAAAATTGTTTACGTTTTACTATGCTGCTCATTTTACATTATAAAATAAGAATTGATCCCTGATAATTGTCTTGCCAATGGATTGTTTAGCATCTTTTGTGCATTGAGCCACACAAAGTCTTTATTTTTTAATGTGATACTTAAAATATTTATGCTTATATAATATTTATTTCTTTAGGAATGAATAGAAAGTTTTATAAGACCACAAATGATAATAGCTTTCTGTTAATTTGAGAACATGCATGATTAAAAAAAGAATCATAGTGTGCCTATTCTATATTTAATCAGATTTCAAATTTTGGAAATTTCATAGCATGCTTATACATATTTGTAGATTTCCTTTGAATGTGCATTTCTAGCTTTGACAATGCAATGTCATTTAATTATGTAATAAGCTTGCATTTCCCAGTCCCTACTTTTTGTCATCAGTTGAGACACTGGATATTTTTATTGGAAAATGCAGAATATAAATGGACAACACATTTATTCTTAGAATTTCCTCTTTTATCTTTGGAAACTGATAATGTTATTCAACCATGCTTCCAGATTTTTAGACTATTTGGCATTTTCTTTCCAGAGTTATAAAAATCTGCTCTTTGCATAATGAGACTTCCTTTAATAACCATTTAAAACTTCACAAAGTTTATATTCTTTAAGTAGGTGAGTAACTCAGGGTAATTTATAGTTTCAACAATACCCAGCACCTTATAGTGTGTGTGGTAAGCAATGTCCAGGTAGTGTGCCTAATAATCAACATTAAGTCATCCTTAAGATTTTCCTCATTTATATTTACTCTAGTTAGTTCTCAAGAGTTAGTCTCAAGAGTTGTAAATGGAACTATCTTTCATACTTTTATTAAAATTCTGATGCTAACATTTAAAGTGTACAAAAATCATGGGGAGAATGTTTGTAGACAATTAATTATACCCACATACCTACACACACAATTTTTACCTTTCATGCAAGTGAAGCTCTTTATTCCCTTGGAGAAAGGTAAAGGACTTGATGTTAGTATAAGTGCTTAAACAAAATATTATAAGGCATATTTTCTGAAAATTTCTCTCATATGTACGTAAAAGTAGGATTTAATAAGTAAAATTTCTTGATTAGCCCCCAAAGTTTAAATATGCAATATAAGACGCTTCCTCCTCGTTTTCTCAAGCAACCTTTCTCTCATCACCTTCTACCTTTTTTATCACATTCACATTTCAAAATTCTAGCAAAAGGGTTGTTTAGCATACCTTGTCTTTTTTTCCATATATCTTACTATGATTATCTCTGTGACTTGAATGCCCCCCTCTCAATCACCTGATCATACTTAAAAGATGCCCTCTTAAATTGATCTTTTCTAGGTGCCCTGAATTTTGCAATTAAGACTCAAGGATAAATAAAAAGACACATTTAGTATGCCACATTTCAAAGTGAGAACTGGGAAAGCGTTATAAAGATTACTCAGAAACATTTTTGAGAATTGATTTAAAGATCATCATACCAGCTGTAACCCAACAAGTATCACTTCAGCTTCCTGACCATTTTTCTCCATCTATGTAGACTACAGAGAAGAATGAATAGACAATTATACCTGGGGACTTCTGAGATGTTCCTTTTCCCATACTTGAGCCAAGCAAGGAGGCACACTTTTGAGATACACAGCCTTAGATATGGAAGTGTCTGTAGATAGGAGAAACTAAAATTTTAAGCTCTGGCAGAAGTTTGCTAAATTGTGTGTGAGGGGGGAGAAACAGTTTAGTCAGACTCTGGAGGTGTGGGGACAGGATTCAGAGGAAAACTTTAAGGTGTCACACATTTGCTGGATTCTGGAGATAAGTATGACCTCAGCTTGGCTTCTTATTCTTTGCTGGAGATATTGGCGTTGGAAAGATCCACATCTGCAGAATGAGGAGGGATAAAAATGGGCTTGAAAAGGAAAAAAAATACATCCAAATCCTTAGTTAACAACAGACTTCAAGAAAAAGGAATAGAGAAACTTGAAGGTCCTCATGACTGTGCTTCAAGAAAGTACCCAGGAATTCTTGTGGACGTATTATTGTTCATAAATGCTTTCTCTATTGAAAATATATATGCATGGATGTTTCAAAACCTATTTTCCTAAATCTACTGTTTACATTTATCTTTTCATACACAAATTACTGATGTGTTCAGTTAATTCATTCAACTTACATTGTCAACGAATGTACTCAAAATATATTCTTATAATAATGTACTGATTAAATGAGTTTATTGAATTTATATTAAATGACATACTTATTGAATTAGATGTTTATGATGGATTTATTATTTATTATTATTATTATTATTATTATTATTTGTACACATTCTTTTTCTCTGGATGTAGGAAGAAAGAACTAGGTAAAGACAAGTTGACGATACATAAATACTACTCTTAGGATTTGAATATGAAGTGTCCACAAAAAGCTCCTGTGTATATGCAGAGGTAAAATGATTAGATTATGAGAACTGTAACCTAATCAGTCCATCTTGGTTTTAATGGATTAACTGTGTGGTAACTGAATGCTGTTACCTATAGGGAATGGGTCACTGGGGGGATACCCTGAAAGTGTTCATATTCATCTTCCTTGTGTACTTTTCCCCCTTTCCTCTCTCTGCTTCATCATGAGCAGGGATCCTCCACCATATCCTTCTACAATGACATTCTGACTCACCTTGGGCTCAGTGCAATGGAAAACTCTGAAACTGTAAGTCAAAATGAACTTTTCCATCTCTAACTTGTGCATTTTGATCACAGGGATAAAAAATGGACCAACATAGCTACTCTATAAAGAAGAAAATTGAATATCAGAAGTTGATAGAGAACAGGTAGTCCTAGAACCAAACTATACCCTCCATGGCCCCCCTCCTCCAAGCTAATGGTCTACAGTTCCAACTTTATTCCACTATGCCATGTTCCTAAGCACAATACAGCACAATGCTGAAACGAGCAGATGTGATTTGAATAAGCATTGATGAGGCTATTTTTATTTAGGCTGGGCAGGATAGGCCTTAGAACACAGAAGTGAAAAATAAGAGATGATATTACCATAACATATCACTTAAGAGTCAGCTTTTAATCAGGAAAAGAAAACTTTTCATTAGAAAAATATGAACTTTTCATCTGTGGGCCTTAAAAGGAGACAAATCAAACTATTTTATATGAGTATGCTACTTATATGAAATTATTTTCAAAACACTAATTCCTAAAATATTGCCTTAAAAGGTCAACTGAGTTTTATCTAGTCAAATGAAAATTCATTTTAGGAAATGACAAAACTCAACACTTTATTTTCTAGCCTTGGGACTTAATCTTATTATTTTCTTTGTTAGAATTTTAGTTATATAGGAAAGATGGACTGTTAACATTATCCTACCAAGTCACATTTGGCCCTTGGTTGATGCCCCAGATTTATTTTTTCTCTTTTTTTGGGATAAACATTCATGGCATACTTCCTTTCTCAAAATTAAGACTTCTCTCTTTTCAGTATTTCCCATTACTCTTTTCTTACTATCTCAACTATTATTGTTATTTGTTTTACTACTCTGCTATCCCTTTGAATATGTGCACAGTATCTTAATAATCTTGGAATTTTGAGTTCCTAGTACAATTTATAGCAGTTAAAATATGTAAGTCATATTGTTCACTTAGTATGTTCTATACATTTGTGGAGCAAAAATCAAATGAGAAAGTATCTCTTTAAAAACCGAGTAGAGGAAAGAAAACAGGAAAATAAAAAGGAAATTTCAATAGAATAGGTGCTTGCCTATGCAGTATGGTTATTCAAAAGAGAGGCTTAGTTAGACAAGAGGCAATAATCTAATTTCAGCATTCAGCATGAATATTATACTATATTTCCTGTAAAACTAATGCATATATGAAACTGGAACATAAGCAGAGATTAGAGAGTTGAAAGAACAAAAATATATTCTAACTCAGGAGTTAGCAGACTTTTTGGGCCAGATACAAAATATTTTGGGCTTTAAAGCCATATGGTGTCTATCGCATGTACTCAACTCTACCATTGTAGTGAGAAAGTAGAAATAAGCAACATCTCTGGGAATGGATGTGTTCTGTTCCAATGAAACCACTCAGGAAGAGACTGACCTCTGTTCAAGGAAATACATTAGCATCCAAGAGCAGATAAATGTAGTTACAAAGGAACCTTGAAAAAGCTGGTCATGTATGGTGTGTAAAGTCAACATCTGAGGGTGATAGGAGTTAAAATAAGAGATGTGGAGAGCTTTAAGAACAGAAGGAGGACTTCACTTATCACTTTAAGTAGTTATACCTTTTGTCAGTAATTCAAAATGGAAGGATGTAAAGCATTATAGGGGTGATATTTGAAGCAAAATTGCCTAGAAGAACTTGGAGAAAAATATCTCCTAAGCTTATGCCATATAACAATGAGGAAGGAAATGGAGTAGTTTGGGAACTCATGTTAAAAATTTCTCCAACTGTCTTTCTGGATATGAATCACCACACTGTGTGCCCGAGTGACTGTGAAGAGTTCAAATCAGGGTTTTGGATGGCAATATTTCTTTTTTTCTGTCTATAGTCCTTGAGGTTTCATGGAAATTCATTTAAGGGATCAGTTAGAGACAGAACAATTCAGAGATGGCTAAAGTTAAAAAGATAATGTGAGTTTTTATAGGTCATAATGGTGTGGACAGGCAAAAGTGAATATTTTGGAGACAAGTTTTGCTGAATCCATAGCTAATGATTGCCAAGAGAGATGGAAACGATGTCGCATGACCTCAGTATTTTAACTTGAATTTCTTTAAATATTCAAAAGATAAATAATCCAATAGTAGAGACAAAATATATGTGAGTACAAGGAACTTAATAACTTCATTTTTAAAGTTTCTAAGATTTTTTTATATCAATTAGATAAATACAAAACAAATTAATGACAAACTTAATTTTCCTCAATTGGCAAAGTGTCTGGTCTTTCTCTTTCTTTGGGAGAACTGTATTCTTAGTTTTCCTATGAACTTTTGATTGTTTAAAAAAAAATTAAAAGATTGGTGCCATATTGTGTTCATATGCAATTGTCATTTGTCTGTTTAATGAAATTATAGACTTCACTTGAAGAAATGACAATGTTATCAGTCTAAAGATAATGTTACATCTGAATTTTTTTGTGCTCATTTTGTTTTTCAAGAGAAAAAGAAAGAGACAGAGGCTATAGGAGAATAAGTAAAATACATTAGAAAAGTAACTCAGTATTTTGAGTTTTGGTTTTGGGGTATTGGCTTATTTCACTTAGCATGATATTCTCTAGTTCCATCTATTTACCTGAAAATGCCATAACTACATTCTTCTTTAAGGCTGAGTAATATCCCCTTGTATATATGTACCACATTTTCTTTATCCATTCATATGTTGAAGGGCATCTATGTTGTTTCTATAGTTTAGCTATTGTGAATTGAGCTGCTATAAACATTGATGTGGCTGCATCACTGTAGTATGCTGATTTTAAGTCCTTTGGGTATAAACTGAGGAGTAGGATAGCTGGGTCAAATGGTGGATCCATTCCAATTTTTCTGAGATATCTCCACACTGCTTTCCATAGTGATTACACCAATTTGCAGTCCCACCAGCAATATATGAGTGTACCTTTTCTCCCACATCCTCATCAACACTTATTGTTGCTTATATTCTTGATAATTGCCATTCTGACTGGAGTAAGATGATACTTTAGGGTAGTTTTGATTTGCATTTCTGTTGCTAGAGATGATGAACATGTTTGTTGATCGATTGTATTTCTTCTTCTCTAAAGTGTCTGTTATGTTCCTTAGCCCATTTATTAATTGGGTCGTTTGTCTTTTTGGTGTTAAGTTTTTTGAGTTCTTTATATATCCTAGAGATTAATGCTCTATATGAGGTGCATGTGGTAAAAAGTTTTTCCCATTCTGTAGGCTCTCTCATTATGTTATTGATTGTTTTGTTGCTAAGAAGAAGCTTTTTAGTTTGAATCCATCCCATTTATTGATTCTTGATTTTACTTTTTGCTCTATAGGAGTCTTGTTAAGCAAGTAAGGTCCTAAGCCCACATGATGAAGATTTGGGCCTACTTTTTCCTCTATTAGGAGCAAGATCTCTGGTGTAATTCCTAGGTCCTAGATCCACTTGGAGTTGAGTTTTGTGCATGGTGAGAGATAAGAGTTTAGTTTTATTTTGATGCATATGGATTTCCAGTTTTCCCAGCACCACTTGTTGAAGAGGGTATCTTTTCTCCAATGTATGTTTTTGGTGCCTTTGTCTAGTATGAGATAACTGTTTTTGTGTGGGTTTATCTCTTTATCTTCTATTCTCTACCATTGGTGTACATGTCTATTTTGGTGCCAATATCATGCTGTTTTTGTAACTATAACTTTGTAGTATAGTTTAAGGTCTGGTGTTATGATGTGCTTCACTCCTCTTGCTGAGCATTGCTTGGGCTATTCTGGTGTCTTATTTTTCCAAATGAATTTTATGATTGCCTTTTCTAGTTCTATGAAGAACATCATTGGGATTTTAATAGGAATTGCATTAAATCTGTATAACAGTTTTGGTAGTATGGCCATTTTGACTATATTAATTCTGCCTTTCTAAGAGCATGGGAAATCTTCCCATCTTCTAAGATCTTCTTTAATTTCTTTCTTTAGTGGTCTGTCGTTTTCATCATAGAGGTCTTTCACCTGTTTTGTTAAATTGATTTCCAAGTATTTTATTTTATTTTTTGAGGCTATTGTGAATAGGGTGGTTTTTCTAATTATTCTTGCAGTGAATTCATCTTTTATGTGTAGAAATGCAATTGATTTATAGGTATTGATTTTATATACTGCTGCTTTGCTGAATCACTTATTAGTTCTAGAAGTTTTCTTGTGGAAATTTTTTAGATCTTCTAAATATAGAATCGTGTCATGGGCAAATAGTGATTGTTTGAGTTCTTCTTTTCCTATTCATATCCCTTTAATTTCTTTCATCTGTCTAATTACTTTGGCTAGAATTTCAATGACTATGTTGAATAGCAGTGGTGAAAGAGGACATCCCTGTCTTGTTCCAGGTTTTAGAGGGAATGCTTTCAATTTTTCTTTATTTAGAATGATGTTGAAGAACTTTCATTTTTAGAAACAAGAAGTTATCTAAAGTTAATCAAATTAAGATGAAAGCATTTGTTTTGTTTTAACTCTGAAGTACAAATAGCAGCAGTGTGCCTGCCATATTTCAAATTCCTTAGGTAAGGTGACATCCATAGAGTTTAATAAGATACTTACCTCTGTGTGTCTTATTTACACAGGTCTCTGGAGTATGACTGATGTGTCTCATGTACATAAGCCAGCCTGAACAGAACTCTTAATGGATTATGTGTAGCAAAGACAGAATTGGGGCAATCATCCTGTGCAAATTAAGTGATTGGCCTTAGCCTGGTATTATCCTTTTTTTTTTTTTCAGTCTCTCTTGGATTTACTAACCTTCCCAAAGAAGCTCTCATCTCATTGCCTCAACCATAAGTTGAACCTACAACATTCTGCATGACTTTACTTTGCTATCACTGCCCAGGAATCATGATGAGAGGGTCCATATATTGAGGATTTTTTCATAATGTGAGCCTTCCTGCATTATATTTCCTTGCCAAAAGATTTTCCATCTTATTATTAAGAATTTAAAGGTGGGGCTGAAATGAAATTCCATTTTTACTTTTTTAAAGATTAAAAGAACTTGACCCAACAAGGACCTACAACTTTCTAAGTCTCTTGTAAAGAGGACAACTTAGCAGTGCTCTTGAGGAGTGAATTAGATAGATATTTAGAGAAAAAGACTCACATATTTATAATAGAATAGTACCCTCAGTATCTTTGGTTCCTTTCCAATAAAGATCATGAAGAATATTGCCAAATCTTTGAAGTATCTTTGCAAAAACCTAAGTACTTACAGTTGTATACCTATGTTGCTCAGTTATTAAAATGGAGAAGAAGCATCTCTCTCAAATAGAAAAAATAGAAAAGTTGTTATTTTATAGTGGATTTGCAGTTACTAATATTTATGTCAATAATAGCTTAATGGTGCAACTCTTAATATATGGAAAGAAAGAGTGCATGGACAAATGCATAAAGTTGAAAAATAAGCATATAACAAAAGAGAAACATCTATTGAACAGACAATATTCATGCATATCAAATAAAGCACCATTTTTATGACTATAATATTTAGTTCTCAATTTTATTTTCATTACATTAGTGACAACAGAAAATAACAATTGACAGTGGAGGTAATATGCAAATTTTCAATAAAAATATTTTAAAAGACTATGTACAAAGTGCAGTTTTTCTGCTTTTGTAATCTTTAATTGCAGAAATTTACACACTTAAGTTACCATCTGTTTTCTTAGAGAGGAAATCATTTTTATTTCTCTCTCTCATCATGAAAACAGCTGTCAGCCAGGAAGGCAGAGCTGAAATTTATTTATCACAGCACATGAAGCATGGAACAGACTCCACTAATGCATAAGTCAAAACTTCTCTTTTCAAAGTTTGCCCAGATTTTGGCTTGTTCATCACTCTCTTCTCTGTTTTTTAATTTTTCTTTTACTAATAATGTTCAAAGTTGTAGATGACTATGTTTTTAGAATTATTTTAGTTATGATAATTCTTTCAAGAAGAACCTATACTGAATCATTCATTTTTAAAAATATTAATTCTTATGACAAGTTACTTACCTGTACAATCAATACCATCATTAAAGATTGAGTCATCCAAATTTTTTTTCTTATGTCTTCTTTTTTCAGTCCACACATACTTCAGACAAAAGTTTTCTTAATTCCATCACCTTAAATTTGTTATGCTTGTTATTAACATTTTATATGAATTAAATCATGTAGTTTGCATAATTTAGGGTTCTGGCTCCTTTTTCAATCAACATGTCATTTTAATAATTCATTCGTGTTGCTTCATATTTCACAGGTGTCAGATAGCCAGTTGAGAAAGATGGTTTGTAGTGTTCCTGGAATTTTGGAATGGCGCTAAGTTTTAAGAGATACACAAGAGTTTAATACTATCACAAGGAAAGAGACAAGTATAAAAACTGTTGCAATATTGACATTGCATATTTAAAGATGATGAGAATAAAAAAGGAAAACAAAGAAAGAGATTTAACTAAAACAGAGTAAATTGGTGACTTCAAGATAGTTGGGGTAAACTGAGACCAGAATCTAATTTTTAAAAAATTATCAGAGGAGAAATATTGAGTTAACCAGTATCAGAATTTAGAATAATTCCACTAACCATAAGATTAATGAAACAAAATTTAAAAAGTAACTGTGGACTTAAATATATTTATGAAATGGAGCAGATGCAACAACTGAAAGATAGAAACTTCATTTACTTTCTAACTCTAAAGTCTGATCCAGAGACCCAGTTCTCTGCTAACCGGAAATCCAAATAGTTACTATTATCATGTATGCTTGATGTATTTTGACAAGGTTTTTTGTACTCCTGCCCATAGTTTTATAGCCATTTGGGGATTGTGATTCTAAAAAATCAATGCAGCAGGGAGTCAGAAAGACTGAAAGTGGTGTGGAAGTATGCAGTATTATAACCTAGAAACAATTTCATCCAAAATAAAGCACTTTCAGCAGGGTGGATAAGAGAAAATTCCTGGAAATAGTGAATTCTCAGCATTATGCTGTCATTTCTTTGAGATTATCAGAATACCAAGCAAAGGTCTTATATGAGGCTGAGTACAGGAAACTTGCTTTCTATAAATGCAATTGGCAATGGGAACAGGGCAGAACATTGCAGTCTTTAAAACAACTTGTTTGATTAGTCTAGATATGGAAAAAGCCTTTAAGCAGTGCGATGTGAAAAGGATGCCCAGGTAAAGGATTTCCCACATCTTCTTGTTCTGCAAAAGTAAAAGTTTGAATAAATTAATTTGTGCTAGATCAAATAAGATAAAGCAATTAAAAGGATATGAAAACATCGTTCCTATGAAATTTGCTGTAAAGTGAAACAAAGGAAGCATTACCATGTAGCTGCACCAGACATATGAATTCTGCAATTTCTCAGTATCCACAGGGTATTGTTTCCAGGCCACCCCAATAGGAATAAACACACATTGATGTTCAAGTCCCTTGTATAAAATGGGACAATATTATTTGCACATAACCTATGCATGTCCTCCATGTACTTCAAATCACCTCTAGATTATTTATAATACCTAATGAACTGTGAATGCTAGGTAAATGTTTGTTATACTGTATTGTTTAGGGAACAATGACAAGGGAATAATCTGTACATGTGCAGTAAAGATGCAGCTTTTTGGAACGTTTTTGGTCCACAGATGTTTGAATCCAAGGACACAGTACTGATATGAGTCTGACAATTATCTACGGCAGAAGCCCAGAGAAATTCTGATAGAAACCCTTTAGGAAAGTGTAGTTTGAAGAAAGAACACTGGTATAACAATTTTGGTAGCCATGGATTTCTGGTGTCCTGTTTGTAGCTTGCTTCTGCTTTCTGGTTATGTTCAGGCTTAAACCTAAGTACTATTTTCTTGTTAAGATGAATGACACTAAGAACACCTGACTTTATGAATTCATGATAACAGAATCTGGCTAACAGTGGGCTTCTCTGGCCTCCTGGTTACTTGATATAACGTGGTAGGATAATTGCTTTTATCTGTCAACTTGGCTGGACCATAGTGCCCAGATTTGTGTTCCGACATTGTACTGAATGTTCCTGGGAGAGTGTTTTGGAAGGAATTTGACACCTAAATCAGTGGACTTTGAAGTAGAGCAGATTGCCCTCTTTGATATACATGGGCTTTGTTAAGTAAGTTGAAAGCTTGAATAGACCAAGATACTAAACTACCTTATGTAAGAGGATATCATCCAGCAGATGGTTTGCCACTTGGTCCACAATACTAGTGCTTCCCTCATTCTCCAGCCTGCTGGCCAATGCTATATATTTTAGGATGTAAGACATTCTCTAAGACAGAGAAGCAAGAGGGAGAGAGGGAGAGAGAGACAGAGATGATATACTGTAGGAGCATCTCCATACCTTCCCACCCCTCCCTTCCATCCTTCCCCATTCAATGCTAAAAGACTGTGCTCTTGCCAAAGAGCACCCCTTTGTTTGTGACCTTTGGATCTGATTGGTCCAAGAGTGCATTTAAGCTTCTATAGTTTCTAGAATAAACTGGCGTTCTTTGCTTCTCCTCGCCCTGGCTGTATCCTCTTTTGTCCCGGGTATTTCTGTGCCTTGCTGGGGCAAAGCAAATTTTTACCTACATCCCGGGGCCTGGGAAGATTGGCTCCGCAGATCGCCACCGTCCAGAGAGAACATTTTTCATCTAGCTCGGGGACCCCTTCTCTGTCTCTCTTGGACTCCAACTTGTCGAGAAGCCACGTGGCCTCCCCCTCCCTTATCACAGCAACAATATACAAAGATGCCCTTTCTCTACCCAAGCCTGTTATATACCTATATTCTCTTTATCTCTGTCATGAGGCTTAT
The DNA here is from genome assembly GCA_028644305.1 of Xerus rutilus. NCBI lineage: Eukaryota > Metazoa > Chordata > Mammalia > Rodentia > Sciuridae > Xerus > Xerus rutilus. The sequence continues at coordinate 100,405,556 of CM053409.1, read as the reverse complement.
GATGCTCTAATGCTGCTGGCCACCTTGATGGAGAACCCCAATATTCTGCATTGAGACTCTCCTACTTAGTCTTACCCCAAACTTCACACTTCCTACTACTGATGTTGCCTAGATCATCACAAGGATCACATGCCAGGGCTGTTTACTTTAGCTTAGATCTGCTGTAAACTCATTTCTGGCTCTGGACTGGAGACCTGCCAGCCTGTCTCATTTAAGGTCTACCAACCATAATTATATCTGTAGGTATGAAATGCAATGCCTCCAGAATCCAAAAAACCCAATAGACAATATGCTTGCTTTATTGTAGGAATAGTTAGGTGTAATTATTTGTCTTTTACATTAGAGAGGAACTCTTGATTTTATAACCTAAAAGTTTTATTGCTATGTTGAGGTAATGAATATTTACGGGGTTTTCCTATTAGTTTATGTAACACTGAGTCCTAATAAGCCTATCAGTGCATTAACCGCATGCAGGTCACCAAGCCCAATAAACATGATCTCATTGATGTAGTCAATAGATAATGTAGTCAATATTCATATACAAAGATGCCTGTTCTTTACCCAAGCCTGTTATATACCTAGATTCTCTTTATCTCTGTCATAAGGCTTATGGTGCAGGATTTCCAGGACCAGTTCTTTTTGAATAATGTTACAACAGAGGTAGGAATGTTAATATCAACCTGGGACCAAACTCTGAAGTTATGTCATTTGTATTGCAGAATAATTATTTGACACAGTTTAAAGTGCAAGATATTTATTATAGATCTATATTTGTTAAAGAAAAGAAATGAGACTGTGGAAGGGATTAATTAAATTACAATGCAGGCTCACCAATGCTTTGGCAAATGCTGGAGTGAATATTTCCCATGAGAATTGTCTGCCTTTTAGCTGACACAACAAGGCATTTGTAACAAGAAGTGTATTGTCTCAGGAAAGACATGACTTTAACAAGGGAGCCCTGGACACAACATAGAATTGATAAAAGTCATTAAGTGAAAAGGGTATCAAGGAAAAAAATGGAAAAAGAAAAGAAATCCTAAGGGGCACAGATTGAAACAAGCCCTTACATTTAAGAGATCAGTGCTCAACATTTAAGCTTATTGCAGGGACTTTGTTTTTTGTGGTATTAACAGCTAGAGTACAATGTCAAGTACTTAGTAGGTAAAAAATAAATATTTTGAATTAATTGTTAAATTCTGATTTCAGTTAAAAATATAAAACTCAGAAGAATTTTACTACATGCTTCTATGCAATATAGCATAGTTTAGGAGAGCTCTAGAACTAGGCTGTTAGGTTTTGGAACCCTGCTTTTGCCATTGTATTAGATGACTGTAAAGATTCCATAATTTATTCTCTAAGGCTAACTATGGGGTAAGCTTATAATTCTCCATCAGTATATTTGCAGTTAGAGTAATGTAGTTAGGCCAAGGCGTTCTGGTTAATGTGAGTCACTGTGCTGAGTTATTTAATTGCCAGTAAAAACATGTACCCTCTTCCCAAACAACCTTGGCCAGAGTAGAACAAGATAAGACATGGGATCAAAGCTGTCTGCACTGTGACCAATGCAAGGAGCACAGATGTCTTAACAAAGTCCCTGGCCTTGGACCAGATTGTTATTAAAAATTGTCTTTTGTGAATTTCTGGAGTTGTAAATTATTGCAGCATAATCTAGTCTAATCAAGTTCTTATTTCTTTAGTGACATGATATAAAATACTTATCCTTTCTATGACTCAGTTTTCTTATCTTTGCAACAGGCTTATGATTATATAAACCTCAAATTTGTAAGGATAAAATACACTAATATAAGTCAAATATTTCTTAAATATCCTGGTTAATATTCAGACTTTATTAATGTAAAGAATAGAAAACAAAAAGAAAGTTATGAACATGGGAGAAAGATCAGATCAGCTGGAATTTCAGAATATAATGATGTGTTCAGAATTACAGTGGAGTAGTCTGTACCCTCAAAGATTTTATAACTAGTGAAATTGTCTTTCATATTTAAATGCAGAATATATTCTCTATATTCTGAAATCATGCACACTTAAAGTAGTTACCTAATAATAGACCCTAGATAAGTGCAAAAAGATTAAGCGAAATTAATACTTTAAAAAGATTGTTAATATAATAATATATTATTAATATAATAATAAATTAATACTTTAAAATATTAATCAAAATTAAGATTGGAAGAATTATGGAAAAAATGACTTAGCAAGACTTCCTTTATCCCATTTAAAGTCCAATCTCAAATTGCCTTGAATGGTATTTTGTAAGTTTATCAGTTAATATCACATGTTGGAGTAAACCTAGGATTTGCCTGGCTGGACCCTCCTCTTTTTCCCTTTTCATCCCCCACCTCCCTCTTTTTTCCCATTTCATCTTCCTGTTCCTCCCCTCCCTCCTCTTACCCTCCTTTTTTCTTCCCCCATTCTTTTTCCTCTTCCTATCCCCAACCTCCATTTTTCCTCCTCTTCCGCCGCCTCCTCCTCCTCCTTCTTCTTCTTCTTCTTCTTCTTCTTCTTCTTCTTCTTCTTCTTCTTCTTCTTCTTCTTCTTCCTGCTTTTGATTCTTTCCTAGAGCAGAAATTCTGTCCATCATGACTGTTTTTCCCCCCATATTTATTATTGGTGCATTATAGTTGTACACACATACAATATAACAATAAAATTTGGCCAATATCACTCCCCAGCATTCCCCCCCTCCCTACCTGCCTCCTATCTCTTGGTCCCTTTCCTTACTGACATCTGTTTGATTCCATCATGACTCTTGTTCCACTATAGAACTCACAAGAACTTCTCTTGTTGGCTTTCATTGTCACCAAACACTTAGCAAGATTAGCTTACAAATCAAATCCTTTTTTATTTTTACCCTATTTTTTGTGAGAATTATTGAACAAAAATTGTTGTCTCCTCTTTAAAAATAAAACTTTAATGTAGTATAATGTCCATTTTTCCTACTTAGAAAATTAATCAGAGGATTTTTTATCTTTAAATTTTTATTCAGTTTCTTTTGATTTGCTTTAATTGGTAAGTGTAGTATATTGAAATATAGTATTTTGCTCTTGTCAAGGGCCTAGTAATATTACTTAAAAACTGATATCATTGAACATTCCTGTATGTGTAAAGTGAAGATTCAGGATATATGGTTAGCATGAAGAAAGTATGGAAAATGTGAAGAAATAGTACTGAGGAATATAGTACTGCAATATATATTCTTGAGATTATATAACCATGAATAATTTAAATTTTATTTAATACTTCTATATTTCCCCATCTGAATGTATGTCTGAATAGTGCAATTTGAAGTATCAGTAAAATTAACAGATGTCATTTTGCATAGGTATTATGAAAATAATTCTGTATTAATAAATATATATAAATGAGACTTTGAAAATAGACAATTTAAGAAGTTGTTAATGAGCTCTGATAATCTGAATAGTTTTTCCTGATTTTAATCTTCTTACTCCCCCAATCTTTTATAATGAATATTCATAATTTTATAATATAAACCCTTTTGTAATAAACCCATTTGGAGGGCAATTGAATTTGTCTGGATGAAATACAATACTAAGAGGATTAGAAAGCAAAATAGAAAGTAACAGTAGTTTCACTGAAGTGCAGAAATAAGAAGAAACACTAAAAGCTTAAATCAGAGAAAGAATAAGGAAGAACAGCCCATTTCAATGAACGTGAATTGCGTAGGAAGTCTTACAGGAAATGTGTTTCAGATTTATTCATGAGTAATACCAGCTGTAATATAAACGTTTCTGTCTTTATCACAACAGCCTTAGTAAATTTCTATCTGTTAATAATTGTTTGTTCAAAGAGGGTTTTCTCATGGCTTTCAAAAGGAAAAAAAATGTTCAAGCTGATGCTTACTTTTAAGTGTAGAAAAGAGCTTTATTTTTATGTGGTTGGTAAAGAAATTAGTGGAAGTATAATAGGAATTTAGAGGGTGTTTTTCCTAAAAGCATTGAGTCTACACTTGGGCCTGCAGATGCCCAACTAAAAGCAGGATATGAGATTGGCATCTCTACCTTCATTTTGTATTTTTCTCCTTTTGCTCTTGCAAACTTTGGGTCAGATTCCTGCTCAGCTCTACACATGGCCATGGTAATTATTTAAAGAGTGTCTGTCTAAAACCTAGTAATACCGAGTTAATTAGCCCTAAATTTACCTAATCTCTTCTATCATCCTTCAAGGTTGAATGCAAGAAGATAAGAGTAAGGTATTTTCGAGATTTTCAGGAACTCCATAATCATCTTGCAGCTTCTACAGTGTCCTGTTCCAGATCTTCACAGCAGCACCTAGAAGTCTCCAGTCATTGAGCTAAACCTGCAGGAATTAATTCTGTCTTGTCTTTCTGACTTGTATTTTACTCTGAGTCATTTTCTCCTACACTGACCTTGAATTCCAGGAACAGAGATGACAGCTAAACCCATGATAAGGCTACCCAACTATGCAGGAACAATCACCTCACTGTGGGAAACAAACTACCTTCTCAAGTGATAAACTCTCCAGGTCCTCACAGAAATAGATATGAGATAATGATCAGTCTGATCACAGTTTGACCAAGACTCCTTAACCATATACTTAGTGTCCTGCCCCAATTCTTGCCCTATTTAAACCTGGAGCTCAAGTTAGTACCCAAAAACAGGATTGAAGAGACTTGGTCTCCCTATTATTCCCAGTGTGGCTATACTGAATATTAAATTTCTTTCCTATTTCACCAATGCTTCTACTGTTTAGTTTTCTTTTGGGCTGAGTGGTATACTGGGATTCCCTGAAGTCAGCCCTCAACCCCAACTCCCAATCTAGGACTCTGGCAACAGGAGAAAGAGAATAACAACAGATTGTAAAGTGGGTAACAGGATTAAATAAAATTATTTTTGTTCAGGAGAACTTTGAAAGGCAAAAGTGACTTATGAGGCCAAATAATGCATCTTAAGATGCTCAAGTCCTACTCCCCGGAATCAGTGACTCTTATTTTATATAGAAAAAGGGATTTTCCAGATGTGATCAAGTAAAAGATCTCCATAATCACTTTGCAGCTTGGGATATTTATCCAGGTAGGCCTACTGTAATCACAAGGATCCATGTTAGAGGGACATGGGAAATTCAATACAGTATATGTTGGATTTAGCCACTAAGTTTATGATACCTTGTTAGAGCCGCAACAGGAGATTAAACCAATGTGTTATTTTAAAACTTGATTATTTTGAAAAATCATCAATTACATTGTTTAAATCAATCAAACAAACAAACAACAAACAAAAAGTTGTCTTTTGAGCTCCTTGGCTATTATTAATATTTTTGTTATTGAGATTTTTGAATACTCCACTACCAATAATACAAGTAGCATTTGGCGGGGGGTGGGGTATTTTCAATAAACACAGAATGAAGAATAACAATGATCTGCCTAAAATAATAAGAATATATTATTCCTTTATTTCCTAAATTTATTTCTCATCTTCATGACCAAAAATAATTCAGCATGCATAAGAAACATATTTATATTTCTTTGTAAACCATATGCATGTGTGACTATATAAGGTATACCCACATTCATACAATACTAATAAGCATACACCTTTAAAATGCACAATAAAATGGAAATGGAATATATAGAACACATATGATTGGAATATTTACTACTTTATTTCAGCATCTCATTGGATCATACTGGAAATCCCTTGAAGTTTTGCTCTTCTCAATAAAAACTGCTGTATTAGACAAACAATATAGATCTCTTCCTACTTTTTTAATGATTTTCTTCTTTTTCAACTGTGAGCTTGTTTTCCCGTTAATGACAAACAGCACAGATTTAGTTAGATGCTATGGGATATGATACTGAATAAGTAATGTGACTAATCCTCATTGGGTATTCCCAAGCTGACTCTTAGTACTTTATTTTCATGTCTCCTGAGCACTATAGCTTATTAAAATTATCTACTTCTGCAATGTTTCACTTAAAGGTATTATGATGCAATGTATTTTCTTTCTTAACTTGCCAAGGTGATGAACTAAAATTATATGATCATTTGGTTAAAGACATTAATTTATCTGTGTGAATATGTATTTTACAAAATCACATGCTGTTATGGCAGGAGATCAGATTAAGGTTCTTGCATTTTGAAAAATCAGATAATATACATGCCACAATTAAAGAGACATTTTGTTGAATGAGTCTATTTTAATCTCAGTATGATGATGCCAATCTTGTGGTTTTTCATATTAAAGTAAAATGTAGAACAGAGCTTTTCTACTTTTAAAAATCCCTGGATTTCCTTCAAAGATTTTTGCCTCCAGACACCCCAAGTGACCTAACCCATCATTACAGTGTGCTATAATTTACGTGAAGGGGGAAAACAACCCAGAGATACTGCCATTAATGAGATGGTTCAAATATCTGCCAACAATGAATAATTTAAGTACCAAATGACTTTAAAAGGACTGTGGAATTTTGAAATTTAAAACATCTGCTGAAACCTTGTTTTTTTAAACAAAGGACCCTAGTGGCTTCCCACAGAATGACCAAATTTCTGTCAGTAATAATATTGTCAGAAAAATCAAAGACAAAAATAGTAGCCAGTCTCCATTAATGCATCTTTGTCTTCAATTCCACACTTGATTTCTTTTTTCCTCTTAAAACAAGTTGTTTTGTGACCTTGGGATCAAATCACGTCTAATACTTAGTAGTACCAATACGTAGAAATAATTTCTCTTACATATGATTTGGTGGAGGTTGATTTATACTTTAATATTGAATTACTATATGTAATTTAAAAGTGAGATTGTCTGTAAATGAATCCAATTCTTCACTTTGGGTTACATGAACAGTAACATGGGGACACCTAGGGGGATGGCACTACCATGGTGCCATGCTAACCTTGCACCTACCCACAGAGGTCATGTGTGTAAAGCATTAAACAGTGTTATCAAGACAAGATGGGAATTTGTAGTCATCTGTTCCAAGAAAGTCTCTAATTCATCCTTTTTCCCTGGGAAGCTTTTATAAGAGTTTCTCATTGGCTCCAGGGTTCTAAAGAACCATATCCCCATTCAACCTAGAATAGAGTTGAAGCTTATAAAGCCTCTTAGCATGAGCTGCAGTCAGGAATTGACTCTGAGCAGCGTTTTCCATGACTTCTACAGCAATCATCCAGTTTTTTTTTGTTGTTGTTGTTGCTGTTTTAGCATCTTCTGGTGTGTGAGAGGTGGGAAATTGGCACCTTTGACTATTCTTTCTTTTATAGTATACATAAGTAGTAAACTGTCTAAATCTAAAATAAGCTATCATAAATGATATAAATCTAAAACAGGCTGGCATGTCATGTTTTCACTGGTTGAATCAACCAGCTTTGGCCATGTCTGTAATGTACTTCCCAGGACCATAGCCAACTCTCTCTTCCCATCAGAGCAATTATATTAACTTTTTATTTCCTATTGTACCAAGAAGGATTGAATTTACAAGCCATTCCTACCATGGAACAACTCTTTAAAAAAGCTAGAAATCAATCCAGACAGCCTGGTACTCAAAGCTGAATCTTTTGTGTTCCTACACAGAACAGACTGCTCTCATGCTTACCTGGCAGATCCTTTCTGTCTATTGAAAACAAAGCTGTATTTAGATTACCTGGTTCCCAGCTATTTACCTGAGAAATGATGGACATATGGGTAAGATTATCTTTTTCTTTGTTTGATAAATTATGGCTTCTAAATTCTCTTTTCCTGATCCAATGCTGTGATAGTTATGGAAACTATCTTGACACCAGGTTTATGAAAAATGATAACACTTGATGAGATGAACATTTCAAAACATAAATATTTAAACAAATGTACTTTATGAGCTGAATGGTGTCCCTCCTAAGTTTCATATGTTGAAGTCCTAACCCTCCTTGAAGTATTATAGAATGTGATTTTATTTGGAGATAGGAGTTTCAAAAAAATACGGATTAAGTTAGGTTTTTTTTAGGGTGGGCCCCATTCCAATTTGGCTGAAGCCTCTTTGAGAAGAAGAAATTTAGACAAATTAAAAAACAAAACAAAACAAAAAGCAACAACAACAATAAAAAAACTCCAGGTGTGCACATACTTAAAGAGTCCACCATATGAAGAGGTAAAAAGAAGGAAGCCATCTGCAAACCAAGGAGAGACCTCAGGAGAAACCACATGTGGTGACACCGTGATCTTAACTTCAAGTTCCAGAGCCACGAGAAAAATATCTTTGGTATTTTGCTATGACAACCCTGGAAAACTAATGCATACACTTAATAAAGAGGAGCATGATTGAGGCTAGAATTATTAATGCATTGGATAGGTAGAATTCATTATGACAATAGTCATTTATGTACCAACTATAACCTCTAATTGTCTTTGAAATTAGAAGATTCATACTTACATAGTATAGGGAACCCTAGGAGCTAGAAATGGTTATGCTGTAATAAGTGATTTTAGTATTAGTTATGTAAAGTACAGTACTTATTATTATGCCAGTTAATTTTTTTAAAAAGGAAAAAAAATTAGTAAGAAAGTTCTGAGAAACCATTGGAGATGATATTTAGTCATTGCTTAACATTAATTTAAATAGAAAATTAAAATGATTTTGCTTAAAACTCCAAATGATTGTGTCTGTCTTAGAATTTTTTATTCTTTCTTTGATACTTTTATATAAAAACATGTAATTCAGTACAAGCATGGAGAAAGGAGCATCCACTGTTCTTTGGGAATAATGCTGCAAGATATTGAATGAAAGTATACAATAAGGAAACAGTAGGGAGTCTCTTCATAAGGTGCTCTGGAAGCTACAGAGGGGAAAGGTCCCAAATATCTACAGATTGCCCTCCTGACCTGTGTGGCCGCCTCCCCAAGGTTGATACCCTGGTTAACTAATATAGCTGTGAACATATAAAATACGTTATGTAAGCCAGTTAGAGCTGCTGTCCTACCCTCCATAAGAACCATCACTCTGGACTGGTGATTGTTGTCGTGACCCTGGTGCGATGGACCTTCCAAACATAATAGTTAAGTCCCTTGTACTTCACTGATGCCTATTGTAAGGAATCCTCCAGATGCCTACTTTACTTGCCTAACATCCATCCTGATTAATCCTTGCCTTTTTTGCGAAAGTTTTAAATATTTTGAATATCATAACTGATAATAATTCATGTAGGGGTCATACAACAGACTAAATTAATATATAATTAATAAATCTTAATTAATATAGAATTAGTATACTTCAAACCAACCTTATATCCTTTCAAAATTGTCATTTCTTCCTTATATTCTGCTTTAGGGAGTTACCACCAAACCCAATCAGTCTGTTTTCCAAGAAAACTTGTATTTCTTTTTCTTCCCTGCGTCCTTTCCATTGAACTTGTTATCCCTGTAATACACTGTCCCACTTCCTCTTTATCCCGCTCATCCCTTCCTTAATTCTTTCTGCCTGTTGTTTCACCCTCCTCCATTCTATTAATGCTCAAAATAGCTGTTGGAATAATATTTCTAAAATACAGTCTTAATTGGTTATTCTCAGTTTAAAATTGTTCAAAAATGTCAGTG
>CM053409.1:100331754-100395492 GCA_028644305.1 Xerus rutilus | reverse complement strand
CTCTTAGACTTCTTATGCTGCCATGTGCCATCCAAATGCTTCGCCTTTCAACACTTTGCTTCCTTTTAAAAGTGTTTAAGATTTCTCTACCTGGTAGAATCCTCAGTGGGATTAGCTGCAGAAAAGAGTTCTGTTTCCAGCAGATCTGGAAACAGTCTTTCTGGAAAAGTCTGTTTATAACACTGGCCCTTGGCTGGAATTTGGGATTTAGGGAGGGTTCCCATAATTCCCACAACTAATGCAAAGGACTCCCTGTGCCTAACCTATTTGTACAAACAATATAGTTTATGTTGAACAGCTGTTTTCCTTCTGGGAGTCTGATATTTTGGAACATAGTGGACAGAGGGTGCTTACATAAACAGCCTCCAATTAAAACCCTGGGCACTGTCTCTAATGAGCTTCTTGGGTAGACAACTGTTTGCATATGTTGTCACAGGTAATCGCTGGAGGAATTATGCACATTCTACATACTGTGTGACTCATTTGGGAGAGGACTGGTGGAAAGATGCACCTGGTTTCCTCTGGAAAGACCCTGTATTGATTGATGTGGGATACCATAAAAAATAACAGGGAATGTGTGGCTTAACCAATAAAAATTTATTTTCTCACTGGTGGTTGGAAGTCTGACATTACAGTTCCAGCATGTTTAGATTCTGGTGAGGGCAATGTTTCAGGGCTGCAAGGGGTTACCTTCTTACTTTGTTTACACATATTTGGGAGAAGTGGGAGGGAGGGAAGGAGAAGGGGAAGGAACTCTCTGATATTTTCTATTTTAAGGACACTTTCAGCTACAAATGGCCAGTTCAATGGAAAAAAATGTGCAGAAATAAGTCAGAATGGGAGTTGAAAGTGGATTACATTTCTGCTCAGGGGAATAGAGAATAAAAGAACAATATACTTTCTGATCATTTACAAAAATCCAACCCTTTCATGATTTTTATTGATTGAGTTATAGCAAGTTATAATTCAGTACTTAAATTATTACCTATATTGATGAGATTTGTTCTTTAAAACTATCTCTGCACATGACCTCTAGTCTCAACTCATAATCTGCATGTCATTTTTATGCTTGATATCTCTGCTTATTTGAGCAAAAGTAGCTTAAATTCAACTTGTCTCAAATTAAAATTCTGATTTTTTTCCCTTTAATCTGCAAAATATGATCTTCCTTCAGTGAACCAACATTTGTTTTTTTTAAACAAGCTGGCCTCTGGAAGTTTTCCTTGATGTTTTCCTTTTTAGACTCTTTAGTAGTTAATTTTTACCAAACCCTGTCAATTTTACCTCAGAATTGTATCTCAAGTTATCTTCTTTCTAACACCACCATTCTCTTTATCTGGAATACTACAATATCCTCCTGAATAATCACTTTTCATCTAATCTTGCCTCATGAAATCAATTCTCCACACATCACAAAACAGACTGTTCATTTTGAAATATGAATCTGATAACATCACCAGCCTCTATCAGATATCTTCCATTCTCCTGCTGTCTTTCAGTTTCTCAACACTCCACCTCTCTCCTGAGAAAGCGCTTTCACACAAGCAGATTTTCTGCTAGAATGGCTTCCCCAGGTTTCTCTGTTAATGCTTATCTTTTCTTCATTTCTCAGCTCAGTTGCTATTTCCTGAGTGATAGCTTCTGTGATGCTATGACCAAATCGATCCTTACTATTAAGGGTATAATGGCATAATTTATCTCTCTTTTAGAATGGTAAGTTAGTTAGTAGTTCTCATTTATTTTTGTGAGATCTTATGCATGCCATTTTACTAACTAAACTCTTAGCTTTATAAGTGGAGAACCATGGGGTAGAAAACAACTGTTTTTTACTCACCACTGAATTATTAATAATTAGTGCAGCTTATAGTTGGTTCTCAATAAATATTTGATAAGTCAATGAAAAAAATGAAGTATCCTTTTGCATTATTATTCAGACACTTTTTATTTTTCTCTTTCCGGTTCTTCCAAAGACCTCATTGGTGGACATTAAAGCCTAGAGTTCCCAGGAATACATGTAGTGAATGTAGATGCCATCTTGTAATACATGTGTATGGGGAGTGGGAGAAGAAGAGGAGGGAAGAAGAAAGAGAGAGAGAGAAGTCATATGTCATGGAATTTTTTTATAGTAGTTCCAGTATAGCTAAGCAACAAGAGTAGAACAGAGTGGAAAATGTTTGGGGTCAAGTTGAACCACTGGAATTTTTAGAGCATGGAAATTGCCCAAATCTTTCTTGGAAAGACAGAAAGACAAGAGAAGAGAGAGAGAGAGATTTTCTAAAAATCTGAATCTATATCATATTAAAATGGTTTTAATTTTAGGAAAAAAACTCCATTTTATTGAAACACTTAGATTTCAAAAATAAATCCTGGAGCTCAGAATAAATTTCTTCAAAATACTTCCCTTACAACCCTTCATGATTATTGCATGGGCACGTCATATATTTTCGCATTATTTTCATTCTTTTCAGTAGACAGTTCTTTTCCCCCTAAGAAGTAGTCAACTTGTTTTCCTTTTTTTGGCAGGCAGTGAATGGTGCTTAATGTTATCAAAGTAAGAAATCCAAATCTAAAGAACTATTATGTCAAATTATCTTTGTGATGTGATAACTGTCTTGTCAGTTTAGAATATTGTCTATGGTGTTTTAGCTTCCTGCATTCTCCTAAATTTTAATTCTAACTTTATATAAATGTTATTTTTTCTTAGTTTCCACTGATTTTTTCTCTCTGCTCTGTCCCTCTTCACTTCACCATTAAGCAGGTATTCCTTTTTCGATTTTGTCTTATGACTGACTTTGCAGCTCTGCTGCAAATGTGAAATTTGAGTACAGCACTTTTATTTGCATTTTCACTTCCTTCAGTTCAGGTACCTGAGGTCCAATGGCATGGCCTTCGCTCCATGATGCTCTTTACGATGTATGGTGAAAAGGTCACCGGCACCCTAAGTCTATGTCACAGTGCCCATATCAGTCACTTCACTGCATCTCATCATGCAGGCACTGCATCGTTCCACATCATCTCCAGAAGAGGAAGGTGAGACAGAACAATAGGATGAGGGTGGGGGCAGGAGAGCATGTTCATAATTTTTGGTATGGTATATGTTTATATTTGTTCTATTTTATTATTAGTTATTGTTGTTAATCTCTTTTTCAGCCTAACTTATAAATTAAACTTTATTATAAATGTATATGCAGAATACACTACTCATAGTTTTAGGAATGCCTTGGTTGGTGGTAGTAGAATGAATCCTCTGCCAAAGGAGGGCTACTGTGTGTGTGTTTGTGTGTGTGTGTATATGTGTGTATGTGTGTGAGGGTTACTATTAAGATTTTAATCTTATCTATCTCCAAGTCAGCCTTAATTCTTTGCTTAATCAGACTTTAGTCAGGCTCCTGAGCCTTGTCAAAGGTTCAAGGTCTTGTGCAAGCTAGTGTACTTTCTTGTGTAATCTAGTTTTGGCAAGAATGGTGTTATTTCTTTTGGGGCCTTTATATCTTATCACCCTCAATACAGTTCAATTTCTCGTCCTCCATTTCAGCAAGATGATATCTGATCATGCTGGCCTTTCTTTGGCAAGAATCCTGTTAGGTCAATTTAGACAGAATATCCTAATTCCTGATGTTTCTTAGTACTTTTCCAACTAATCCCAACCCTCCGTCTGGACTATAAACTCTCATTTGCCTGTTTTTGAACTCAAGCCCAATCCCTTTCCCCATTGCAAAACTCCATTGCCAAGGACCTGTCTTTACCATAATGTTCCTGAAAAATGTCAACCTCAGTATGCTTAATATGTCATTGAATTTCTTTTATAGTAATTCTCAGTATTGCTATGGGACAAAAGCAGAATAAAGTAAGAAAATTGGGGTAGCTGGCAACTTGAACTATTAGAACATTTATAGCAAGAAAACTGCCCAAATCTTTAGTGGAACAATTTCAAGACGAGAAGCTGTTTGCAGCTACCTATGATTTTAATAAAATCTCTTTTCTAGGTTACAACGAGTACCATTTCTGTTGTCCAAAATTTGATTTGGAAAAACAGAGTATTTCTTATGTGAACATAGTGGAAGGAAATTAATGTAGAAATATTTCAATCTTTTCCAAGTAGATTATTTGTGAAAGTGAAGGGACTTCAACAGGAAAAAAAAATCCCATATATATAAATATATGTATGAACTTTCATTATGGGAAATCCTAAGGTGAGCTGGAGAGAGTATTATACTGATATCTAGGATGACCCTTTGGTGTAGGGAGAGGAGGCATAGGAGGATCATATGTTACAGAAACAGCCATCTGCTTCAGGACACCAATGCCAGATAATAATGATTTCTGCAAAGTAAGGTCTTTTGCTCCCTTGTCTCTTTCAATACCAGCTCCCCTCTTTCTCCACCCCAATTTATTGAGCACTAAAAGTTGCTACATGTTATGTGCCTTGAAATTTAACTTAATGCATTTTACTTCTCCCATAGAACCCAGCATTATAATGAATGCTCAAAGAGGGCGACTCCTTCACCCCACTCTCATATTTTTGTTGCAGATTACATATTCTGTGGTTGTTCTGCAATTAACTCATTGGCACAATCGGTATAAACAAACTCTGCTCAAGAAAAACAGCAACTATTGAGACACAATATTTTAAAATTTTTTTACTGATACTGCTACTTCTATTATTTAACCTATTCCTTAAATGAAAAAAAATCCTACAGAATCAACAAGAGCTATTGAAATTCCTTACAATTAATTAATAATACTAATCCTTAATTTGGTATGATTTTATAATGTATAAAGCAAAACATTATTCAAAAAAAAAATTTAAGTATTTAAAATATGCTTTTTTAGAAGTAATTCTTGGACTGAAGTACATAAATATTATGTTTTGTCTTTCATATCATGTGATTTCCTATAAAAATAATTTTTTCTGTAAATACTTAAAATTTAGCAGTATTTTAAAATTTATTTAAAGCCAATAATTTACTTTTATTCTCTGTCTCCACTTTCCCCACCACCATATCACTTGGCATGATCTGAAAGAGTGGGAGGCTCTCATTTAAGCCAATAGGAGAATCCCTAGGGAGATTAAACACAGGCACATGCTTTTTAGAACAAGAGAGGTCACTCAGCTATTATAGGAATGTTAGAAACTCCAGCTTATCAAAGTAAAAGCAAATTTCCCTGGGGTCTAGACATATTGCCCCAGCATTGTGCTAAATAACCAGGGGTAGTTTGAAGTCGAGGAATTTAAGCCTCTCACATAGCACAGTCAGTAGAGGTGAAGCGACCTTAATACCTGCCAGTGACTGGTGAAATATGAATGTCAGAACTTTCATTGATTGTGGCTATTCTAAAATAAAATTGTATAAAAATGAATCCATAGACAGGTCAGCTTTCTCATTTTTATGTTATTTTTCTGAGTTAAGTCAGAAAGAGAGTAATGACAATGCAAGCTTAAATCAGTGGCTTCCCCTCTCCTAGCATCAAGAATGCAGGTGTCTGTTCAATGATGGAGTAGATACAATCTATGATCACCAATAGGAAATGCACTTAGCGGTATGCTCTAAGGCCAAACCATTTGCCACATTTGCCTATTAATGATTGAGAGGCAGCCTGGTATATTGAGAAGCAATTGACAGCAATTCTGCAGTCACAGCAGAGGGTTTCAGTGTTTGATGGGATGGGAGTGCCTTGTTGTTTAGGCTGCCCAGTGATGGTACTTGTTAGTGCTGGATGAGATGGTGACCTTGGAGAAGGAATGGGATTTGAATTTTGATTCTCTTGCTTACTAGTTTATTGCAATGACACTTGTCTTAATTTGTTTGCTCTGAAACTGGGCTAATTAAATATAAATTTCTTATTCCTATGGTGGATAAAATTGTGCTATTCCTGGCACACACAAAACAATGAGCGGTAGTTATATATGTGGTATTTTGCAAAGTCCTAGATGTCATGATGCATATCAAAAGGATAGTTCTAATAGAATCAGTATACTAAAAAGTGACAAAGTGGAGAATGTACTTATTGAGTACCTAAATGAGAAAAATGAAACCCAAGGAGTTGAAATGATTGCTTCATCTCTATTTACATTTTTTAAGGATAAGTAAATCTTATTCCTTAAATCTTCCATATAGCTCTCATCCTGGAGACTCTGCGTTGGACAATATTGTATCTAGAAATCACTGAATAACGATTAGAGAAAAAGCCTTTATCTTTTTAAAAGTTGTTCAGATGCCACCTTTGGATTTAAAAATATATTTATGTTCTGAAATAATAAATAGTTATTTAAAATAATTAGAGACTATAGAGTATTAATAAAAAGAATAAAAATCACTTATAATCTCATTACTCAGAAATTATCACTGTTATATTTTCTTTTTTAATTAGATAATTTAAATGTATATGGAGATCAATTGCATATTAAACATGAGCTAGTAATAAAAACTTTATGGTAAATATAAGAATACAAAAATACAGCATCATTATTATACTATAAAAATATAAATTCAGTTCTAATTCTCTTCTGATTTTTTCACAATTTTGAGTAATATTCTCTGTTTCAGAGATTAGGGTGTAATACAGAAAATACAATGTCCATAACAGTAGAACACTTAGGCAGTAAAATGTATAAATTTACACATTCTTATTATTACATAATAATGGTAGCAAAGGTAAAAATTTGAAGCAGATATTTTTACATAATAGGATGCATCTTCTTTGGGTGGAAATGATGACATAAATATTTTATAAATAGCACTTATATAAAATATTTCTTAATGAGAGCTTAAAAGTGCCCCCCAAAAGTAATAAACTATTCCAGAACTTGAAGAAGAGATTTTTCAAAAACATCTATAAGTTCTGCTTAAGTAAATAAATTATTTCTAAATAATTAAGTCTGTTATGGAGAAGAAAGAGAAATACAGGAATTGGCAGCTTAGAAACAAGCAAATCCATAACATTTAGTGCAAACTAAATGACTCTTTATTCATCACTCTGTGTCTAGATTTGTTTTGTGATTTCTTTTTTTTAGTTTTGACTCAGAAAGGGAGTTGGCAAAGCATTATATTGTGCAAAATATTCTTCTTCTGAGTCTCTAAGTTTTCCTGTGCAGAGATCTGGGTGAATTCACCTAAGCCCTACTTGCAAGGTCAGGTCAGCATGCCTAGACAAAGCTCAAATTTCCCGGGTTCCCCCACAAAGAGATTTCTCAGGGCCTGGGTGTCCATGACATGCAGGGTAGCTGATGCTTTTGTGGAGGAGCATTTATTTGCCTTTATTTTTCATTTTATGGTGCAAGGGTGAGAAATTAATGTCGTGGAGAGGAAAACAATTGGAGCTTAATGACTTTGGTTGTTTGGTGTTGTGAAGCACCTGGGGAGACTGGAGCCCATGAGATGTTATATTCTGTTTTCTCAAGGATAGGCAACAGCTTGTCCAGTGGGAATCTGAGATTGGGTGCAGCCCTTTGTGGTGAGAGAATAGGGTGGAAATATGCTCCCAACTATCTCAACTGGCTCATGAATGGACCAGGAAATCCAGAATGAGCTCCTATGGTCATTTTTTTTGAAAGTTCAGTTAATTTCACCAAAACATATCTGATAGGGGACATTTAAACCAAGCCAAGTTTTCCAATGGGATAATTCACAATTGACCAATCTTTTTTCTTTGAAGCACAATCAGAAAGAACAATTTGAATAGGACACTTCTTTAAATATATAATGCTTTCCTAAGGAAGTATGGATTGAGATGAAGTTTTTATACTTTTATATTGCTTCTATGCCTTGAGAAAACACAAGCAATAGCTTTTTAAAAAATAAATGAGGTATTAGAAAAAATTTTCATTTTGGCTACAGAAGACAACTAAAATAATATGAAACACTGTGATGGAAAAGCAGTATGTCTGCTAAAACAAACAATATAAAGAAGCAAGGGCTTAATTTTGATCAAGTCGTGGAGTTTAATTTATATCAAGTCCTATATTGCAGTTTATTTTAATTTTGAGTATAATGTAAGTGGGATAATATGGTACAGTTTATGTCTGGGTAAGTGAATCACATGAAATAGCTTCAGGGACTATCAGTTTGAAGAATCAGATTAATAGTGATGTGCACAGTGTTCTCAGCACAGCTGGTTCCAAGATAAATGAATGACATTATATATGACTTGCTTTTCTAAGAGGTGATTGTGGGTGTGATGTTAAGGAAGACCATGGTGTTGAATTCTTGAACTTGTCTGTTAGGTCTTGAATTGAATGACTTGAGCCCTGCCTTCTTTATTAGTGAAATCATTGTAATAACACTTGTCCTAATTTAAGATTGCTCTGTGACTCCAGGGTGGGGTAATAAATGGAAATGTGCTCTGAAATGCACATATTTCTATTGGTTCAGTAATAATTGCAACTTCTATCATTTATTAGAGCCTGAAAGACACAATTATACACACTGTCAAAACCTATGGAAAACGAGGATTTTTTTGCCAAACCTTCAAAAGTGTTCATTGATTTGGTTGAGAGACCAGTAGGAATCATCATCATACCATGTGTTGTCTGAATAATCTTACATGAGGTATGATATCTTTTGTGTGATTCATAGTATTCTTGAACAGTAAATGATTTTCATGTGTTTTCACCTTTCACGCTCTTTATTTATTATTTAAACCACAACATCTACTTCCTTAGAATATTTTTAACTGCAGGCTCTATATTGAACAGTAGATTTCTAGGACTTACTCAACTTGCATAATTGAAACTTTGTATTCTCTGACCATTATTTCTTTATTTCCCCTTCTCTACTGGAAACAACCACCCTCTGTCTCTCTGTGTGTGACTATGTTAGATTACTCATATAACTGATGTCATATAGTAGTTGTCCTTCAGTGTCAGTGTTATTTCACTTAGCATATTGTTCTCTAGGTTTATACCTGTTGTCACAAACAACAGACTCTTCTGTTTTTGAAGCACTGAATAATATTCTATTAAGCATGTACATGATATTTTTTTTCCCATTCATCTCTCAACAGACACTTATGTGGCCCCCTGTCTTGGCTATTGTGAATGATGCTGATATTAACAATAAGTGCAGATGTCCTCTAAGTCTTTACAAAATTTTGTTTATCCTCATTTCAATTGTTTATCCTCATTTCATTCACACTTCATCATTTTAATCTTCACCAGTCTACAAAAAAATGAAATAGTTTTTCCATCTCTTAACAGGATATGTTCTTAAGTAAAAATAAAACCGGTAGTTCACTTCTAATTTATACTAGTTTAAGTGGTTAAGTCAGAATTATTCATTCAAAGGCAAGAATTTTCAATATGCTAAATAGAGTGGGAATAAGGAGATGTTCATCACTTTCTTAGAGAGTTTTATCTAGTGCAAGTGAAACTCATATATTATTCAGGGTAACTGAACAAAAGATCCATTAATTTATTCATTCATTCATTCCATAAGCATTATGTGCCTATTAGATGCTGCACTTTGTTTTGAATTATAGGATAAAACCACCATGGAAATTATGATTTGAAGGTGGCTTCCATTAACTGTGGCCCCTAAAATCTTACTTAAACTTCCAGTAAAGATTGTTACATAAAACTCCTTTGAAGATATTTTGTTTTGGAACTCTACTTGTGACAGGAGCCAGCAGTACCCTAAAACAACTGTACATAAAGCATGAAAAAATCTTTGGTTTGAACACAGGTAATTTCTCATGGCTGGAATGATCTGGTACTCTGCATCTGATGGTAAGAGGATAGCAGTTAAAGGAGCATAGCAGAAATTAGACTGAGAAATTAGACTGAGGTCAATTCTATTTGAAATTCTCATTTTTCTTCTCCAGAGTTTGCAAGGGAATATAGTAATGTGGCCTAATTAAATCTGTTGGAAGTATGGAGACTTGTGTCCAATGACCTTTTTTGAATATTGGTTTGACCATTTTTATTAGCTGTATGGCTTTGGGCATGATACAAGCTTCCATCAGCCTTAACATCTCTTTTATTTAGAATGCTTGTTACAATTGATATTGTCTTCTAATTAATTTTACTTGGAAAACAATCATGGCACAGTTATCACTGTCCAACCTTTTGGAAAAATGAATATTCAGGCTCAAAATTTGTGGAGTGGAAGTTAGAAGCATGGAAGATTATCTAAAGGACAACATCAGAGCTTCTTTTTATTTTAAGGTTTTACATGGGCAGGCATTGGTGAGTTTGTGAGTCAGAGGTGCTGAGAAACAATCTAAAAGCAGGATTTTAGTGAAGTTGCATTAGGAGCATGCCAACACTGACTGTCAGTTAATAAATGATTTTAAGAAATGTCACCTCTAAAACTTTCAGTGACACAGAGGAAAATTCATATGACAAACAAGGGTAGAAAAGTGACTAAAAAATTAAATTCTGAATATTTATATATTTTAGGAATGCCTTAACTAATTAATTTTAATTGTTTCAATTTTATATGTGTATGATTTTGAGCTATGTCAACAATATCCAAATTTTCTAAAAACCTCTAAGGTATAATAATAAATTATATAAGCTTAATTGACCTTTTTTCTCTCTTAGTGAACTCTAATATCTTATTTAAAATACAGACCCAAAAGGATACAATTAAGTTATTTAACCTATGTAAAACATAATTTAAAGAAAGTTTCCTAAAATATATTATTTTTAGAGTCCATGAAAACTATGAACATAAACCATAAGTCTATGATAAAATAACAATATGATGAATTAAATTATTCCTTCTATTATCCAGTATTTATTACTGAAGTCTTTTCAGTCTGTCATTGACCCAAATTGCAGGTGCTTCACTGTGAGTGAGCATGTTGAGTGTGTATATATATATTTTTTCAACAACCTCCCGGTCTAGGCATAAGTGGTAATTACCACCAGCTGCACCACTCTTCCCCTGAGATCTTATTAGTTCTTTTTGTGCTTTGACCTTCTCTGGTTTATTGGCCAGTACTTCTGGTAAACCTGATGTATTTGTGAAGCAAAAGAAGCACTAAAATATTCTCAAGTCCCATAACTCTTTTCTTCAAAGGACTATGCTTTGTTACCACAATACTACCCATTAGCCATTAGCCATCAGGGTCTGTGAAAACAAGTCACATGGAGTTCCAGTTCAGCTTCTAGGTGCGGTGTAATGTCTGCAGAAACAGGGACAGGGGGCGAGAGGTGGAGAAGGTTTGTCACATCCCACTAGGGCACTTATTTCAATTTTGTTTTTGGAATAACCGGGCCAGCTGTCATGCGTACTACCATTTTCAGTTTGCTGCATTTTCTTCTCTTTAGATAATGGTGGCTATTATTTTAAGACTGATCAATTTTATTCTATTTACAGACTTAAATAATAAATCAAGTAAGCCTTCAGATTAAGGAAATATGAGGGCTACTAAATATTCATTGGGAGTGAATGCAGCAGTATGTCTTTGTTAATGTGGTCTTCTGGGTTTAGTTTTGTGACTTATTTAGCTAAATTCAATTGAACTTAATTGATTTAGCAAAGCCAGACATAAAATATAGAGAAACGGAGTGCCTTTGAGGGAACAAAACAGTTATGAATTCATAAGTAGAGACCAGTATAAGAATTATAAATAAGATCCAGGATGTAGGGCATAAAACTTAAGGAGATAAACAATAGATAATCTACTCTCATTGCTCTAAAAATAATGAACTTGTGCATCTCAGGAGAGTAAATTCTGCCCTTCCCCCACATTTGCTCTTAACTGCTTAATTTTACTCATAAAACAGTTTGTGATGCTAAAATGGAAGCAAAAGCTGTCCTTAGTACCATGCAAACTTTTTTCCCATTCTCATGAGTATTATTCTTTAATGCTAAATATTCACTCAAAAATTTTTGAATGTATTCTGTTAGATAAAGATTAGGTCTGATTAAATACAAGAACATATTGAAAAAGTAAACAAACATAGTATCCATAATTTTAGTTTGAACACTGACCTTTTTATATAAGTTGAAAAAGAATGGGATTTGAATATGATGAATTTGAATTACCTGTAGGATATATGAAGGAAAAAAAAAAAAAAAGTAGACAACTGGGTAAATGGATTAGAAAGTACAGGAAATCTATCTGACCTAGAGATAAATTTTTTAAATGTAAGAATTTGAATAGGTACATTTTACTTGGATAACACAAGTTGTTACTTGTTACAAGAATGTGCTCTCTGTTTAGGTTGCACTTAGTTTACATATTATGTTAGGTTATGGTTTACTACACAAAGACTCTATTTGGGCCAAATTTAACAGAAATATGACTTATAATACAGTTGTATTAATACTGAAAAAAATGTACATAGTTGCACAATCACCACTGCAATTGCTACATAGAAAATTTCCATCCTATCAAAAAAATGTTTTTTATGTGTCTCTTTGAAGTCAGTCTCCTCTCTTCAACACCAGATTTGGACTGCTTCTCAACTTTTTCTTGTCCTTAGAAGTTTGTCTTTTACAGAATATTAAACACATGAAATCATATACTGAATAACATTTTGAGAACTGATTCTTCGGCTCAGAATAATGCCATTGATTTCCTGATATTGTGTTTAAGTAGGATTTCATTGTACAAATAAATAACATTTTGTGTCCTCATCCTAAATTCAATGAACATTGGAGATCTTTCCAGTGTTGGGTGATCATAAATACCAGTGTTATGAACATTCAAGCACTACTTTTGTGTGGATATATGTTTTTTTTTTCTTCCCTTGGATAAGTGCTTAAAAAAGGGATTTCTAGGTTATGTAATTAGTGTGTTTTATCATCGTGAAGGAAAATGTCAAACTGCCTGTAATCTCAGCACTTAGGGAGGCTGAGACGGGAGAATCGCGAGTTCAAAGCCAGCCTCAGCAATGGCGAGGTGCTAAGCAACTCAGTGAGAGTCAGTCTCTACATAAAACACAAAATAGGGCTGGGGATGTGGCACAGTGGTTGAGTGCCCCTGAGTTCAATCCCCAGTACAAAAAAAAAAAATGTCAAACTGTTTTCCAAACTGTGCCACTTTGTATTCCTACAAGGAATATATGAGTGTTCTATTTGCTCTGAATCCTTGTTATTACTTGGTATAGTCAGGGCTTTGTTTGTTTTTCCCAATTAATCGTTAGAATTGTGTAGAGCATCTCATTCTGATTTCTGTTTGCTTCACACAGATTACACTGTGCATTTTATTATGTCCTTATTTACTATTAGGATATTTTCTTTACTAAAATATCTGCTCAAAGTTCTTCTCTAATTTTTAAAAATTGGTTTTTAAAAAAATTGTGTTTTGAGAATTCATTACTGATTCTAGATCTCCAGTCTTTCATCTTGTTATTTTTAGTCCTTAATTATGTTATTGATATAAAAATATTTGAATTTTAATGAAGTCAATTAAATTTTTTCTGTTACAAGAATTTTCATAAACTTAAGAACTCATTGCCCAAAACAAGGTCACAAAAGATTTTGTTATTACTTTTGTTATTGTTTTTCTGTTTTCTTCTAAAAATCGATGGTTTTAGCTTTTATATAAACTTGTATATTCATTGTAAGTTAGGTTTTTGTAATGTGGTGCAAGATATGCAGTAAGTTGTTTTGTTTTTTCATTTTGAGGTTTTTGTATGTTTGTTCCATATATACATGTGTAAATTGATATAACATTTCTTATAAAGATTATTCCTTTCCCATGGAGTGGTCTTAGAACATAGTTTGAAAAGCCATTGACCATGCTTTTTTCTGGACTGAAAAATGTCCAGACTTTTTTCTGGTCTCTCATTTCTTTGCTATTGGTCTATATACAAATATATAGGTCTATATATAGAACTATATATAGGTCAAATATCCTTATATATAGGTCTATATATAGGTCTATATATCCTTATTCCAGTATTAATACCATTTTGATTGCTATAGCCATTTAGTACGTTTTAAAATTTAAAAGCAAGTCCTCAAATTTTATTTTCCTCTCCATTATATCGTTTTGTTTATTCAAGGTCCATTGTATTTTCATATGCGATTTAGGATTTGATTTTTTATATTTGCAAAATAAATAAATGAATAATTCAGTTGCAAATTTGATAGAGATCATATTGAATCTGTACATCAATTTGGAAAATAGAGTGGCCTTATAAACATCACCATCTTCAGTATATGAATATGGAATATCTTTCAGTTTATTTACATCTTTATTTTAATAATGTTTTACATTTCTCAGTTCATATAGCTAGATATTGTTTTTGGTTAAATCCTTTCATAAATATATTAATTTCGTTGACACTATTATAAATTGGGTTGTTAATTTCATTTTCTCATTGTTCAGTGTTCATGTACAGCAATGCAGCTACTTTTGTTGATCTTGTATCCTGCAAATTTACTGAAATCATTTATTTCTAATAGTTTTATGTGGGGATACATTTGTGTGTGTTTGTGTATATATTATTTTTTAGGATTCTTTCTTCTGAAAATAAGGATACTTTTAATTTTCCTTTCCAGTTTTGAATGCCTTTTATTTCATTTTCTTGGCCTATTGTTTTAGCTTAATTGTTTAGTATAGTACTGTACAGAAGAGGTATGAACAGGCATCATTGTATTTTTCCTGATTCCAGCTGGGAAATTTTCAGTATGTCACCTTTAATCATAATGTCAGCTATGAAATTTTTGTAGATATCCTTTATCATAATGAATAAGGTTTCCTATAATCTTACTTTGTTTTTATCATAAGCATGTATTGAATTTTTGCCAGTGGATTTTTCTGCAACTATCAAAATAATTTATCTTTATTCTATTATTGTTGTGTATTACATGACTAGATTTTTTTATGTTGAAACAATCATACTTTCCTGATCTATATTTCATTTTGTAAGATGTATAATATTTTATTGTTTTAGTTTTGTCTTGTTCAAAATGTAGGCAATGTTAAGATCTTTTCAGGAGGTTTTTGGAATTTTTAAAAATATTTCTTTTCTCTCTTTCTGTCTTTTTTTTCTCTGGGATGCTCATTATTTGTCTGTTTATATGCTTAATTATATTCCATTAATGTCTCTGAAGTGCTTCTTCAGTATATTTTCTTGCTCAAACTGAATAATTTCACTTGTCCTATCTTCAAAGATGCTAATTCCTTTTACTTGTTAAAATCTGCTATTAAGCCTTTTATTGAATTTTTCTTTTCAATTATTATGCCATAAAAAAACCAAAATTTCTTATTTGCTTTCTTTTTTATACATTCTATAGCTTTCACAATATTCTTCATATGGTGAAACATCATTCTTATGTTTTCCTTTAGTTCTTTAAACAGAGTTTTCTTTACCTTTTTGAACACACTTGAAATATCTTCTTTGAAGTATTTGTCTAGAAATTTTATATGTTGGCTTCCTTCAGTAGAGTTTATATTGATGACTTTCATCATCAATGTGTATGGGTCACAGTTTCTTATTATTGTACACCTTTTATAAAATTTTTGTTAAAACTTGTGTACTATAAATATTATATCGTGATAACTCTGGAAATCAGACACATCTCTTTCCCTTGGCTTCATTGTTGATGCTAATTCATGTAAATTTGTTGTTGTTGTTGTTGTTATTTATTTAGTGACTTTTTGGAACTTCTGCATAGTCTGTATCCTTTGTTGTGTATGGTTATTTCTACTAGCTCAGTGATCATCTAATGATTAGACATTCATTTAACCACTTGGAATTATATATAAATAATATACATAATTATAATATATATAATATACATTATATTTATACATAATATATTACATAATATACATAATATAATGCATACATTATATACATAATATATATTATATATTATATGTTATATATTATATATAGTATATATAGTATATATAGTATATATAATATATGTATACTATTATATATACTATATATACTATATATATACTATATACAGTATATATATACTCTCTCTATATACTATTATATATAGTATATATTATATATTATGTATATATTATAATGTATAATATGTATTATATATTATGTATAAATTATATATAATATATGTGTATGTATATGTGTGTATACATATATATATATTTTATTTTTCATCTCAGTCTTTGCTTAAGAGTGATTTTTAAGGCAAACCTTCACCACTCAGTCAGGTAGTCTACAGTTATACCTTAGTCTTAACCTCTAGCTTCTACAGAGACTCAGCCAGAGGTGTGCATTTAAAGCCTGCTCAGGTCATTCCTGAGCATGCATATATCTCTGTACATGTCTAAGAACTTCCAGCTTTACTGGAATATATTGGAGCTTTTCAAAGCCCATATGAACTTTTTATTCAACATAATTTTTCTCAAAATTCTAATTAATCACTTGTTTATGCCAATTGTTATACAACACCTCTGTCATCAAGAACTAAAACATTGTCCTATAAATGTTTTTAGCAGTGCCTTTGGAAGTAGCTTTAGCACTGAGTCAGTTTTGTATAAAGTGAAATACCAGAAAAACTTTCAGTTGTATCCAAGGAGTGACTGACTGAATAGATAAAGAAAATACTAAACAGCATTGTTTAAATTATGATCTGTTTTGCTTCGTCCAGAGTTGAAATAGGGTCTCCTATTTTCACAGCCACTGCTGAACTAAGAAATAGGGGATCAAACTAAGGTAAATGAAAACACCACACCACAGTTTTCTGTGCTTGATGACATTTCTGCTTTTCTTTCTTTTTTTCTTTCTCTTCCTCCTCCTCCTCCTCCTCTTCTTCTTCTTCTTCTTCTTCTTCTTCTTCTTCTTCTTCTTCTTCTTCTTCTTCTTCTTCTTTTTGTTAAATAAGCTCTACCCAACTTGCTGCAAAGCCTTGGTTAGTATCCAGACTTAAAAAAGAAAAAAAAAAGTTGATTCTAACAGTGTTGGTAAGTGTTTTTATGTTTGTATAAAGGGTTGAGTTTAAATTTCTTATGCTTCTACTCTATAGAGACTATCTTATATACAGGACATATTTTAGGTCTACTTTTTTCAAATTTAGCTAACTCTGATTTTAATTATGATATTAAACCATTTACATTTAATCTAATTATTGATAATGTAGTATTTAAGTCTGTTCTATTGCAGTTTGATCTCTGTTATATCATTTTCGTCCCTTTCTTTCAATAATGTCAGAATTGATGCCATTATAAATTTTCTGTCCACTTATCTTATTTACTATATTTCTTTCTCTTGAACTTTAATTACAAGGTGATAGTTTGATATTTTCTCATAGATTTTAAAGTATTTTTCCAATTATTTTTCTTTCTGTTTGACATGGGAAAATTTCAGTTGACATATCTTTAAATTCTTCCTTTGAAATGGTCAAATTATTTACTGCTAATATGATGATTGTTAATTCTACCATTTCCATTTGATTCTTTCTGCTAAAATATCCTTCTATTCCTATGTTGTCTTATCTTTTCCATTAAGTATCTTAATGTTAATCATGCTTACTTTAAATGCCTCTCTAAAGATTTTAACTTATTTTTCAGCTCAGAATACATTTTCTAGATGGCTCTATTTTTTCAAATGGGTTGCAATTTCTTTAATTTTCTTTTGTGTTTTATAACTTTTAATAAAGCATTAGATATCTTATATATACTAGTAGAGATTTAAATAAATGATATTTTCTCTTGATGATAGACTTATTCATTTTCAGTATTTGCATGAGTGCATATATTGTATGCATATATCCAAGCATATGTGCCTATGCATGTGGTGGAAAGGAGGTTAGAGCAATTATTTTTTCAACTTGAGTTTTTAAGCTGCTATTATTGTTTTTGTTGCTTCAATTTTGATGTCTTTGTCTTCAAAGCAGCACTGGTTTCAAATAGGAGTGTTCTGTACCTAGGATGATGTATTTAGGAGAAATTGATTTTACAATATTCACACTTCCTTCTATCCCTAGTTGAGGCTTTGCTTGTGTATTGTTTCCTCAGTGGAAGTTTGTATCTCTGATTTTTCCCAGTCATGCAGTGATAGTATCATTTTGCATATTTTCCAGTGCCTGCTGGGCAGACAGTAGGGAGCATGTAGCTTTCTCTGTTGTTCTTGTCCAGCCTCAGTCTTAGGTAAGTCTTATGCACCTGGGTTTTGTGGTTGGTTTTTCTCTACATTCATCCCTTTCTGTCTTGTCATCCAAAGTCTGCCTTGTTAACTGTGCTGTCTTATTTGACAAAGAGCTTTCTTCCTTTCTTCTAATAGTCTGGTCTGGTAATATTAGTTTAGACTTCAAGATTTTTCCTGTCCTGACTCATCTAGTAATAGAAAGTGTTTCCCTTATCCTTTCAACAAGAAAAGTGGTTATTTTTGTCTAGAGAACAATGCTGACCTCTACAGTTATATCTTAGTCTTAACCTCTAGCTTCTATAGAGACTCAGCCAGAGGTGTGAATTTAAAGCCTGCTCAGGTCATTGCTGACCTCTTCCTGAAGAGATATACTGAATGAAGCATGTCTGAACACCAGGGTGGGGATTTGTGCCATTCTTAGATCTAAAGGTCTGGTCTCACACTGTTCTCAATATTTCTCATGAGAAGTGATGGATGTCCAAACAGATAAGCCTAAAAATAATGGTGTGCTCCATTCCTCTTTTGTCACTGAGGTTTTCAACCTTATATTTTTTTCTCAGAGAGAAGGTAAGACTGTGTGCATCTGTCTGTCTCTCTAACTTTGGGGGCAGCAATTCGCCTTGTGACATGACTTCTTTGGTACATTTAAGCATTGTGATTGTGATTGTGTATGTTCAGCTTTTTATTTATGCTTAGGATTGAGTGACTGCTGAAGAACTCCTCATATTTTAGTCTAGAAAGGAAATATTCTCTTGTTTGTACCTAATAGCAAAATAGAATTGCTAGTTTAACCATTTGTAAATTTTCCTCATTCCAAGGTATTTTTGCAGTCCCTAGATAACATTTACATAGTTCAAAAAATTCATTACCTCTGTCTTACTTCTTATTCTCTGATTTTGTGGTTCAGATAGTTGTTTTCCACTATACCTATTAGACAGGGATCTAAGATGTATCTTGATAGTCAAGATCAACATCCCTTTGGCAGCTATTCGCCTTCAGAAAACTATCCTTATAAATACACACATTTCTATCAATGCCCCCAAGTGACAAAAGAAATTAGGATTTTAGCAAGAGTATATTAAAAGGTTAAGGATAACAGAAAGGGAAAATAAAACTGCTAAAGAATGATAAATGCCAGGAAATGTAGTCATCCTTAAATCCCAAGGCTCCACAAATCAGTCTCATCTTCCATGAGCACTGGCCATCATGCTTCCCAGATTCTGTACGAAAACCCTGGACCACCTTGTTTCCTAAGGGAAGGATCCATATGTCCTTTTCTGCTACTCAGATTCCAGGTTTTTATTTCTGAATTCTGTATTAAAGTATTTTATATAATTGGAACAATTTGCGTGTGTGTGTGTGTGTGTGTGTGTGTGTGTGTAAGTTCGAAAGAAGCAGTGAGAGAAAGAGAGAGAAGAGAGATATTTCCAACCAAGGCAAGGCAGTGGATCATGTGATTGTGTTTGATAGGAGTTCGTGATTTTCAGATAAGGCCTGCAGACTGCTGATCTAATAAAGAGAATGTGATTTACAAGTAATTTGCTGAAAGAATTCCCTCTTCTTTTGGGGAGGTCAGTCTCATTTCTACTAAGGCCTTCAACTGAGTAGATGAAGCCTAGCTGTATCTACTTACTCAAAGTCTACTGATCTCTGCTAATCTCATTTTTAAAGTATCATTGTAGAAACATTTAGAATAACATTTGACCAAATATCTGGGTGCATTGATGATTCAACTGGACTCATACTAAATCACATGTCCATTAATTAACCATCACAGGTTCCAAGGAAGAGTATTTTCCTTTCATTAATGCCAACTATATTGTACATCATTATTTCCTAATCATTCTACACCAGCACATTTGTCCAGCTACCAATTTCTGTAAAGGCCAGTCTTCACTCATCTTCATTAACTTGTGACCATTCATTTCCTGGAATAATCTGCATTTAGATTTTCCCTGTCTAGTTCTTTCTTATCTTCAAGGCTCAGATGTTATTTATTTCCTCAGACATTTCTTTCTTGACTATGTTTCTCTCTTAGATAATATTTTTATTTCACAGTGTTTATTCAGATTAGTTTTGTTTATTATTTTATTCCACTAACTATATTTAAACTCCTTCAACATTGGTCTTAAGTCTGTTCTACTCAAAACATTATGATCTACCTATCATCATGCCTAGTCTAAACTAATGAATATAAACAAATTAAAAGATAACCAAGTATATGAGCATGAACTTTTATATATGCCCTCAAGATATGTTTGGTTGTTTACAAAGATACAGCAGCTGTTTCTGAAAAGACATTTGGGAAACTCCATAGCATAGGAAAATTTCATATTATCGGGGGTCTGTAAGATAGACCATGATCTCGAATTTTGCTGTTATTGTTGTTGTCGAATTGCAGGAGGTGGTACAAGGAACAAAAGATATGTACCCTTACCCCAATATTTCTCTCAAAGCATAGCATGGTTTGTTATTGTAGGTATTTATTTGATATTTTGTCATAATTCCTAGAATATCCTAGTGATTCCTGTCAATTAGAGGTTTTAAAGAGGTTCTAAAGGTTTACATTTTTGTGGGAAAAGTTTTCTGCCCACTTATGGAGAAGCATTATAACACATAGCAGCATCAGGTCCTAGTTCACTACTTACCAGCTATATGATTTTGAACAGGTTATTTGATCTTTCCATGCCCTTATTCATAAAACCAAAGTAAAGCTCTTAGTACCATATTGTGATATTGTAAGGACTGAATGAAAGACAACCTGTGTCATACATAGTACCTAAGCTTTCTGAAATTGCTGTGGCTGTTGTTGCTACTTGTACTATAAATATTATACTTTGAATTTTGTTATATTTAAATCAAAATCAACCCCAAGTATTATTTTCTGGACTTCTCAAATTTTAGATGAGAAAGCTTTTTGTTATTTGTTAAAAAAGTTGGCTATGAGCTGGTTTTGTTAAGTGTTCTTTTCCTGTGTAATTTATTGGTCTATGGATTTTCTATAGACATTATTCTGATTCGATATTTCTTTATGTGTGTGCAGCAGTTTCAGATATATAGGATGCTTTCATCAAACATGTCTTGAATAACTAGATTTTGGGTTTTTAAGATAAACTCTTTGTTTCAACACATAATCTGGAAAGAGAAAAATGACATTCATTGGACTTCCCAATTCTTGGTATGCATAACAATCACTGAGGAGTTTTTAAAAAGAAAGTTCCTGGGCTTCATCTGAAATCATCTAAACCTGAACCACCTAAGTGGGTCTAGAGCAAGGGGTCCCCAACCTACTTTTTTATAATTACTGTGCTAGACTATTTCTTGCTAATTTTCAATCAAATGGAATCAGGAGAATGAAGCATATTTTAAACTAATTAAGGTAAGATACAGACAAATTATATTAATTTCTCTTCATAAGCTTAGCAACAGCATGAGTAGTAAGTCATATAATGATTGAATCTGAAGAATACCACGTGTACCTAATGACACAATGGTAATTGATATCTCTGCTTACAATTTTATTTTTCAGTTAAAAGATATGGCTCAATGTTATTCACAAGGAAGTTTAAACAGAATGACCTATAACACATATCAAAAGCTAAAAAATATTACTCCAAATGAAAATCACATGAAATTTTGTGGGAAAATGTTTTTACAGCTGCTTTGTGTGCTTTTAAAATATTTTAGGTGAATCAATAAAGTTAGATAAAAAAGGAAACAATCCCTGATATGAACAACAAAAAAGGTAACAGTTACATATAGCCTGCAATATGTATGCACTTATTGATCTTGCAAACTGCAAATATATGTAACACTTTCTGATAATTATTATCTTTTCATCATGAAATGCAACTATTATTTTTGTGACAAATAATGATTTTTTCTATTTTGTGTATTATTAAGGCAAATTAGTATCAAAAGTAAGGAGAAACAAAGTCTACACCATCAATATTCATTATAAGTAAAGAATATGTTTTTATTTCTTTATGGTAATTATAAATTTGAAAATGTGATAAAAAACATTTTATCACATTTCAAAAATTTTCAAAAATCTATGTTATCATAATTTAATTTTCATTCACTTTTAAAATTTGAAAAAGTTGGTCTCTTTTTCTCTCTCATACATATGTGTACACTCACACATAGAAACATACATTTTAAAACCACAAGCTCCAGTAACAAAAGTACTGCCTTTGTACAACTTTGAAATGAGGATTTTATTCTGTACCTTTCAGCTTCCCTACTAAAAACGTTCTGCTAATGAAATAAAGATAATATACGTGAAAATACTGTTAGATGAAGATGCAGGCAAAATACAGTCATCCATCCTTATGTGCAGTTTTGCTTTCTGCGGTTTCAGATACTCAAAGTCAATTGCTGTTTGAAATGCTTAATGAGAAAACAGCAGTCCATAAGTCTTAAACTGTGTACTGTTGAAGAGACTGGGGCACTGAAAGGCTAGATATTATGATGAAGCCACATAGCTGCTGAGTGGCAGGGCTGGAAGTTGACATAGAATCTTGGCCCAGAGTTCATGCTCCTAGTGACTTTGTGCTGGTTATAATCCAGGCCATGGAGACAAAAACTGAAACATGACAAGTACAATGACTTACTTAAATTCTCTAGAAATAGCAAATTGTAGAGTTCTTAAATGTACTTTTAACACAGTAGTGTCTTGAAGTAAATGATCTTTCTCATTCACATATTTTTGTGACAAATAGTGATTTGTCCACAAATGGAATTGCAGCAAATGGAATTTTAAAAATTTTTAGTAAGCATTTCTCACTTGGAAATTTGGCTAAAGGCAAATTAAGTGAAATGATTAGTCAGGGGGAGATTTTGATGTGTTGAAATCAGGGGTGCCCATTAAACTGGGCAGCCTCCTTTAACAATAACTATAAAGAGAAAGATTTCTGAAATCTCTACCCACACCTGACATATGTATTCCTCTTCAATCTTCCTATCATATCCCAGGTAAAAGTTCTGGCATGGCTTTTTCAAAACAATTTGCTACTCAACTAGTTTTCTAGCTTCCATTCCTTTTTGACTCTGCTTCTCAACCCCTGTGCTATTGATATATTCAGCCAGATAATCATGTGTATTGCAAGACAATGGGCAGCAACCTTGTCTTTTCCACTGTGTGCCTGCAGAATCATGCCAGTTCTGACAATCAAAAAAAAAGAAAAAAAAAAAAAGAAGAAAAAAAGAAAAAGAAAACAACTCCTGACATTACAGAATGTCCCTGAAGAGCAAATCATCCTCATCTGTAGTCAATATACATCACTCCTCTACCAGGCCTTAACTGGTGTCCTCAGTCAGTTTTCCTCAGCTCAGCAGGTGCTGGCTTCCAGGCTGACAGGTGTTTTTAACCTGGGCTCCAGGATCTCTGAATTTCCAGACAGGGTCAACCCTAACTCTAACCTAACACTTGACATTATATCAAAATTACATTAAAATGTTCTGTGTATGTTTTTTTTCTGATGAGAGTACTTAGTTTTAAAAATTATCAAAGAAGCTTGGTGTGTTCAAAATGATTGAAAGTGTTTCCTTTTAGTCAGTGCTGAAGACCACACATAGGAGATCTTTCCATACACACACACATACACACACACAACTAAAATAGTCCTGTTGCCTAGGATAAGGATACCATGCAGACAGAATCCTAAGTATCAATTTTTTCCCTAAGATGGTCTAGGCCTATTTAAAAGAGGACATTCTGCTAAACGAACAATTTATAGTAGGCCAAGTTCTCTGTGTCAATGGGAGAAGCAGATCTTGGCCCTCTGGTATGGCAGGTAGGTGCTGGCTAGCACCATGGCTCATGGAGTGATGATCGGGTACCTCGTGTTGGCTATTGTTCTCCTTAATCTTGAAGATTATCAGAGGGAATATCATTAGTCCCAGAGAAGGATTCTGGTGGTAAGAAGTAGACACTGCAAATATTTTATTCTTTGCTTCCCAGCAATAATCACTTTAAACCATCCTCTGAAATTTTCAAAATAGAAGTGGTAGACTTACATAAAGGAGACTCAGAATAAGCAAACAATCAAACAAGATGAAACTACACAAACTGAAAAAAAAGTAGAGGAGAAGGAAGAACCAATAGATGTCCATTCACACTCATTAAGGATCCTTTATTTTAGAATTTAAAAAAAGTATAGAATTTCATATTTAAGCTTTATTTTGATTTTTTCCCTGGAATGGACTAAAAAAGAGGGCCTGAGGCTTTTTGGTGATTAGTACTAGTAATGAAATGGATGTGATCTAGAGTTGTGATTCTGAAGTATGAGTTGCTGCCCACTGATGAGTTGACTCATCACAGAATAATCCAACTATGTAACTTCAGTTCTTTAAAATAAATAAATTTCTTATAATTTTGTGGCTCAGAATCATAACATACAACCATGGGCGGCTTAAGTTTCTAAACTTTGTCATAAAAAATACAGTAAATTGTGCTTGGTGTTCTGGATAGCATGACAAAATCTCACACTGTCCATTCTGTCTTGTTTACGGCATGAATCATCCTTCTGTCTAGTGTGTCCTTGGTGAAAACTTTTCTCCCATCAATCACTAAGTAGCTGTCATAGTTATCAGACTGACCACCATGGTACTGCAGTGTGTGTGTTCAGGCAACCACAGTGCACTGTCTAATGCTATGTCACCATGGCTGCCGATCATCTCATCCAAGGGGCATGTGTCATCCCACATCATCACAAGAAGAATAAGAGGAGTGTAGTACAATAAGACATGTGGAAAGGAGGGACAAACCACATTCACAAAATTTTCATTACCATAAATTGTTCCATTTTATCACTACTTGTGCAAATCTCTTACTATGCCTAATTTATAAATAGGATTTTACTCTATGTTCATGGTGGTAATATATACTACTTGGTATTATCTGTGATTTCAGGCATCCACTAGGGGGTTGGAACCTATCATCCATGGTCAAGAAGGGAGTACTCTAATTGTTTAAAAAATTTCATCTTAACTTATATTTTTAAAACATTGAAAGGTGAAGAGATTTGGATGAATATTTTAAAGGCACATTCATCTAATTGGTAGAAGTCTCAAATTCAAGTCTCTTTCTTAGTTTAATATTTTTTTGGAAGAAATCATCTGCCTCCATTAAGGAATTCTGCAGCTAAAGGAGTGATTAATGATGGTGTGACATTTCTACTAGTTTTGTTTTCATTTGTTTAATATGATTTATTCCTGAGAGCTGTTTGAAGTTCCCATATAAATGGAAAAGGGAATAAGGTGGACCCCATAAAATCTCTCTCTCTAGGTGCGGTTTTATTTACTATTAATATTTTTCAGTGGTGGTGTAACTTTGTTACAATAGATGTACAAATTTTGATACATATCTTTGCCCAGGATAACAAAGATTGTGCGGCTTTAATAATAAAAAGTTGTTTTCTCATAGTTTTTAAGGCTGGAAATCTGAGATTAGGGTGCCAGAACTGTTGGAGTTTGTGAGGTATCTCTTCCTGGCTGCAAGATGATCACCTCATGATGTGCTCACATGGACATTTCCTTATTGTATTTCCATGGAGAAAAAGAGTAAGAAATCACCCTTATTTTTATAAGAGCATCAACATTATAATCTTAAGACCTCACCTTTATGATCTCATTTACCCTTATGCTTCCTGGAAGCCCTGTCTCCAAACACAGTCATTGCAAAGTTAGTGTTTCAATATATGAATTGGAGGTGTGCATACAATTAAACATATACTATTACCTTATTGTTAGCTAAAAACCCATGGTTTGCATTAGGATGCATTCTTGGTGCTTTACAGGTCTGTGAGTTTTGTCAAATGTGAACTATCATATACTGAGCATGACATTATCATAAAGAATAATTTCATTGCCCTAAAAATGTCCTATTGTTTTAGTCAGTATTTTTCATTGCTATGACCAAAAGATCTGACAAGAACAACACAGAGGAGAAGTTTGTTTGGCACTCATGGTTTTAGAGTTGTCAATCCATAGATGGCCAACTCCATTGCTCTGGATCAAAAGTGAGGCAGAACATAATGGCAGAAGGGCATGATGAAAGAATGTAGCTCAGGACATGACAATCAGTAGGGAGAGAAAGAGAGAGAGAGATAAAGACAGAGAAAGAGAGAAGAGAGAGAGATTAAGCTTGGCTCATTAGGCACAAAATGTATACCCTAAAGGCAAGCCCCCAATCACCTACCTCCTCCAATCATACCCTATCTGCCTACAATTACCATCAAGTTAATCTCTATAAGTGGATTAATGCACTGATTAGATCAAGACTCGTAATCCAATCATTCCACTGCTAAACTTTCTTGCATTGTCTCACATATGAACTTTCAGGGGGACATCTCATATTTAAAACATAACACCTACATACCAACTATTGATTCCTTTTTCTCCACTCTCACCCCCTGGTATTCACTAAACTTTTTATTTTCTCTGTAGTTTTGCTTTATTCAGATTGTCATATAGTTGGAATCATATTGTAGATAAACTTTTCATCCTGACTGTTTTCACTAAGCAATAGTCATTCAAGCTTCCTCTGTGTTTTTTTCTGGCTTCATAGCTCATTTCTTTTAACAACTTCATAATATATGAATGCATCACAATTGTTTATCCATTGAACATCTTGGTTATCTCCATTATTGACGATTCAGAATTAAGCTATGATGAACACTTGTGTGATGAACATAAGTATTCATTCAGGTCATTTGGGTAAAGGTCTAGCAGTGGGATTAGTGGAGCATATGGAGAAAATGTTTAGCTTTGCAGGAAACTGCCAAACTCTCTTCCCAGGTGGTTAAGCCATTTTTAATTCTGGCCAACAATGATTGAGATTTCCACTTCCTCCCCATACTTGCCAACATTTGGTGAGGTGATGTCAGTGTTTTGGATTTTACCCATTCCAATAGGTATGCTATGACATATAGTTATTTTGCTTGACATTTCTCAATGACATAAAATGTTAATCACGTTTTCATTACTAATTTGCCATGTAGATGTCTTCTTTAATATTTGTACAGATCATTGCCACTATGCTCCAGTTTTGTAAAACTAAAATTTAGAAAACCAGACATGAAAGGAAATTAACTAAAAAAAGATTATCCCTATTTGAAGGAAGGCTTTTCTTTCTAAAAGAACCTCCACCTTAGAGAAGCTTCAGTGAAGTGTTGTAAAATCTTCTTAATAATGACTAATATATACATTTAAAATACATATTAGTAACACAAAGCAAGGTGTAAGTATATTACAAATTTAGATAAAATGATCAGAAAGTTCATCACTTCCTGCTACAGTCTCAAAGGAAAACATATCTATTAATTTTGGCTTTTTAATTAAAATCCTAACATAATACTGAATTTTATATTAATATAGAAAACCACTATGACTGGCTTTCCTCTGGGTGAGGATACATACCCTCAGGGAAAGATGGAGAGAAGATGAAGGACTTATATTTAAACTTCCCCTCAGGGAAGAAGAGCATTCCTTTCTCAAAATTTATGACCAGTGAAAATCACGCATCAATACACAACAAAGGACGTGCAAAGGAATGGAAAACCTATAATTTCTATTCCAAGAAAATTTCTTGAAGTATACAAGAGTGCCAAAGAACAGAATATTGAAATATAATGAGAAAATCCAATCAGATTCTTTCATGTATCGATTTTATAATTACATTCAATGCACTTTTGGTTTGGCTATCAGTGTCTTATCAGTTAAATCAGCAAGTTAAGTTCAATGCTTTCTCAGTCTCTAATACCTGATATTCTGATTCTCAGTTCTTAGAGAACAAGCTGAGCATTTTAATTATACAATGGAAAGTAATAATCTTTGGAACTATATAGAATTTGTCTCTTTCAATACTTTGAATTTTCAGATATCATAAATTGAAATGTTTGAATTTAACATAAATTCTGAAATCACTTTTTCTGAGAAAAGCATAAAAATCAAGGAAAATTAAATTATAAAATGAGGAATAATTATGGACTTCTTAACAATGTAATCAGCGAACTGAGAAATGTTTTGAATACAGATAAATAATTTTGCAGATACATAGACGTATGACTAATATAGTAGTCATATATATGTGACATGTGCTTATGTGTACATTCATGTATGTGTATAACACACATATAAATTTATGTTTACACATATATATAAATGATTATAAAAAAGAGAATTATTAGATTAGCTTATAGAATCAGACGCTGGATAGTCCCACAGTAACTATCTGCAGACTGGAGAGCTGAAGGAACCAGTACCTGCTCAGTTGAAGAAGCTGGAGCTTTAAAAGAAGGACCAATGATGTAGCCCCAGTGCAAAGATCTGGAATCCATCTGGAGAGTCACTTTCTTGAGAGTCACTGGTCACAGTCAGCTTTGTAAAACTGAAATAGCCAGAGTCCTATGGACTCAGGTGATCCTGGCAGCAGTTGAAGCACTTGCTCAAGAAGAATCAAGCTTGCATCTGCATGAACTTTCTCATTCTTTCACTTTTTCCCTTCCATCTAGGCCCCCAGCCTATTGAACTGTGCATCCATATTTAGGGTGGGTCATTGTATCTGTTTACTATCCCACATGCCAATCATTCCTGGAAACATCTTCATTGACACACCCACAAGCTTCTTGTTGTAGGCATCCTTAATAAAATCACGTTGACAATTCAGATTAGCCATCACACATGTGCGTGCATGTGTGCGCGCACACACACACATACACAGTAAATATACTCATTAAAATTGACCAGATTAATAGATTTATTAAAAATGAATACATCTATTAAGTACAACCAAGTCAAAACACCAGAAGTCCATTAATCAACTTTATGATTATAGTTTGAAATTTTAAAATTTTATGTAAGTATGGTTTGTATTTAGTTCCATTTTCATTTTCTTTCTTTTTCTTTTTTTTTTTTTGTCTTTTTTATCCATTATGTTTGTCTTAGTCCTTCAGTACTGCTATAATAATATATCTTAGATGAGTGAGGTGATTTATAAGTTACACAAATTTATTTTCTCATAGAACTAGAGTTTGTTAAGTCCAGCTCTAGGTATCTGCTGGTGAGGACATGGCCTCTCTCCTGAGACGGTGCTTTGATGCGGCATTCTCCAGAGGGAAGTAATTCTAAGTCCTTACACAGTGGAAAGGACAGAAGAGTTGAAAAGGATGAGCTCCTTCTTTTATAATGTACCTTTTATTCACTAAGCCAGAGCCCTCATGACTCTCACACATCCCAAAAGCTATACCTCTATAATGTTGCATTGTGGATAAAGTTTTAACATGAACTTTGGAAAGGATACAAACATTTAAACTACAGCAATGTTTGTTATACTCGTGTGCCATTGTTTGTGCCTACAGTTTGTTCATTTTCATTGTTGCAACATAATCCATTGCGTGTTACACCAGTGTTTTTTCATTTTAATATTGTTGGAAATAAATTCCTACTATCTAGCTATTATGAGTAATACTGTTTTTAATATTTAACTTTGTGTATAATTCTTCCCGTCATATGGGAAAGAAATAAAATTACTGGCTCATATGGTCTGCCAGGATCAGGTGTTTTAGTTAACACACAGAAGCTAATTGTAGTTACTGATGAATACTTTTTAAAATTTAAAAATTTTATAGTTTCTTCATATTTAGCACTTTTTATCTTGTTCAAGAAATTTGACCTGATTTCAAGGTCATGTCATTTTTCTTCTAAATGAGCTTCTAGGAATGTTAGGATTTTTTTTTCTTCTAGACTTAGCTCTTTCACCTCCACTTTATAGCTGTGATGAGACTGTGTGTATGATATAAAATGAAGGTTAAGATTCATAATTATTTATTATTTTTTGTAATTTTTTTTGATACCAAGGATTGAACTCAGGGGTACTCCATCACTGAGCCACATCCCAGTCCTATTTTGTGTTTTATGTAGAGACAGGGTCTCACCGAATTGCTTCGCACCTCGCCATTGCTGAAACTGGCTTTGAACTTGTGATTTTCCTGTCTCAGCCTCCTAAAGTGCTAGGATTACAGGAGGGTGCCACCACATCCAGCTATTTATTTTTGTACTATTTTTACCATAATCAAAATGTCTAGGTGAAGGTAGGACAGTCTCTGTACTATTTTATCCCATTAAATCACGTTTAATCTTTATATGCAAATGACATTTGTTGTAATTAGCCAAGCAATTTTATTTAGTATAAATATATAGTAAATCATATTAATATCATTTAACTTTATCTATGTTAACTTTATCTGTTTTTTTGTTTGCAAATCAATTTTAGTATTAATTTTAAAATTTTATACACACATTCCAAAAATTTTGTCTGGAAAATATATTAAGTTCATATATATATATATATATTTATTAATTTATTTAAATGCATTTCAAGTCATAGTACATATATACAGCTCAATTTTTTTATTTCTCTGGTTGCAAACCAGATAGAGTCGCACCATTTGTGTCTTCAAACATGCACCAAGGGTAGTGAGTTCATATATATTTCATAGTAGAAATGTTACTGTTATGATTTGGAACTTCAATGTCCCCCCAAAGGTTAATGTTTTGAAAAAATGATCCCCAATACAGCAAGGTTCAGAGGTGGGGCATTAGAGTAGTGATTAAATCATGAAGAATGCAACCTCATCAGTGTATTAACTCATTTAATGGATTGATAATTTGAATGAACTTCTGGAAGATAATTGTAGGATGGTGAGGCTTGCTTTAAGAGGTAGGTCACTGGTGATGGGATCTTGGACTATATCTGTCTCTGCTCTAGGGCCCTTCCACATGCTTTCTGGCTGCTATAAACAGAGTACTATTCTTCTGCCACACCCTTTCACCATGATATCCAGGCTCACTTTAGACAGAGCATGGAGTTGGCCAACCATAGACAGAGACTTCAGAAACCATGATTCCAAAAGTTTTCCTCTTCTAA
Organism: Xerus rutilus; assembly: GCA_028644305.1. NCBI lineage: Eukaryota > Metazoa > Chordata > Mammalia > Rodentia > Sciuridae > Xerus > Xerus rutilus. The sequence goes on along the minus strand of CM053409.1, from coordinate 100,364,536 downwards.
GTCGGTCTTGTTAAGTATTTTGATAACAGCAACAAAAAGCTGACTGATACAAATATCTTAAAATACTGAGTATTCTAATATTTAAAGATATTTCAAACTATTTAAGACTTATATTACTTATAATTATTTTAAAATGTATTTTATAGAGAGATTTTATATACCATTGAGAATTTTTTGTATGATTGTTGAAATTGCAAATGGTAATGTTGTTTTATTATGATTTTATCATTATATAATATGTAAACAAAATCATATTTATAAATTGGCCATGAACTGAAAATTTTGTTCTTTTATTAATTCCATTTTTGTCCTACTCTGTTTTGCATTGCTATAGCAAAATATTCATGGTTGAGAACTTTAGAAAGAAAAGAGATTTACTTTTCTTATGACTGTGGTGGTTTGAAGATCCAAACAGCATAAAACTGGCTTTGTCACCACATAGCAGAAAAGTAGAAAGGTAATAAGCCATATGTATAAAGGGTCAAGTGTGGGGGATAAATGTTTTTATAACAATCCACTGTCTTGAGTACTAATCTAGTCACAGGAGACTTTATCCACAGCATTGATCTATTCATGAGGGTGGAGTCTTCATGAACTTATTACCCTTCACTAGGTTCCACCTCTTAAAGTTCTACCACCTTGGTACTGCCATACCACTGACCAAGCTGATGCCACATAAATGTTTGTGTGAGCTAAAACACATTCAAACTTTACCAAAATATTTATCTACAGTTTATTTAGGAAGCTCTATGAAATCTCATCATAGAAAAAATTATAATGGTTTTATTTCTTGCCAATCTTTACATGTTCATTTCTTTGTTCTTATCCTGTCAGCAAGGATATCTTGTATGATGATAGCAAGTGTACTTTTCTTTTTATCAATCTCAGGAGGAGTGTCTTCAATATTTCACCATAATGTAACATCTGCTGTACGTTTTTTTGTTGATACCATTTATCACATACACACACACAAAATATTGCTTCAATCTCATCACTCTAAGTGTTTTCCTCCAGGGAAGGGAGTTGGATTTTATCAAAAAATGTTTCCTACATTTTTCAAGGGTAGCAAAAGTAAAAGAAATAAAATTACTGAGGTATGAAACATCTAAAATAAATTTATAAAATATTATGGTAAATCTAGTGTATTGGTCCTAAAAAATTTACAGAAAAATAATTACGTTCTGAAATGTAGTTTGTGATTCTTTCAAAAATGAAACTAATTGAAAAATAGCAGGATTTATAAATGCAGAGATATATAGTAAATAAGGACAATAAGATGTTAATTATAAACTCCTATGCAGAAGGTACAAGTATTCATTGTAAAATTCTTTCAATTTTGTTATGTATTTGGAAATTATCCTAATAAAGTGCTAAAAGAATAATTACTATTAACAGTTTAAAATTCATATAATTAATTTCTTTCGGTAATTTTCTGTAAATATGGTGGACCAACTTTATTCCACTTATGAAACCTTTGTCTTCAATCTTATCCTCTTTTAATTACAACTTTCTATTTTTCTGTAGTCTTTTTTCTAGCTTTGCTGAGGTATAATTCACAGATTAAAAGTATATATATTTTTTCAACACATGCACATGGTGATTTGGTATGTATGTCACTGTGTAATAGTTACCATAATCAAATTAGTAAATCCCAACACAGTTATCCTCTTTGTGTTGTGTTGGGGGGTGAAGACACTTAAGATTTAGTGTTTTGGTAAATTACTAATAAACAGTAGAATATCATAATGATAGCAAAATTACTATTATCACCATGCCATATATTGAATTCACAGAACTTATTCACCTTCAACGAAAAGTTTGTATTCTTTGCCAGTTAGTGTTCATCCATTTGCACCACATCCCACTCCCTGGCAACCATCAGATAAAGAAAAACAACTGAAGACAATTTCTAACTTGCAATGGTTTGACTTATAATTTTTCAATTTTGTGAGGATACAAAAATAATACTCCTTTATTAGAAATAATAGTCTAAATTTGAATATTAATATTTTCCTAAAATAGCTTTTTACAGTATAATTGTTTCTTATGATGCTGGGTATCACACTGAACAGCTCCCTGTCAGCCTTCAGTTTCAAGAGTAAACAACCAATACTATAAATTTTTCTGAATTGGTAAGCTATGATGTTTAGTATATTAGGCATATTAAATGCAATTTTATTTACGATATTTTTTATTTTTTAAAAAAGCCCCATCACTAGAAGGGGACCATCTACATCTACATAATCTCATGTGTAGAATCTGCTTCTTTTACCCTTAAGAGAGTATTGTTCAAACTTACTGTGATTTTATTTACTTTGACTACCTTCCTATTCTTTAAGAATGTATTTTCTATGGAATTCAGCATCATGATAGATACTCTAACATCAAGCTCAATTGTCATGCCTATTATGATTTGCTAGTTTGCTATGGTTGATTTTGCATCAATATAATGTCTGATATTCTTCATAGTTGGAAATATACTGGATAAATCTACAGAATAGCATTGAATTTATTGGATAGTAACGACTTATTTACTCAGATGACCTATCAATACCTTTGAAAAACCTATTAATTTTAATTTGCTTTCATTTCATTTCCTAAGCAATTCCTAACTTCCTAGTATATACTATTAATATATTTCATTGTTCATAAGCATCTTAATTTCTACTAATTTAAGAGTTGGAAAATTGAAAATCAATCCCTCTTCTTTTAAATCAATGTTTGCTGGTAAGATATTACTTATTTCTTCTTTTGGTGTAAGTTTTTAATCTTTTTTTTAATCTCATGAACCAATGCTCTCCTCTCTGAGGAACATTGTTCCATCTTTGTTATTTTTATTTCTTGTACCTTTAAAATTAGGATTTGCCAATCTTCTTTAGGCCAGATCACTCCAAAAGCTATAAAACTTCTTGTCTCTAATTTCACATATAATTAGTCAAAACCAGTGGCTTATTTCTATTCCTTGTCCCATGTGAACTTGAATATTTATCATAGCCTACTTGAAAAATATTTCTTTTGTGTTCTATACTCACATTCTGAGGAACTTTACTGATATTCTTATATACGTCACCAAAGTCACACTAAGCTGGCAAAATTCAAGACTGAACCTACTTTGAGCCAAAAATTCCTCATAATTTTTCCTTTGTTTTTCCAAGTGTAGATAAGTCAGTATATAAACTAAAAAGCCTAAGGTTGACTATACTACCCTATCTATCATCATTTGTACCATGTTCTGTGATTCATCACCTGATTTGCATATAAAAGCAATTGCTTTTTCTTTATTCACAATGAAACTAACTACTTCAGGTTATTAATATGTTTATATAGTTATTGTATTTGATATTAAATCTCAAAATCTTATTTTCACATAGTTTAAAATAGAAATCTGACATACTTGAGTTCATTTACTTGACCATGAGACAACTTATTGGTAACACTATTGTTTTTCTAGCAGACACCAAAATAATTCTTTCTTGATGTTTCCTTCCCTTTGTGAAAATCAGAATAAAAGTCACAATATCATCTTCAAGAAATCATTTGAAATAAGTATTTCTCTTTCAATCATATTCCCTTTTTGAGTTCTCATGTAGTATAATTATAGAAATGCACCACAAAAATAAAATATTCCTGGAAACATAGGCCTTAACCATAAGAAAGAAAGATCATAAATAAAATGTGGAGTAATTACTACGAACCACTGCTGTAAATGCTTTACTCTTCTCCAAAAGGATAATATGGAAACTTCATTTTAATATGAAATTTTCTTCTTTCTTTCCATTTAGATATATTATTAGAATACCAAACAATAAGTTGTATATTTAGTTTCACATTTCTCTTCAAAGTCCAAAGCCTGCTAAGAACTATTTCTTCATTACTTCTAAGTGTTCTGTTATGTATAAATACCATACTTTGTATTAAATAGACTTGATCACCTCTCTAAGACCCCATCTCCTAATGCTGTTGTCACAGTGGCAATTTCAAACATGAGCTTCAGAATGGACAAACAATATTCTAATCATAGCACTCACACTTGATGTTCATATCAAAAATGATTTTACTATTATTTCAAGAAGTTTGGCACCTGATGTACTACACCAATGTCACCTACATGACTTTTTAAGCAATTGTTTCTGTGACCCATGCTAGAATTTTCTTATTTCTGAAAAAACTTCCCTGATTACCATTTATCTTTTAAGATTTTCTCATAGGTCCATCCATTCTGTGGTCCTCCTATTATCTTTTCAAATAGTTTATTTTCTACAAAAGTTAGTTGGAGTTTACATAATCTTATTTACAGTAAGATATTTTGACTGATAATAGTAGTTATTATTCATCTATTCAGTTACTACTCAATTTTAAAGAGCTTTAGCTCTACATCAGGCACTGTACCAAGTACTTGACATCTGTTCTATGTAATCATATACAGGACTAATTAATTTGATTTGCTCCTGTTGCTTGGGAAGGATCTTTGTGAATATGCCTCTACCAGTTCTAAGAATGATTTGTGATAATGATACAAGAAATATTGTGTCATCTGTATGCTTCACATTTCTGTGATAGTACCTGTTTCATTGCTAATTTTATAATAATAAGTATGTTGTTAAGCCAACTTTTCTTTCATTATCTGAGCTGCTGACTCTTATCTGTGACACATCTAAAGAAATCGAGAGTAATGTGCTTTTAAGAAGGAGGCTTGCTCTTGTCATGTTGGTATTTTTGAAGGAGAAATGTGCTTGCATTGAAAGCTAATGGTTACTGCAAGTCAATTAGAGGGTAAAGTATATGATCAAGATTTCTTGGCAATAGTAAAAATACCAAATAGCTACATTGCTACATGTCACCTACTCTATGACTTCTTAAAAAGATCCTTTCAGCTATCAAAAGTCACTTCATCTAGAAAGTTTATACCAGAGAGTAGATTGCAACAAAAGGCAACACCAATATCAGGAGTTAAAGAATCATCTTCCTAAGTATATCACTTCAAAACAAAGTACTTTTAATTTCCTAATCACAATTAGCCATCTACGATTAATCAGTATTTAAGAATTGAGCTAAATAGTTAAAATTGTCATCAAGTTATCAAAATAAAAGAGAACATCAAATGCACTCTTCTTAGCATTACCACAGGTAACTTAACATATACACATATTTGAAGTATGGACATACTGAAAGTGACTATTATAGCACCATTTTCATGGGGAGTCTTTTCTCTCTTACTGGATATCTTCTCTAAACAACAGTGTGTCCAATCTACTTCTGGTATTTTCCTCTAAACAACATGATCAGCAGTATGACTCTACTAATGCCCACTCGCTTATCACTCATGATGCAGCAGAATTCCAGAGTGTGTTATTTGTACTGAAATGAAGTATATGCTCATGCCCTGCAAGTCTGGGTCTGGGCGGCTTATGCTAAAACTAATATCTCCGCAAGATTTGTCACCCATTCATTGGATTTTGTGGTGGATAGATGTCATCAAATCTTCTTCATTTCTGTCTCTGCTTTACCCATTTATCTACCAAAACTGTAATTATATGATGTCCTGCAGATCAGCCCCTTCTGATGCTATCTTTTCAATATGCCAAATGTATTCCAGTACAATCAGACCATAACAGTAACATAATCCAGACTCACAAGCCTTCTATACCTACATCGGTTTAATGGGGCACAATAATTTTTGCCCTTATGCAGTGAAGCCAAGATGTATGGTAACATATTCAAGATCACAGGACAAATGGAAGTCCATTTGTTGGATTTCAAACATAGCTCGATCTGAACCAGATGTTGAGCTCTATATCCCACTATGACCAATATCTGTACTTCTATTGGTGGAGACATTTTTATAGGTAATTTGGTTCCTAGTTTGGAGTAGGGGTATGCATGAAACAGAGATAAGCTAATGTAAATCAGTAGAAGGGAAAAAAAGAATACTTTTTATATGACTATTTCAAGAGGAAAATATATTTAATTTCTTGTGTTCCTGCACAAATGCTAATAGTATGTGCTGTGTGGATGCGTTCCCATTATTCTACTCTCCCTGCTTGCACCAGAGTTTCATAAAGAAAGGAAATTAGGAACAGTGTCAACTTGGAAGCGGAGGGGCAAAGATATGTGCTGAAATTTTGTTTGTGTAAAAAGCTCATTTGTTTCATGCTTTTGTGAGATTTATATTTTTCTTTCAGTTGCAGACAAATCAATTAATTATAATAAGACTTTATAGTATATTCATGAACTCTGGTCCATGATGTGTGTACTTTATTTTTTAGTTTTTCTCCCATAATTGAATCATGATACAATAAAGTAATAATTACATCTAAATTAACCAGCTCAACAAATATTTTATCCCATAAATACTTTTTTCTTTTCCCCTCAGTCCAAGAATACTCTTTTCTAGTTATGTTGAATAGAATCACAAAAATGGCAATTTTCTAATGTTTTTCACTTATATCTAATCTTATTGATTTTTAATACCTCCCAAAATAATTCTAAAATTAAATCTTCTCTCTAAAATGTAATATTTTTCAAATGTTCCTGTCTTAAAACTGCATATGTGTTTATATATGTATATGTTATACACATACATATATTTTATACATATTGTGTGTATACAATATATACACACAATATACAATACACACACACACATATATATATACATATAAACTGTGGATGATTGTGGGAGTCTAAAGTAGACTGCACAGTCATCTAAACCATCCTTGGTAGCAACAATGTCACTCTAATGCTTAAAAAGCATTAACATAGTCTCAGTGATATCTCCATGGCAATTATGAAATTTACTCATTTAAACTCTTGACCTTGAATTAAAAAGTAAATTCCTAATCCCATTCTCTGTGTCATTAAATTGACAATAAAGATAATTTGAAAAACTTTATTTTTGTGAGTTTAATTATACTAAACTAAAATCATGATTTAAAATTTTCAGCAATCTGCCTGTGGAGCAGAAAAACAAGCAAGATTTAGATGACTATTTATCTTTGCTGAGATGGTTGTCCTTTTCCTTTGAGCTAAGAATTAAAGTTGTTTTCCGAATAGAGTGCCCATTTATGGGGACAAAGACTTTGGCCATATCTACATTCCACTGTGGATTGTTGTTTTACAATACTGAATCAGTTTCTTACATTTATTATGTGAAGAATTCCTTTAAAATTGGAATTGCTTTTAGCTTCTCAAACTATCAGAGGTAATGGAAGTGCTCGGTTAAGTCCCTGAGGAGCCCCTTACAAGGGCTGGTGCCTGTTAACTCTACACCTACACACATCAGCACAGCTGTCTGCTTGAATTCCTTTCACAGTCTCTCTTTGAAATTGTCATTGTGAATCCTCAAAGCACAGAATATTAATGAAATGCCTCTAGAATCAACCCATGTAGGTTCTATTCCTAAGACTTCTGTAGTTGTAGATTTGCAACTTGGGAAATTCATTTGATTTATTTGTATTTGGTAAACTTGTCTTTAATAGAAGTTGCAGCACTGTTGTTGAGATAAAAATGGTATTTCATGCATTCTCAAGGAAAAAAATCCACTTGCATTTACACCTTTTGAATAAGCCTTATGAAATCCAAAAATATTTAGTATTGTTTTGGATCAGAAAAGCTTACTTAGACTTAACATGTAAGGAATAAGTTTTCATCATTTTATTGTTCTTAGCCACAAAATATTCTGTGAATAAAATCCCTTATATACGTGTGTGTTTACATGACAACTGATAGGTAGATATATGTTGCCTGTATAGACATGACTTTGGGGAAACTAATTCTAGCGTATTTTCCTATTTGCAGTAGTGGGTATTGAAATCAGGAGCACTACTCCTGAACTACATTCCTAGACCTTTATCTTTTTTCCTTCTTTCTTTTGAGACAAGGTTTTATTAAATTTCCCAGGTTGGATTCCAATTTGTGATCCTCCTGCCTCAATCTCTTGAGTAACTGGGATTATTATGGGTGTGTGACACTGCTCTCTTTGCTTTATTGTTATTTTTAAATTCATACACTATTTTTGGTATACCAAATTAAAAAAAAATAGATCAAACAACCAACATTAAGAATTTGATATTGCAAATTTATTACTTTGCCTCACACTATTTTAACAGATTTTTGTCTACTGGATTATGTGACTTTTGTCCAGGTTAAATAGAAGGTGAGCTGAAGGTACAGAGTGGATGGAGTATTAAAATGTTTACTTGGTGTTACTTGGTTGATTTTTCATGGCATGTAGGTAGGCATCGACTGCTCACTCTTCCCTCAGCAACAGATGCTCCACTTTTTCTCCTTGGGGCCCTCAGATAATTGCATGTAATTCTGGAATAGTCCCATTTTCTCTGAGCGTTATGGCCCAATTTACTTTTTAACAGACTCATATCATTGTTGCCAAAAAGATGTGCTATACTGTGGTAATGAAATCTCCTTGACAAAACAGACATAAAAGGAAGAAGTAAGCCACAAAAATTTTCTTGTTAATTGTGCTTAAATGATTATTGGTTCACCTCACCACACCCTGACACTCTTATTAAGCTTAGTGTTATCATCACTGATCCTCATTAAGATTAAAAATTTTCCAGCACTGAATCACAGTATCTTCTTTTACAATTGATAATCTCAAAAATTCCTATAGTATTTTTTTTCTGCAGACAGTGTTATAAAAAAATCTAACATTTTGTAGAGATATTACAAAGAAAGGAATCATGTACAGTACATATAAAGGTATATTAAAATTACATGACAGAACAAAAGGCAAGATTGGTAAGTAAATGTGACATTTAAAAGTCATTGTTATGGGTTTTAAAAACTCAATTATTTATGAACAGTCATTTTCAGTTCTCAGAGGAATAATGACCCAGTTATTATTATGCATATCGAGGAAACTATAGGGGTATGACATGCAAATGATTGGCTTTTGAAACTTCATCTATCTTTCATATTTTATAGTGATAGTAGAAAAGAATATTTCAAAAAATTTAAAAATATGAGCATGGTATGTTTTTGGATTTTGTTGTATGAAAAAACAAGCATTTATTTTTGTGGTTTGTGAACAGACTAAAGGGAGTGAATAAATTCATAATTGTAGCACTTTAACTTAATAAACGGTCAGCTTTCATATTTAGATATCATGTCTTAACTCTTTTTATTAGTAGAATTCATTCATAGATAAATCTATTAAAATTATTTTCTGCCTTTACTTTTTGATGTTTGGTTTTACTACAGTTTTTCCATATGCTGTAAATGCATACTTATTCTCATTGAACTAATAAGATTGAAGTACTAATTGTGATAAAACTAATGTCTTAACTTGCAGAATTAAGAGTACAAGACAGTTTTAATTCAAAATCTCCAGTGTACTCTGTAATAATTTTTGCTATAGAACACTTATATTCTATATCTTATAGTTATTTTGAGCTAGAGCCTATACATAACTTTGGAAAAATTATGCACTATTTTCTGTACTTTGAGAAAACAGAAATCTGAGCCACTTACCATACCTGTATTCTAAGATGAAAAAAAATCAATACCTCATTCTACATTGAAAAACTCTTATCACGTGAAGTCCATAAGAATATTACTAATTTTAAAGATGTAACTCATAGTTTTCAGGTGTCTTAATAATAAAGGATGCTGTGTTTTTTTTTATGAACTGCTCAGCACAAACAATAAATGTCACAAAATATGATAACCATGGTTGACAAGAATTAATTGAATATTTCCCAAATAGCTACTAGAAAGGAATTTGAATGATCCCAGAACAAAGAATAAAGAAATAATACTCATCTTATGTGATGGAAATGCCAGTTATGATCATTATACAATATATTCATGTATTGAAATATCATGCTATAGCCTATAAGGGGATAGATAGATAGATAGATAGATAGATAGATAGTAGATATAGATAGCTATGTGTTAACTCAAAATAAAAATATACTGAAAAATAAATAGCTGCAACAGCTAGTTTTAGACCCTGCACAAATCTTCTTTCATTCAAGGAAGAATCTCTAGATGTTTTATTTCCACTTTCACTGGATGATTTTAAGTGACTATACAGAAATATTTTGTGTTGAAATTTTAGGACATAGTTTTCAGTTATCTCTGATGCCTTTCTACAGTGTTCTTTATGAAATGTTAAATTTTACCTGAGCTTGTTGATTCTGGAATATCATGAAGGATAAGGTATCTCCTTACCTGTGTTCTAGGAAAACTTGTTTTAAAATAAACCTCCCTTCCCAAATGACTTAGATAAGATTCATAGATGTCCCCCTTGGTTGACCTATGACAAACAGAGACATAGACTCTTCACATTTTTATTCTTTGCTTCATGGATGATTAGGTGAACTGCTTATCCACACTGATCAATTAGAACAAACTGGTTAAAACAAACAAAACAAATGAGAACAACACTTAAGCTTCTCTCCTTCCCCAGGTGTCTGCCTTTGGACAGCATAAAATTTCTCCTTAGCAACCCTTCCTGAAAGTAGGTTGGTCTTAGAATAGAATAATAAACCTCCTATTTAATCTCCTTTGGCTTTTTTTTAGCCTTGCTCAGTCCTTTCTGCAAAATAAAAAAATTTCTTGTCTAACCCTTGAGATGCTTGCAGTTCTGATGAGCAGAGTGTCCTACCTCTTGGGATGCTTATCCTCTTGCAGTGCAAAAGTCCTTCTTTTATCTCAATAATTTCTTCAAGTAAGGCCTTGCCTTACTTAATGCACATTTGTTTTTGTTCCTTTGTTTGACAGTGATGAAGTAAAAATGGAAACACAGAACTTTATTCCCATTACAATATAAACACTATGATGAAGTGCATGAAGAAATGTGTTAATATTAATGCTAAAAATAAAAATTAAATAAGCAAAATAACATGTTTACATTTAGATCAAAAGGAATGATGGTGTCTAAACCTGGCTGTATTGGGGGTACCAGGGCAAGGCTGGATACTTCTCTTAACTCTGTGATGTTAGCTACCAGTCTTTATGAACTTAAAGAGAAACCAAAGCTAGAAATAAGGGATCATTTTAATAAATTTTTCTTTAGCTACTCAAAGATAAAATTGTAGTTCCTGGTCCACAATAGCATTTTAACTATCTTGTGTGACATTATGATGAGAAGCAAATGGTACTTTTTTTTTTTGAATAATCACTCTAAAGAAACGTGTATACTTTTCTCAATAAAATGAATTCATTTCCATAGCTGATTTTTTAGAGAAATTTTCTATCCAGTTGTGGATATTATAGTTATGAGTATATTCTGTGGTAATAAGAAACGAAGATTGTGATAGAAAATGCTATTAACTAAAACCATTCCACCAAATGACTCTTAAAATAATCAATGGATTTGGCGGGGAGGTGCACAGGACAGTGAAGAAGGCAGGAGCTGTAGTCTGGAAGGATAGGACAGTTTCTGTTAGAAGTCAGAAATGCAGCCAGACTGGAGTTCAAAGAAGCTAAGAAAAATCTGGAAGCAAGTGATCTATTATCAGTTTATCTTGTGCTATCCATAGCAATAAATTCCAAGCTACAGAAGTAGTTGTACATAACAGGATATAGGTTCTTCCATTTTAAGAATTTTGGGTCACTAATGTATCAAAATTTTTCTGCATCTCATGGCTTCATGAAAATGTTAGCCAAGAAAGAGAGCCTAGAGTCAGACCACCCCTTTCCAAGGTACTGCACCTTGACTAAGTAAGGGATTCTTTCTAAGCAGGTCAGTGTGATTTTAGGATTTCTTCAGCAGCTCTAATACTTTCTTTTCCCTTTTATTAGTAGCAAGGCTGTGCTCCATAAAGCAGGTTTTTAAAAAAATCTGTATTGAAAAAAAAATGCTTGTTTAGGATACAGATGCATATTTAACTCTGACTTAGGACAAACTCTCATGGAATTGATTTATCACTGTTTTCACAATAGTCTTAGTGTTTTCTTTATGGAACTCTTTCAATTTGGATGTTGAATCATATGATTTCCCCAAGTCTCTTGCAGCTTCCTTCATACTTTCTAAATCCCTTTCCCTATAGGAATAATTCTCAGTTAAAATTATCTGCTCGTTAGTTGACTTTTCAGCACTACCCATCTAGTCAATAGCTGTTTAGCTTTTGTATTGTGGACATTTTTCTTTTTTTTTTCTTTTTTTTTTTTATTTATTTTTTTGGTACTGGGGATTGAACTCAGGGGCACTCGACCACTGAGCCACATCCCCAGCCCTATTTTGTGTTTTATGTAGAGACAGGGTCTCACTGAGTTGCTTAGTGCCTCGCCATTGCTGAGGCTGGCTTTGAACTCACGATTCTCTTGTGGACATTTTTCTTAAAGCCCCATTTAGTTTTTAGTCTTACTGCATTTGTATGTGTTTGTAGGTTTAAAGCCATATTTATTTTAAAATCCAGTATTACAACTTTGTTTCTTTGTGTAAATGTTTCTCTTCATTGAGCCTCTTGTTTCTCTGTGATGGTGTCTGCTATGCTCAGTCTTGCTTCATCAGCCTTGAGATTGTTTTATTGGGACTCCCTAATGAGAGCTGAGACTGTCCACATTCATAGAACTTACTGTGTACCTTAACATGCCTTTCTCCTCCACTGACTTTTTCAATTTAACTTCAGAGTTACAGAAAATTCTTTCCCATAAAACTTAAAAGTGATTTTATTTTTCATTCCAAGAAATTAGTGAATGATATATATCAAAATCCTTTGATTTACTTGCCTCAAAATTCTCCTTGCTATGTTCACAGTTTTAAGTAACTATTTTGACACTTATTACATCTTAAGTCCCCACATCAAAAGACCTATCTTGAACCAGACTTCAAAATCTCAATCAATACCTGTTCTTTGCTGCTAGGGTACTGTTCTCCTTTACCAAGGCAAGAAATGAACTCTGCTTTGTCTCATGAACAAATTGTTTTGGTGTATTTTAGTGAGTCAACATTCAACATCACCTATGATTCAAAAAATCAATAGTTTTGGAAGCAAGGAAAGTATTTGAATGTTTTGTGATGTTTTCACTGAGATGCTCTGTTGCTGGGTCAAAAATTGGTTATGAAAAGACATCCATTCCTTCCATACGATTCCTGTCCACCGGGACAGACTTCTTGTCTCCTCTTGGATTCCCAGTACACACTGCTTTCCATCTGGAGTCAGACAATGTTGTTAAGGCTCGCTGTCTAATTAGACTGTCACCCATAAACCAGAAACCTTAAAGCTATAATTAATTTATGTTTAAATATGAATCAATTCTAATTGTGTATAGACTGTTCAAAAAGGTGAGAGTAATTGACTATCAGATCATTTTTTGATTTACAGAAAGAGGAATGTAAAAGAAGCAGAAAAACTCTAGACAACAGTTGCTTATAAAAAAGAAAATGATTATTAAAAATGATAAGCCTCAAGGAAATTATAACCTTGATTAAGGCCGGCCCAATTTATTTTGACCTCCTTGAGAATAAAAGGTATTGGAGACTTTCCATCACAAAAGTACTCATACTGACAGCTGTTTTCATTATAAAAATTAATTCTCTCCTTGAATGAAATAATGTGGTTTTAAAGGATCTAGTTTTCGAGAAATCACTCTATTATATGCATTGATAATTTTTCTAAGAATTCTATAATTAAAATATACTGTAATTTATAAAATATGCAATTTTTCTTTGTAATATGCATTGTTGAAACAAAGCATAATAATAAAAATATCTTTATCTTTCCATCTGTCATTTTTAAAATCTCAGCTTTGCTGTTGCTAATTTTTATTATTAATTCAATGATAAATGCCAGGTCCAGAAGCTTAAGGTGGCTTACATGACTAGCAGGAAGATTCGTGTTTAGTCTTTTTTTTTTTTGCACCAGGGACTGAACTCAGGGGCACTCGACCACTGAGCCACATCCCCAGCCCTATTTTGTGTTTTTTATGTAGAGACAGGGTCTCACTGAGTTGCTTAGCACCTCGCTATTGCTGAGGCTGGCTTTGAACTCGTGATTCTCCTGTCTCAGCCTCCCAAAGTTCTGGGATTACAAGCGTGAGCCACCGTGCCCAGCTGTGTTTAGTCTTGATTTTCCAAATAATTCTTTCTTAAAAGAAAATATTTTATACATTCTTAGACTATTACAGCTAATATTTTACATATTCACCCAAGACTCAGTTCAGTCATAAAAAGTGACAGTTTAATATGGGTCTCCAATACTGAAGAACTCCTTATTTACATCTAATTCTAAGGAGGTCAGAACAACCTGAAACCGTCATACTTGATCATTAGGAATTCTTGTATTTGAAAGGGGTTTTGATCTTGAACTTGTACTCTTATTGCAGCATGTTAATTCATATAATAGCATCATTTGACTATAGTTATGATGATTTAATGGATATGAAAAAATATATTTCATCCATCTTTTTTCTGACAATGTTCTGCTCTAAATAATTGCAGTCATCTTCCAATGTTTTTTTCAAATTTCTTCTTAGTAAACACTTTAAGTAAACTTTAAAGCAATCATACTTGTAATAAAAGATATATATATATGCACTATATATATCTTTATTTCTCTCTCTCTCTCTAATATATATATATTATATATATAAGAGAGAGAGAGTTTTCAAATCAGTGATAGTGATAAGCAAGCAGTTCATATATGCATATTCTTCTATAGTTTGTTAAATCATTTACAAGTATTATGCCTGTTTTTGTATCTAGCGTATCTCTTGGCCAAAGCTAGAATCATTAGTGTTACTTGCACTTTTCAGAAGAATGAACTAAAGCTGAAAAGATTATGTGATTAAGGTCAAATTGTTAGCCAGTAGAGTTGGAAGTGGCTTAGATGTTACTATATATCTTCATTGCACAATTATAATTCCTTACGTACATGTAGAAATAAATTGAAGCCCTCGATTTTATCCAAGTGGAGATTGCTTTCCTTTTTGTAGTCAGAACTCATTGTGCTCCTTCAGTCTGAGAATATAGCTTTCTATACTGTAGAGAAAATTAAATTCATTTTCTATTTGGAAATAGCTTTTCATTTCTATCTCTTTTTCTCAACCTGTGCAGCTCCTTTAGACATATATCCAGAGTCTTATTTTATCGGACTGCCTCAATCATAGTCTGAAATTCACTCTGATGTAGCCTTGGTATTTTCTCCAGATATGTTTGCCAAATAATTAAATAAGTAATAAGCAAGTAATTAAGTCTCTCATACAAACTTTTATTTGTTCAGTGCTGAAGATGAAATCTAGTACCTTCTGTTCCCTAGACAAGTATTCTGCCACTGAGCTATATCACCAGCCAAGTAAATCATTTTAAATTTAAGTGATAAAATTATTTATTTCTGAAACTTACATATTCCTAAAATGTTTAAAGCCCATTATGGCCTCTATTTCTTCTTTTATATCTGAGTAATTTTATTCAAAAATAAATTTGTATTGTAAAATATATTCCAAATTCTTAAATATGTAGATGTCAGGGTGTGAAGATTTCCTTTTTTTGCTGATTTGTTTTCAAAAGGAAGGAGGTATTTCTGTACTTTGCAATTTTATGTATGAGTGATTCAGAGGAATTTTCCTCAGAAGGCATGTCACAAGTCCCCAGGTTCTAGAGGTATTTACTGAGTGTGGGCATGCATCTGCTATGGACTGCTGTATTGTCCGATGTCAACTTGGCATCAAGCTCACACTCCCCTTTTGAGATCTCCTGTGCCCTGCTGAGCAGAAGCAGGGGAGTTCAATATCCAGAACATTTATCTTACACAGGCCTCAGTTGTAGTTTAAGAATAACACAAGCATGCAATATTTACAAGGTATTTTCTTTCAGACTCCTGGGTAGACTGAAGAATCAACTCAGAAATGTGAAAAAATACCCCATCTGCCTCTGCTGAGGAAACTGTTGGGGACACCCTTTGACCATCCATCCCAGCCTTTGATAATCACCCGAACCAGTGCTTAGGAACAAGGTTTAACATTTTTTTTCCTTACTTCTCATCTGTAAACAGCTTATATTTGGTGATAATTCCTCTACAGCTTTCTCAGGTCTCCCTATCATTATGAAATCCCAAATCATATACTAAACCAGTTGTTTCATTGAAGTCACTTTGTTTTCCTGATGGAACCAAAGTTGATAAATTTTCCTCCAGAAGCCTTTTCAATGTGAACAATGTTTATGTTAGTTTTGAGGTACAAGTGTTGTCACCAGAGAGTTTGGGATTCAGGCTTCGGTTTCTGTTGGGTCTCAGCTGGCATCATTTCAACTTGTGATCTCCCACTTCAGACTACTTCCTGATAATAGTTGGCAGTGCTTTTCCTCATGCATGAACACAATCTTCTCCTTTGGTTATGTCATGGGCTGTAGCCTTGTACCAATTCATGGGCCTTGACTGGAACCTTTGGATTCCACATATCTGTAGTGATCAGGTAACATTTTCTCTAACTCAGAATACATGTGAGGATAAAGAGGATGCTATTATTTAAGCCAGTACAACAATCATATTCTGGAACATTTCAAATAAATCAGGTCATCTTACACATATGCCATGCAGTTTCCAAACCATTTGCTTATATTTGGCTAGGGCACTTGAACAATTCCCTTTATTAATTTCAATTTGATTCTCTCTGTTTTTTCTCCCCTCTTGCTGTCTCACTATATCTATCTATTTATCTATCTATGGAAATAATGAAAGAGATTAAATATATATATGTCTTTATATATGCATATGTATATGGTTACCTATTGTTAAAAAGTGTTGTTTCCTCAAAAATTCCTGTTAAATTTAAACCCAATCACCAAGGTGATAATACTGGAAGGTATGGCTGCTGGGAGGCGATTAAGATATGAGACTTCTTCCCTTATGAATGGGTTAGGGCTCCATTAAAGAGGGTCTGTAAGAGGAAATGAATTCCTTCCCCACAGTGTCCTGACGGGTAAGAGCACAACATTTTATCCCATTTTTGCTCCTCCATTGCTCCACCAGACCACCATGTAGCAAGAGATCTTCATTAGGATGTTAGTGCATTCATTGAGGACTTCCCTGTCTCCAGAACCATGTAAAGCTATTTTGTTCTTCTTAGATTACCCATCCTCAGATATTTTGTTATTTTGGCACAAATGGACTAAGATATATTGCATATATATACACATATAAATGCACAGATATTTGATTTTCTGTGTCTATGGTTACTTATTTTGGGGTTCCATATATATATATTAGACCAATTACAGATCAAAAGTATTCAGAAAAATGTCATCTGGACATACACAGACTTTTTTTTTTCTTTTCATTATGCCTTAAACAATATGTTGTAAAATTATTTACAAAGTATTTATATTTTTATTTTAAGTAATTATAAGTGATCTGAAGATAATTTAAAGTATAAGGAAGTATGGGTAAGCTTACATGTAAATACTAAACCATTTTAAGTAAGACTTGATTATCTGTGGATTTTGGTATCCATGGGGGCCCTGTAACCAATACTCCACGAAAACCAATAAGTGGTTCTATTACATGTTATATCCAGCTTTTCTGTGCTGAATAGAACAAAAACAGTACTCTATCATTTAAGCTAAATATATGTTCCAAGCTTCCTTTAACAATGTATACTACTTTTCCTGGGTATTTTTATATGAAAGAGATCTCCATATACAATTTTTAGTATAACAAAGATTTAAAATAGGCTGCTATACATCTACATGAGAACATATGTTAGTAGAAAATACTAACCTTTGATAATAACTATAATTGCTTGAAACTGCAGGCCCTGTAACTTAAATTCAAATTCTCTTTTTTTTCTCTAGTACCAAGGATTGAACCCAGGGATGTGTAACAATTGAGCTACATCTCCAGCCTTTTTTTATTTTTTTATTTTGCGACATGGCCTCACAAAGATGCTGAGGCTGGTTTTGAACTTGCAATCCTCCTGCCTCAGTCTCCTGAGCTGCTGGGATTACAGGTGTGTACCATTGCACTCAGCTAGACACAAATCCTTACTTTGCTTTTTAAGCATGACCAAGTCATGAAACTAATGAAAGGCAAATTCCTAAAAATATCATTTTTTTCTCTTATTTATGAAGTGTTGATTTAATAGTTGCTGGTGTTGAACATTTCATGTACTTGAAGGATTTGAATCAATAATTCAAGTAAGTGTTATCAGTTTTCAAGTACTGAAGAACATATGTGTCAGATAGTCTTAGGACTAGATGAAATAGTATTTGCCCTCTGGATTATGAATATATGACCCCCTTAAGATCTCTTGTATTTTTTAGCATTCGGTGCTTTCAATAGTATTTGCCTTTGGCAGCTCTGTCAATTTGTGAAAAAGACTACAAAGCCTACTCAGGGTTCAAAGACTAGCAAGAATGACAACTCAGACTCAGCTAAAATTACTGTCACTTCAGTTTACCACTGTCTCAGCCAAGAAGCTTTGCAAAGACTGAACCTGGTGAAGAGGTGTACGGGTGGAAACAGCTCTCAGGTGCCTCCCTAGGGCCTTTTCCAAGGAGACAAAGACAAGGATTGCTCTTGAATACATCCCATGCAAGATGAAAGAAATCAAATGGACCAGAAAAAGAAACAAACACCGATAG
This sequence comes from Xerus rutilus, assembly GCA_028644305.1. Taxonomy (NCBI): domain Eukaryota; kingdom Metazoa; phylum Chordata; class Mammalia; order Rodentia; family Sciuridae; genus Xerus; species Xerus rutilus. Next base: position 100,345,992 of record CM053409.1, on the reverse strand, counting down.
ATTTAGTGTCTTGTATAAAAGTCAGCAAACACAGGGACCCTATCTCTACAAAAAAGTAAATCCTTGTTATAGAAGTTTCACACTTCAGTGCCTTCCTTGTGTCTCATTTGTATGAAAGGTAGTTCTGATTATGGCTTATCACAGAATTTTTTAATTGACATTAATGTGCTAAGTTATTACACTTGTTTTTGCAACTTAAGAAAACATAAATTAAATTTTTGAAGCAATGATATAGTTAGCTTTGAGTTTTGCTGAGTGAGGACTAGATAGTTACTGCATTTTAAATTGAATTTAAAAAATTATATTAATCTAAAATTAATTTTATGAAGGTCTAGGGTGAACTAAATTAAAGTAGTGATAATTATAATAGTTATAAGTCCTAATGCTGTCAAATAATTATAATATTAATAACCATGGATGTTAGATGTCATAAAACAATAGCTGTTAGAATGCTGAGTGATTTATTTTTAATTTAATAGAACAATCATAATTATGTTAACCATTTTAAATTGATTTTATTCTATTAAAATAATAAAGAAATTAAAAGGAAAATAAACTGCATATTTCTTAGATATAAAATTATTTCTTTAGGACATGTAAAAGTATTGAATTTATTCAGTAATTTGTTCTTAAAGATGCATGTGTATTTTTGATACCTTGAAAAATAATATATAGCACTCATATATTGGAACACACTGAAGAGACAGTTCTATAACTAATGAATATTTCTAATCTAGCTCACTTATTTCCCTGATTACATATTTGCCTGTTTTTAGCCTTGCTGAAAATTATGAAAATGAAAGTGGGATGCAAAATCATTGACTGTTTCCTACCATTGATGTCCCTTGTCCCTGAATATGGGAGGTTTCTATGACAGATTTTATAGATAGTATATGTTTCTAGGCTGAGGCTCAGACTGTAGGATAGTAGCAATTTCCACTTCTTATCTTTTGGAATAATCTGCCTTGGAACCCAGTTAAATCCTGGGAAGAGCCTCAAGCAGTTTTGAGAAGATGCTCACTAGGAAAGGAGGTGACACCTGTGGCTGGCGAAACTGGTGAAGCTCACAATGACATGAATGGTGTGTTGAATGATGTGTTCTGTTAGTGGGTTCTCCAGCCCCAGGTAGCAGTGTCAGCTGGCATCCCGTGGTATAGCAAGGAGCCATCCCACTCAACTCTGCTGGAATTACAGGGCTGTGACCCAAGAAAATACTTATTTTTAACCACTAACTCTTGATGTGGCTATCTATCTATCTATAGATACCCACAAGAGCAATTTTCCAACTTCTTACCCCTTTCTGTATGCATAATGCCATTTAGGAATATACAACATTTCTTTTGTTAGTTTAGAATACTGGTATGATTGTTGCTTTGTTGCTTTTAAAATGGATATATAATAATTGATCATATTTGTGTGGTGTAGTGTTGTAATTCAATAAATGGATAAAATGTGTAATGATCAAATTAGTGGAATTAGCATTTCCATCTCCTTAAACATTTATCATTTCTTTGTATTAGGAATGTCTGAACTCCTCACTTCTGGTTCTTTATAGAATGTATAATTATTGTGAACTATACTCACCTTGCTGTGCTGTGAAACATTAGTAATTACTCCTCCTGTGTAACTGCATTTTGGTACCTGTTATCTAATTTCCTTCCATCACCCCTCTCCTTTATCCTTTATAAATTCTATTGATTCCCAATCTACTCTCCTTTTCTGTGGAATCAAAGTTTAGCTTCCACATGTGAACAAGAACATATGATATTTGTCTTTGAGTCTTTCACTTAACAAACTGTCCTTGAATTCTATATATGTTGCTTCAAGTGACAGATTTTCATTCCTTTTTATGGGTGAACAATATTCCATTGTGTATATATATCCCATTTTGTTCATCTATTAATGGGCCCCTCAGTTGATTTCACCTCTTGGCTACTGTGAACAGTACTTCAATAAATATGGAATCACAGATACCTTTTTTTGTATTATAGCTTTCTGTTTATACATAGTAGTGGGGTTCATCTGGAAAAACTCATACATGCATGAAAATCAATTTCAGTTTGTGATCCTCTCTATTCCCTCCCCAGATATCTTTTAAATCTACCATTTCCATTTATTTTGAATACATATTCAAAGTGAGATAGCTGGACCATATGTTATTTACTCTTAGTTTTTAAAGACACCTCTGTGTTGTTTACCATAATGGTTATTTTAATTTGAAAGATTGGTAATGAAAGATTTTCACTGAGACAATTGGTTAGACTATATTGTCTTTTGTTCCAGGTGGTACAATAATGTAGAGTTCTATAACTTCTGCTGTAGCAAGATCCGTAATGCCTTCAGGTTTCAGGAGTCTGTGGGATCGTTCTTCCATCTGGGATGCAGTACTCTTGGGTGGGACAATTCTGGCAAAAGCTGTGGCTAGAGTTCTTCAAGCTGATATTGCAGAAATCCCATCAATTTTTGTAATTATTGAAGAGTTTCAGATCTACTCTTCTGGACCCATACATGTGAGCTGAAGCTGATGTGGTAGGAAAAGCAGGTCACTCATTTGTTTCTGAGAACAATGTGAAGGAAGGCCTGTTCTGTAGGTCCCAAATAGGTACAGTGTAGAAGGGAGATACCTGTCTAAGGGTCATGTTGGATTAAGTCTACACTGGTGGGCCTTGATGAGGAGTCTGTTAGTGTCCAAAACCTGGTCTCAGGGAGTCAAGCTACTCAGGATGGACTGTCCAGTTTTTACCCGAGCCCAAGGGAGAATAAATGGGGCCTGCTTAGCTGCCTCTTAGTTGTCACAGTGGGCCAAGCCACTCAGGAAAGTCTCTGCAGATGTTTTCCAGAGATTCATGTAGGTGACTGTGGCCTCCTAGCATCTTCCCAAGTCCTTGTAGCTGGCATTTCTTAGGGCAGGTTGCCTGGTTGCTTCCTGCAGTTGTGTGTTAGCCAGCATAGCTGTCCATCTACTGCTTTTGGTCATTGGGTTTCATAGCTCTGGGCAGTCTGGCTGACCACTTTACAAAGCTATACGATGGTGATAGGAGAGCTGGGCCACCCAACTGGTTCTCAAGGCCAGGCTGGTTGAACCATTGGGGGTAGCCACTTGAGAGCTTAACAAGACCCTGGGTCCTGCGTGGTCGGGCCTCTTAGTCAGCACTTCGCATCAGTCACGTAAATGGAGGAGGGTATAACATGGGTAGTGCTCTTCTCTTGGGCAATGATGTACTGGAAACAAGGCTTAGATCCTGTGAGAGCTTTTTTGTCTCCAGCAGCAGCATTTCAACCAGCTGCGTTGTTAGTGGGGACTTCTAGGAGCCTCTTGCCTACCCTTTTCCCACTACACAAAGTCTCTCTTGGTTCAGGGATGACAGTGAATAGAGAGACAAGACAGCAGACACTGTGTTCTTAGTTTCCTTCTTTATATGAATTTTTGGTGTCTCTGTAGGCCCAGTGCACTCTGGTATTATATCTCAAATACTTTGGTAGAATAGTGGTTACTTTTTCAGTGTTTTGGTCCTTTCTGTGGAGGTAAACATGCCAGGCATTAATGAGCTATTTTGCAGATGCCAATAAGAATACTGTTTGAGTCTCTGTTTGTAACTGACAATCTCAATAAAAATATCTGAGATTTATTCTTTCAACCAAATTTTTTCCACATAATTTATATATTTCTAATATTTGTCCATTATTTGAGGTGAGGACACAGGACATTTGCAAGAATAACATTTTTCAATCTAAAATGTGAGTAGTTTGGATACAATTAAGATTTTCTAAGAACAAATTGGCAAGTACCCACATGCTTAAAGATGAAAAAAGATTTTATCTAAATTATGATTCTGAATGACATAATTATTGTGTGCATTTTTTCGGTAAATTTGCATGCATAGTCAAGCAGATCTGTGTCATCTGTGTCTATTATACACATACATACCTATGCTAAACCCATATATTCAAATTGGTTTTATCTTATAATTTATATTGGCTTTATCTTGTAATTCACAATTTATATTGTGAATCTGCTTCTCTCTTGAGAAACCCATAGCAATCTGGAAGAAACGAATGTCCTGAACAGAAAATCATAAGAATTAAATTCCAGAAAATAAATAATTTTATGTAAAATCTACTTGACTTAGAGTTTAATATTAAAAATGAGAATTGTGCATGGTCTTAGTTAAATATGTGAGTTCTATATATTCTCTATCCTTATTTATTTTTTGTAAATATTTTTTAAATTGTTTTTAGTTGTTGATAAATTTTTATTTTATTTATTTGTATGTGGTGCTTAGAATAGAACCCAGTGCCTCACACATGCTAGGCAAGCACTTTACCACTGAGCTACAACCTCAGCCCAATTTTTTGTAAATATTTTTATTGACTATTTTTAGTTTTACATGGCAATAGAACACACTATGTTATAATTATAAAAACATGGAATATAATTTGTTTTAATTCAGTCCCCAGTATTTCCTCTTCCTCTCCCTTCCTCCCATTCCATTCTCTTCCCTCTACTCTATTGATCTTTCTGATATGTATATATGGGGTTTTTTGTTTTAATTAGTATCTTGTGGATGTACATGATGGTGAGATTCACTGAGGTATATTCATATATGTACATAGGAATGTTAGATCAGATTCATTCCACTGACTTTCCCAATCCCATTCCTCTCCCTCCCTTTCGTTTCCCTATGTTTACTTCTCTTATCTTCTATCCTTTTTTTTTATATTCCCCACCTTATTTTGGAATAGTTTCCACATATCAGAGAAAATATTTGAGCTTTGATTTTTTGGTACTGACTTATTTCCTTAGCAGTTCCATCTATTTACCAGCAAATACCATGAAGTCATTCTTTATGGTTGAGAAATACTCAATTTTGTATATATACCACATTTTCTTTATCCATTCATCTGACGAGGGACATCTAGGTTGGTTCCATAGCTTACCTATTGTGAATTGAGCTGCTATAGACATTGATGTAGCTGTATCACTGAAGTGTGCTGATTTTAAATCCTTTAGATATATACCAAGGGGTGGGATAGCTGGGTCATATGGTGGTTCCATTTCTAGTTTTTGAGGAATCTCCATACTGTTTTCCAGAGTGGGCTTGCTAACCTACCTTGATTTCTGATTTTTATGCTCTTGGAATAAAATGGAGAACTAGGATTTAATCTAAAAATTTATTTTCTTCAATAAGACTTTGGAGGACATACATAACTACTGTATGCTTCTTTTGAGGGACAGTTGTTTTGAAAAACATTTATTTTAAGAAATATACAAGTAATGTGAGTTTTTTTCCATTTTGAATATACTTTTTGCTGAAATTTCTTTTCTCCTTCTTTTTGTTTGTAGCTCTTTTTATCTTCCATCACTAAATTGTGGATTTAGTGAATGATCTGTTTCTGTTTCCTTCTTTGAATTTCCTTCTTAAGTCTATTAAGAATTTTAAAAACTCTAAAACAATAGATAGTAAATGAAAGCCCCATTTTCATTTTACAACCGGAATTTTGTACAGCATGGATCACTAACTGCATCTGTGCATAAAGACCACCATATGGGTGGGAGGGGAATCATTTAATTTAGCTCATATGCATAAAATAAGTGAAGAGTTAACTATATTTTAAATCTTGCCAAAATTGAGCAGCAGCAGAACTAGGAAGTGAATCCAAAATGTTTCAAAATCTTTCTTATGTTCTTGTCTAGTAAACTACATCATTTTTTGAAGGCTATTCTCTTATATACTACAAATGATATACTCTCTCATTTTGAAAATATGGTTTTAAGTGTTATGTTTTTATAAATATTGATGCAAAGAAAATATTTTTAATAATTTTATATTTGAATTTATACTTTTGCACTTCTTTGTCAAAAAGTCTTAAGAATGCTATTTCAGAAGGTATTTTAAAAATTATACTTAAAAATAATGTAACAATTTCTGGAAAAGCTCAATGTGTATTATATAAAATAAGGACACCATTTTAATCAAACTATAGTTAAGATTACTGATGCCAAAAAAGCAGAGAGTAAAGAAAGTTTATAAAAGTTGATGTTAACAAATAGGACATTAATCTCTCAGAGATAACGGGTAGAGAGAATTGCATAGGGGAAGGGCACTTCAGAGTAGAAACGTGACTTTGAAAAGGAAATTTATATTCATTTTTTAAAAAAATGATGTAATTTAAAATAGTTCATACATTTTAGAGACTAAACATTGTTGCAAATTTTTTCATACGATCTTTAAACAAATTAACTTTCAATTTTCTCATCTATTACATGTGTATAATAATGTCTATAGGTGGATTCCCTGTGAATGTTTACTGTAGGCATATGTGCTATTCTTTTTTGGGAGAAACTCTTTCAGGAAAAGTGATTCCACTAGTTTTTAAACTATTATTTATGCTATCAAAAAATACCTTCCCTCCATATGAAGATCCACTACAATGATCAACTCATAATAAATAATGAATGAGCATAAAATGAAGGAAACTTACCCTAGTATAAGAGAGGAATACTTCTTGGTACAAAAAGTTTTATATTAATAAATCCTAATGTAGACATTTACACATTGCAATATTTACATGCTATTATAGCTCTCTCAATTCAGCTGCACTAAAGCAGTTTTTAGGATTAATCAGATTTATTCATTGTCATGCTGGTGTAATTACTGATTTAATTTAAAAAAATAGTTCAATAAACTACTACTCTTGTGAAATGAGCCATTTATCCATTAAAATTCAAATTAATGGTTGATTTAAAAAGGTGAATCATTAAGCAAAATATTGTCCTATTTCAGATATAGATAAATCAACTGTAAAAGTAGTAGAAGTAAAGTTTACTAAATGCCTAGATTTCATTATTCATTTAGTCATTTATTTATTTACCTTTGTATCAGTGTCTTAGTCAGTTTTTTTGCTGCTGTGACTAAAGGACCTGACTAGAACAACTGTAGAGGAGGAAAAGTTTATTCAAGGACTTACGGTTTCATAGGTCTTAGTCCAGAGAAGGTCAGCTTCATTTGTCCAGGCTCTAGGTGGAAATGTGGTGGAGAGAAGCAGCTAATGTGATGATTAGAAGCAGAGAGAGAGGTTTCCACTTGCCAGATACAAATATATACCCCAAAGCCATGCCACAATTCCCGCCTCTTACAGCCATACTCTAACACTTAAATTACCACTCAGTTAATTCGTATCAGAAGATTAATTCACTTGTAACCCAATCATTTCTCCTCAGCATTTTCTTTCATTTTCTCACATGTGGACTTTTTGGGACACCTCACATCCAAACCATAAAAACTAAGGATTGAACCCAGGGGCATTTAACCACTAAACCTTATCCCCAGGTCTTTTTTTTTTTTTTTTTTTTTTGAGACAGGATCTAAGTTTCTTAGGACCTTGCTAAGATGCTAAGTTTGGCCTAAAACTTTTGATCCTCCAGCCTCTGCTTCCTGCTCCTCTAGAATTATAGGTGTGTACCACTGCAACTGGCTAAATGTCTAGATTTTAAAGAGATATAGGCCTTCTTAGTTATTTCATATTAGTCCTTATCTTTGGTTGAACATTTTAGTCAATATATAAGAGGTATGATTTATTAAGATAGAATGTATAGACTTGAAACTATTTTAAAATTACAGAGAGTGAATGAATCTAGATAGATAGATAGATAGATAAACTGATAGAATAGCAGTCACAAACTTTTGGATATGGATCTTTTTATGATTCTCCTTGTTAATTGATTTATTGATTAATGGACTAGTTATCAAATGTATTTTATAAGATAAAAACATAAGAAGTTTTCTTCAATACATTCCATCATACACTTGTATATTTAAAATGTTTCGTGATACAAAAATTCATAAACATTTAAATTGTATAAGAAAAAGGAAGTGTTTTTAGTATTTTAGTTTAAACGTATGTGTCACGTAGAAATTTTTGCTGTAGTATCCTTGCTAGAGGTTGGAAGTGGTGGTGCATGCCCAAAATCCCAATGAGTCAGAAGGCAGAGAGAAGAGGATCCCAAGATTGATTCCGGTCTCAGCAAATTCACAAGGTCCTATCTGAAAAAGGCTGGGCATGTATCTCAGTGTGAAGCTACCCTGGGTTCAATTCCCAGTAACATCCCACCACAAAAAAATTCCTTGCTAATAGATTGTCAGATGCTTGTTCTATAGAACATTTCAGTTACAATTGAAGGTATATATTCTGGATTATTGATTGAATTACACATTTTGGGAGTTAGGCATATCATTACCACCAGCCTAACAAATATTTGAATTCAAAGACCAAAGGAGAAAATGCCATAGAAGTGTCTAAAAGAGAAAGTCAATATGAATCTAGATTTTTAAAAATAAAATTTTCTGTTACTATTATGGAATTTCTTTTCTTTATGTTGATAGGAAGATTAACATTTTTTGTGTCTCATGTAGTTAAGAATATTACATAAATAAAGTCATGAGTAAGAGACTTAGTAATAATAATAATCAAATACATAGCAAAAATGTGTAAAAATATTACTTATTCATTAAGAGCCTTGAATTCATTGCCTCATTTCATTCTAAGAATATTCAATGAAGTCTATCTTATTATCATAAGAATTAAAAATCAGCAGCTGTTTGAAATGCTACATTAAGAAAAGTTTTTTTATTTTATAAACTGTAATAAGAAAATTTATGTTTGATTTGTGTGTGAGAAATCCAAATTCTACCTCTTATGATGTAACAAACATTATACTACTAATAAATTGCCTAAGATTGTAGAATAAACACTATATAGAAATAATTAGAATCCACAACTTTATTAGTAAAGTGATCTTGGGAGCTATAACATGTTTTGTAAATTTGAAGAAACTTACCACATGATGAAGCTTCTATTTTTTTGGCTAAGAATAATTGTTGTGATATACTTACTTATCCACATACTGGGTACCATATTAGGGCTTTCCATATTTTATCTTATGTATTTCTCAAATCTACCTTGTAAGGTAAGGATTACTAAAACCACAGCAAACAATCTATTTGTGATTCAGAAAGCTTTCATAAAACCCCACTGTCAGAAAGTGATTAGAGTCAGAACATGTTCACGAATATGAAATGACCCTTAGGCTCTTACTAGTTTGAACTGTAATTATTTTTTGCTTAGAGTAAGAAAAGAGAATAATCCTTTATTCTTTCTCTCTTCATCTAAGGAAATGGGAACTCTAAGAGACTTAGCTGAGAAAAAAATGAAAGCCACATATTAATCACCCTATATATTCAATGTTCATAACCATTTTATCATTATTTTTATTTTGTTTTTGTCCACAACATGAGTACAATGCTGGAAGATCTCCTGGGTATGAAAAGCATATGATGCAGAGGTATCATAGTCCAACAGAGAGAAATACATAATGAAAGAATGACATACTGTGTTTTCTGTTCCCTGAAAGAAATAGGCATACACAGGAAGTTTAGCTTTCTCCATGAAACTTGAAAGCATTGTTACAGCATAACTCGCAATGTACACTTTAGATGGGGAATCCTCATGGAATTTTTAAGTTTTATACTGAGGGAAAGAATTATTTCTCTGAGTTTCTAAATAAACTCCATTCAGTTCCAATGACCCAATGTTGACTGTAAAACAAAGTTCATTTATACGCCAAGTCCTTCAACAAAAATGTGAGTTATTATCAGTGAGGTTAAAATATCTGGGGAGCACCTTTATTTTCTGCAATAATGGCAAAGTGTTAATAATCATTTTGTTTACCAACTAATACCTTAGGTATACTTCATCTCAAACATTTATTAACTATGTTTCCCTTTTTAAAGTCAGTGCCAGAACATTTTAATGAAGTTAATAAAGGTTACCAGAGCACAGAAGTTAATTAATAATAAATTCTCCAAAGGAATGATAGGAGGGGCAGGGAAAGCAAGCACTCATCATCTAAGTGATGGATAATTTTACTCATAAAGAAACTGGAGCTCTAAAAGTAAGTGACTTGCCTAAGATCTTACAATGAACAAATGATAAATTCTAATTTGACTTATAATCTTTTCTTTCCATTTTCACTGATTGTACATTGAAGAAGAATAAATATTTTCTCAGATCTTCATAAATAAATGCAACTTAGACCACCTTTCTGAGACTGATATTCTTTTTTCAGTTTCTGATAACATTTGATATATCTTATAAAAATACTTTTTTGTTTTCATTTTTAGAAAAAATTATTAAATCTAACCGTCTCATATTTTTCAAGTTGAATCATTTATAAGCAGATTCTAAACTGGAGTTTGGGATTCATAATATCTATTAAGAATCAACACCCATGAAAGAAGAAAAATTATACAGGATTTGGCAAGGGGAGTCATTAAATTGCACTTACAGACCTGACAAGTCAAGTTAACTATACCAAGCAAATTTAAGCTTCAGAATTGATGACAAAATAAAAACCTTCTATAATAAACAAAAGTTAAAAGAATTTACAACTGAAAAGCTTGCTCTCCAAAACATTTAATAAAATATCTTATAAAGAAGAAATGAAAAATGAAAGTGAAAACCAGTAAAGGGAGGAATTATACTTAAAGAACGGTCAATCAAAAGAGAAACTGATTCAAATTAAAAACCAGAAATAAATCATAATTGTAGAGAATAAAAATTATATTTCCATTATAACATTGCATTTAAATGGCCTAAACTCATCAATCAAATGACATAGACTGGTAGATTGGATTAAAAAACAGAAATCAACAATGAGCTGTCTCCATAGCACAGGCAAAGTCAAGCACACACTGAGGGTTAAAGAATGGGAAAAAGCATATCAATCACATGGAGTTCATAAACAAGCAAGGGATTCTATCCTCATATCAGATAAAGTGGACTTCAGGCTAAAGTTAATTAGAAGGGACAAAGAAGGACATTTCATACTGTTTAAGGAAATTATATACTAACAGGACGTAATAATCATGAATATTTTTGCCACAAACAATGGAACATCTAGTACATCAACAAACCCTTTCAACTTTAAAAATCAAATAGATTTCTGCAATGTATAACTAATTAGAACAAATAAGAAACAATCAAATAGACTACTAAAAAAGAATACTGTGCAACATTAACACACTTCTCTCACTCCTGGATTGATCCTCCAAACAAAAATTAAATAAGATATAGAACTAAAAAAAAAAATTAATAATTTAGAATTAACAGGCATATATAAAATGTTTAATCCATCAATGACTTTCATAGTAATACTTATTCTTCTCTAAAATAAAACATATTTTAGGGCACAGAACAATTCTTAGCAAATATAAGAAAATAGAGATAATATCTTACATTCTAAGAGATCATAATGGAATGAAATTAGAAATCAGTGATGAAATAAAAAAAGAAGCTACTCTAACTTCTGGAGACTAAAAAAATGTGGTATTGAATGACCAATGGAAAGCAGAATAAATCAGGGATTAAATAAAAATTCTCAGAGATAAATGAGAATAACTATACAACATTTCAAAATCTCTAGAACACTATGAAGGCAGCTTTACAAGGAAAGTTCATTGCATTGAGCTCATTCATTAAAAGAATAGAAAATCAACAAATAAATAACCTAATATTACATCTCAAAGCCCTAGAAAATGATGAACAAATCAACACTAAAAGCAGTAGAACACAGGAAATAATTAAAAAACAGAGCTGAAATCAACGAAATTAAAACAAAAAAAATCCCAAAAACCAACAAAACAAAATGTTTATTCTTTGAAAAAATAAATAAAATTGATAAATTTTAGCCAAATTAAAAAAAGGGAGAGAAAACTAAAATTACAAAATTTTTGAGAAAAATGGAAATATCTGGACACTGCTGAAATACAGATGATAAACAGAATCTATTTTGAAAATTAATACTCTAGTAAAACAGAAAATTTTGAAGACATTGATAAATTTCTAGAGACATATAATCTATCAGAATTGAATCAGGAAGACATAGAAAATTTAATTTAAACAGATCAATTTCAAGCAATGAAATAGAAGAGGCCATCAAAAGCCTACCAAGAAAGAAAAGTCCAAGACCAAATGGATTCTCAGCTGAGTTCTACCAGATCTTCAAAGAAGAACTAACACCAATTCTCCTCAAATTATTCCATGAAATAGAAAGAAAAGAAACCTTCCAAACTCATTCTATGAAGCCAGAAGCAACCTGATACTAAAACCAGACAAAGACACATCAAGTAAAGGAAACTTTAGACCAATATTCCTGATGAACATAGATGCAAAAATTCTTAATAAAATACTGAAAATTCACATACACAAACATAATAAAAAGATAATGCACCATGATCAAGAAGGGTGCAAGTTTGGTTTAGCATATATAAATCAATAAATGTAATACATCACATCAATAAATTTAAAGATAAGAATCACATAATTATCTCAATAGATGTAGAAAAAGCATTTGACAAAATACAGCATTCATTCATGTTCAAAAATGAAAAACTAGGGATAGTGGGAACATACCTGAATATTGTAAAAGCTATGTATGCTAAACCCAAGGTCAATATCATTCTAAATGGAAAAAAATTGAAAGCATTTCCTATAAAAACTGGAATATACCAGGGATGCCCTTGTTCACCACTTCTATTCAACATAGTCCTAGAAACTACCCAAAGCCATTACACAGAAAAAAGAAATTAAAGTGATATGGATAGAAAAAGAGAGTCTCAAACTATCTCTATTTGCTAATGATATAATTCTATATTTAGAAGACCTAAAAAACTCCACAAGAAAACTTCTAGAATTGATAAATGAATTCAGAAAATTAGTAGGATATAAAATTAACACTCATAAATCAATCATGTTCCTATACATCAGTGATGAATCAACTGGAAGACAAATTTATGAAAATTATCACATTCACAATACCCTCAAAAAATTTGGGGAATAAATCTAAAAAAAGCTAAAAGACATTTACAAAGAATGCTACAGAAGTATAAAAAGAAAATTGAAGAAGACTTTAGAAGATGGAAATATCTCCCATGTTCTTGGATACGTAGAATTAATACTGTCAAAATGGCCTTACTACTAAAAGGGCTATACAGATACAATGCAATTCCTATTAAGGTTCCAATGATGTTCTTCATAGAAATAGAAAAAACAGTCATCAAATACATTTGGAAAAATAAGAGGCTCCAAAGCAATCCTTGGCAAGAAAAGTGAAGCAGGTGGTATCATAATATGAGACCTTAAATTATGCTACAGAACTATAGTAACAACAACATAAAAAAAAAAAACTGCATAATATGGGCACCAAAACAGACATGAAAACCAATGGTACGGAATACAAAACACAGAGACAAACCCACATTAATATAGTTATCTCATATTTGATAAAGGTACCATAAAATACATTGGAGAAAAGATATTATCTTCAACAAATAATGCTAGGAAAACTGGAAATCCATGTATAATGAAATTACACTCCTTTCTCTCACCCTGCACAAAGGTCAACTCAATGTGGAACAAGGACTGAGCCATTAGACCACAGACCTGTGCCTACTAAGAAGAAAATGTAGTCCCAGTTCTCCATATTGTCAGCTTAAGAAGTAAATTCCTCAATATAAGACTCCTAAAGAACAAGAAGTAAAATCAAGAATCAATAAATGGGATGTTATCAAGCAAAAGAGCTTCTTCACAGAAAACAATTAAGAACATAAAGAGAGAGCATACAGAATGGAAGAAAATTTTTGACACCTGCACTTCAGATAGAGCATTAATCTCCAGGATATATAAAGAATTCAAAAAATTAAACACCAAAACAAAAAATAAACAAATAACTCAATCAATGAATAGGCTAAGAAAGTGAACAGACACTTTACAGAAGAAGAAATACAATCTATCAATAAGCATATGAAAAAATATTCATCATACCTAGTGATTAGAGAAATACAAATCAGAACTACTTTAAGATTTTATCTCACTCTAGTCTGAATGGCAATTATCAAGAATACAAGTAACAATAAGTATTGATGAGGTTGTGGGGAAAAGGGTACTACTCACACATTGCTGGTGGGAATGCAAACTGGACCACTATGGGAGACAGTATTGATATCCCTCAGAAAACTCAGAATGGAACCACTATTTGACCCAGTTATCTTACTCCTTGTTGGTATAACTAAAAGATTTAAAATCAGAATATTACCATTACACAGCAATATCAATGTTTATAGCAGCTCCATTCACTATAGCTAAACTATGGGACCAACCTAGATGCCCTTCAAAAAATAA
>CM053409.1:100313201-100331254 GCA_028644305.1 Xerus rutilus | reverse complement strand
CCAATTGCCCATGGCTTCTACTTCTGCTGAAGTACTTTCTGTCCCTCAGCATAAACCTATGACTTCATGGGGTGTACCTATGATTAATTAACAGAGGAAGATAAGACTAGGTTCATTGATGGTTCTGCATGATATGCAGGTACTACTGGAAGTGGACAGCTGCAACACTGCTACTCCTTTCTGGAACAACCCTGAAGGATAGTGGTGAAGAAAAATCTTCACAATGGGCAGAACTTCGGGCAGTGCATCTGGTTGTGCATTTTGCCTGGAAGTAAGAAATGGCCAGATGTGTGACTGTATACCAATTCATGGGTCATAGCCAATGGTTTGGCTAGCTGGTCAGGGATCTGGAGAAAGCATAATTGAAGAATTGACAACAAGAATATTCGGGGAAGAGGTATGTGGATAAACATCTCTGAGTGGGCAAAGGATGTGAAGATATTTGTGTCTCCTCTAAATGCTGTGATCATTTGAGAATATAGGGCTCTTGCTTCTTCACTCTTCCGTAGTGGACTCTGCCAGTTATTCTCCAGGGAGTTTGGTCACAGACTAGGGTAAAACCACTGATCCCTCTTTTTCTGAGGCTTCAGCTTCTTGGACTGCATAGTTACTGATTCTTCCAGCTCTCCAGCTTGGATACAGCCATTGTGGATCTAGCTTCTGGTCATGCAAACCAAACTATTAATTCCCTTTTTATAATTATACTTCCTATGGATTCTGTTCCTCTAGAGGATTCTTACTAATACAATCACTGTCAATTATGTATAAATAACTCAAACAATTTAACACCAAAACAAACAAACAATCAAATAACCCAGTCAATAAGTGGGCAAAGGAAATGAACAGACACTTAATAGAAAAAGAAATATGATCAGTCAACTAATATATGAAAAAATGTTTAACATCACCAGCAATTAGAAAAATGCAAATCAAAACTGCACTGAGATTTTATCTAACTCCAGTCAGAATGGCAATTATTAAGAATATCATGCTAAGTGAAGTAAGCCAATTTCAAAAAAACAAATGCCAAATGTTCTCTCTGATGAGTGGATGCTGATCCATAATGGCAGGGAGGACATGGGAAGAATGGAGAAACTTTGGTCACAGGGGTGGGAGGGGCCTTGGGGCATGGGGACAGTAAAGATAGTGGAATAAGATGGACATCATAACCCTAGCTTCATGTATGAATGCATATATGTTGTGATTCTACATCACATACAACCAGAGAAACGAAAAGTTGTGCTCCATCTGTGTACAATGAATTAATATGCATTCTGCTATCGCGTATACCTAAGTACAATAAATAAATAAAATTTTAAAAATAAAATAATAATAATAATAATAAAGAATACAAGTAACAATAATTGTTGGTGAGGATGTGGGGAAAATGGTACCACTCATACATTGCTAGTGTGACTGCAAATTGGTGCAACCACTCTGGAAAGCAATATGGTCATTTCTCAGACAACTTGGAATAGAAACAACATTTGATCCAGTTATCCCACTCCTCAGTTTATATCCAAAGGACTTAAAATCAGCATACTACAGTGATGTGGCCATATCAATGTTCATAGCAGCACAATTGCAATAGCTAAGCAATGGAACCAGCCTAGGCACCCTTCAACAGATGAATGGATAAAGAAAATGATACATGTACACAATGGAATATTACTCAACAATAAAGTAGAATAAAACTATGGCATTTGCCAGTAAATGGATGGAACAGCAGACTATCATGCTAAGTAAAGTAAGGAAATCCCCAAACACCAAAGGCCTAATATTCTCTCTGATATGCAGTTGCTGACTCCCAATAGGTGCGAGTGGGGGCTCAAAGAAGGGGAGGTTCACTGGATTGGATGGGGTAAAGTGGAGAGAAGGGAGGGTGGATGGGAATGAAAAGAATGTATGAAAGACAGTGGAATGAATTGGACATAACTTTCCTATGTTCATATACAAATACAGAACTAGTTTAACTCCACATCATGTACAACCACAAAAATGGGAAGTTATACTCCTGTGTATATGTCAAAATATATTCTACTGTCATATATATATATATGACAAATTAAAAAGTCTACTTTCCATAAGATATATTTTTACACTATATTTTGCAAACATCTGATCTTCCAAATGACTGATGAAGAGGCAGAGAAGTTACCTTTATTTAAATCCTTGTTCAGCACAATGTGCAAAATCTGTTGTAACATATATATGCAACGATGACAATTCACCAAGAAGAAGATGACCTACAGATGATAGTAGCCTGGAACAGTGCCTTGTACTTCTGTAATTTTGCAATTCCAGTGTGACTTCTTTGTACTTCTCCCAACACATTTCTACAAAATTCTGTTTTTCTATTAACTATACAAACAAAATTTCCTACTAACAGAGGAATTGTGCCTTTCCTCCACAATTCTCAGAGGAATTGTGCCTTTCAGCTCCCCTGATGGTGCCCCAGATGGTCCTTTTTAACCTCAGTTGAACTCCCATACATTATTGCTTGCTCAGTCACAATTTAACTTAGTTTACAAATTCAACAAATGTAGAGACCTTTGACCAGGATTCCCAAATCTTAGTTTCTTACACATTTTTCCTATACATTTTCTCAGCTGAATTTAGTGTCAAAGCCAAATACTACTTTATCAAATACATACTCTACAACACTCTCCACTTCATTCATGCAAGTGTGAGCACTAAGGAGAACAAGAGAATAAAGTCAGCACTTAGTGTTCATTTTATAAATTGTGCACCTGTCCAGGATTACTTCACTTTTTTAATTTTTTGTGTTTATTTCAAAAATGGAATAACAATATCTATAATAGACTCTTAATTGTGAATATTAAATATATTTATATTTCTTGAAACACAAACTTTTAAACACTAATTACCTTTGCTTAACTTTCCATTTCATTTTATTTTCTTTCACTTGCCTATAATTCTAAGTTTTCATACTTATAACATCTCCTTATTCATAGTCTTCCAGTAATTTTAAATGGAACTGTTAATCATACTCAGTGAAACACTGGTTGGAGAAAGCTGGAAACAAATGAAAATATCCTGCTCTTTTGTCAATTTCTTTTGAAATTGGACTTTTAGTGTACATTCTTGTCATTTTCCTTTAGAGAAATTTCCCCAGAGAATAAAAGCCATATTTTTCAGCATTCTACCATAGATTTCTCCATGTACAACACATACTATGTTCAGTTATGATTTTGACATTTATCATTGACTGGATTTTACAAACATTACAACAATGATGACTATTATAGTAAAAGTGTTATTATATAGATACAAATTTCTACCTACTTTTAAACTTCTAGTCTTTAAGTAACATGGATAATAAGAAAGATGTGAAAAATATTATAATTCAATTTTATTTGGGGGTTGAAAGAACTACTTTTTATCACTTGATAAGATCAATCTCTTCTTCATTTATATATATTTTCTTCAGAGAGATGAATTAGGAGTTTAGATAAAAAAATATATAAATGATTAAAGAAACATGATTTTTAAAAAATACATCCTTACCTAATTTTGGTATGAAGAAGTGAATATGAAAGACCAGCCAGTTGACTCAGTGTTATATCTATCTTTTTCACGGTATCTCATGGAGTTGAAAATAAAAAATTCACATTTTCAGAATAGATTACACACATATAATCTTTAGCAAAAATGCATATAGACACAAAAATAGTACCTTAAATATCATACTTTTTTGAATATTTGATATTTCATATTGTCAAATATCTTTCATTGTTTATTTCAAAGCTTTTATGAGGCAGAAAAAACAAAAATAAGTCTCATTTACCAATTTTATTCATAATTGATTTTATAAGTTCTTAGTTCTGATCAAACTACTCTTTTTGTGGTTCCCTAAACTGAATTTGTTTTAAATAATCCTTCTGGGAGTTAGAAGCTGATTATGTTGGTATGATTATGATTTAAATCTATTTCTGGTCAGATAAATACATGCATGTTTTGAAACAAAATTTGTGTGAGGGTTAATACACAGAAATATTTCAAAACATTATTTTTACTTTATCGATGCTCAGGTATGTACCATTGAGGTTTATACTTCAAAGTGCTTTCTAAAAGGTAATTTTGCAAAAGTATTGAAATATGATAATTATGGAAAATAATTAGAAAAGTCAGATGGCTACATTATAACTAAAACAAAACAACAAATCCAGGGAAGTCTCAGCCTAACAAAGGAATTAAAATGCTTTTTTGGTGAAAGCACTGCACAGAATGAAAATTTACAACAGAAGCCTCAAACACATTGGATTTTAAGAGGTTCTCTAGAGGAACAGAAATGATAGAATATATATAAGTAATTGTAAAAGGGGATTTATTTGATTGGCTTTTATGATAAAAACTCCCACCATACTAGAGAGCCAAAAAAACCAGTAGCTGCTCAATCCAAGAATCTGGAAGCCTCAGAACAAGAGAAACAAATGAGGCATTCACAGTCTGAGACTAATGGCCTTGAGGCTCCCTGAAGAGTAATCAGATGAGTCCATTTTGAAGGACTGAAGAAACTAGAGTCTAATGTCTACAGGAGTTGGTGAAAAGCAAAAGATGAATTGGCCCCAAAAGAACTGAGCTTTGCATAAGCTTGCTTTTTATCCATCTGGGCCCCCACCTTATTGAATGGTGTCACCCATATTCTGGTTGTTTCTCCACATTCCAATTATATCTGAAAGCACCCTCACAGATACACTCAGAATTATTCTTTATTAATTTCCTAGGTGTCTCTCAATTTAATTGAGTTGACAGTCAACATTAACCCTCACAAGCCTACTCCTTTTCAACTTGTCACCAAAAAACAAAGTAATTTCCTTTCACGAATTAATCTCCAAATAAAAAGAGTATTAATGTCATGATTCCACCTAGCATGATATTAACTGTCCTGTGTACAACTGAAAATGTAGTATGTAATTAATCCTTCCTCAAACTAGGAGGTGTAGTTTTGATTTCTTTCTTTCTTTCTTTCTTTCTTTCTTTCTTTCTTTCTTTCTTTCTTTCTTTCTTTCTTTCTTTTTCTGTACTTCCTTCCTTCCTTCCTTCCTTCCTTCCTTCTTTCCTTTCCTTTTCTTTGAAGTGACACTTACTCTTCTAACACCACATAACTTAAATACTAAAATGTAGATTTAACAACACTTAAGTATTACAATTAAGCCAATCAGTATTATGTTATATGATAATATATGTATATATGTACATTCTTAAAATAGAAATAATCATGAAAATTAAAATTCTCATTTCTATAAATCATTGATAAAATAGCTTGTATTTACAGCTATCTTCTTTTATTAGCATTCTTTCTTTTCTCTGCTTTAGCAAGCACCTCAATGGGTCTTGCTTTATTACCTGGAAGGTAATACATATCTTTATTTCTGAAGGATTCGGGGCACTTCTCATCCTCCCTGGATTGGGTTATTGTAGTTTCCCATTGACCTTAATATAAAGACATGGTGAAACCAAGAAACACTAAGGCATCTCCTGTACTCCATTCATACTATTCTTCACTTCTTTTGTAAAGTAATAGTCAATTTCTCCTTGGTAGATTGGAAATAATTGCCACAAACCTCACAACTTTCCTCTTAGATTATTGAATCAGAGATATAGTTGGCCAACGTAGCCATAGGGGATTCTTAACTTTCTATTCCATGCTATCATTGTTGTATCTGGGTAGAAGCATTCACCACTCTGAAACTAAGACTTGTAGGCCAGCAGAGCATAAGATTTCAGGAACAGGAGGCAAAAATTTTGCTAGTGGTTCACTAAGGGTAATAATGACTGGCACCATTAATCATTTCTATTCCTTAATTCCTGGATTATGATTCCTAGTTATAGGAA
The DNA here is from genome assembly GCA_028644305.1 of Xerus rutilus. Taxonomy (NCBI): domain Eukaryota; kingdom Metazoa; phylum Chordata; class Mammalia; order Rodentia; family Sciuridae; genus Xerus; species Xerus rutilus. The sequence continues at coordinate 100,325,395 of CM053409.1, read as the reverse complement.
AAACAGTGAGAATATATTGGAAGCTGATTCAAAGCATATGCAACATTCTGGAAAACATTTCACCAGCCATGAAAGGTATTGCCACATATTTGGCACTATAACTGCATCTTCAAAAGACCATTTAATTGTTCTTTCAAGCTAGCTATTCCAGGAGAGTGGGGAATGTGGCAATAACAATGAATTCCATGAGCATGGGTCCATCACTTCACTTAGAAAAATGAGACAACATTCAGCCTTTGATTTTTGGGGATTGGCTTACTTTGCTTAGCATTATATTATCCAACTCCATCTATTTACCTGCAAATGCCATAATTTTATTCTCTTTTACTGTGTGTATATATACCACAGTTTCTTTATACATTCATCTATTGAAGGGCATCTGTGTTGGTTCCACAGTTTGACTATAGTGAATTGTGCTATAATAAACATCGATGTGGCTGTGTCACTATAAAGGCTGTTTTTAAGTCTTTGAGTATAGACGGAGGAGTGGGATAGCTGCGTCAAATGGTGGTTCCATTCCAAGTTATCTAAGGAATCTCCATACTGTTTTCCAGATTAGCTGCATCAATTTGCAATCCTACCAGCAATGTATGAGTATGTCTTTTTCTTCACATCCTCGCCAACACTTATTATTACTTGTATTCTGGATAACTGCTATTTTGACTGGCATGAGATGAAATCTTAGAGTGGTTTTGATTTCATTTCCCTAATTACTAGAGATGTTGTACATTTTTTCATATATTTGTTGATAAATGGTATTTCTTCCTCTGAGACATGTCTATTCAGCTCCTTAGCCCATCTATTGATTGGGTTGTGGTGTAAAGTATTTTTGAGTTCTTTATATATCTTGGAGATTAGTGCTCTATCTAATGAGCATGTGCCAAAAATTTGCTCCCAAATTTAGACTCTTTTCACCTCATTGATTATTTCTTTTGCTGAGAAGCTTTTTAGTTTGAATCCATCCCATTTATTGATTCTTAGTTTTACTTCTTGCACTTTAGGAGTCTTGTTAAGGAAGTTGGGGCCTAATTCAACATGATAAAGATTTGGACCTACTTTTTCATCTATTAGGCTTAGAGTCTCTGGTCTAATTCCTAGGTCCTAGGTCCACTTTTAGTTGAGTTTTGTGCATGGTGAGAGATAAGAATTTAGTTTTATTTTTCTACATATGGATTTCCAGTTTTCCCAGCACCATTTGTTGAAAAGGCTATCTTTTCTATGATGTATGTTTTTGACATCTTTGTCTAGTATGAGATAATTGTATTTATGTGTGTTTGTTTCTGTGTCTTCAATTCTGTACCATTGGTGTGCATGTGTATTTTGGTGCCAATACCATGCCGATTAGTTACTATAGTTTTGTAGCATATTTTAAGGCCTGGTATTGTGATGCCTCCGGCTTCAATCTTCTTGTTAAAGATTGCTTTGCTGTTTTGAGTCTCTTATTTTTTCAAATAAATTTTATGATTCCTTTCTCTATTTCCATAAATAATGACATTGGAATTTTAATTTTAATCACATTGAATATGAATAGTGCTTTGGGTAGTATGACTATTTTGACAGTATTAATTCTGCCTATCCAAGAGAATGGGAAACCTTTCCATCTTCTAAGATCTTGTTCAATTTTTTTCTTTAGTGTCCTGTAGTTTTCATTGTAGAGGTCTTTCACTTCTTTTGTTAAATTGATTCCCATGTACTTTTTTTTTTGAAGATATTAAGAATGATTATGAGTGGGGTAGTTTTCCTAATTTCTCTTTCAGAGGATTCATCACTGATGTACAGAAATGCATTTGGTTTATGAGTATTGGTTTTATATTGTGCTACTTTGTTGAATTCATTTATTAATTCTAGAAGTTTTCTGGTAGAATTTTTTGAATCCTTTAAGTATAGAATCATGTCATTGGAGAATAATGAGCAGTTTGAGTTCTTCTTTTCCTATGTGTATCCCTTTAATTTCTTTCATCTGTCTAATTGCTCTGGCTAGGATTTCTCTTTTAAACAAGAGTGGTGAAAGAGGGCATCCCTGGCTTGTTCCTGTTTTTAGGGGGAGTGTTTCCAATTTTTCTCCATTTAGGATGCTGTTTGCCTTGGGCTTGGCATAGATAGATTTTAAAATGTTGAGAAATGTTCCTACTATCACTAGTTTTTCTAGTTTCTTCTTGTTGTTGTTGCTTTTTCCTTTTTCTTTTTGGTACTGGAGATTTAACTCAGGGGTACTCCATCACCAAGTCACATCTCTAGCCCTATTTTGTATTTTATGTAGTGACAAGGTCTCATTGAGTTCAGAAGTGCCTCATCATTGCTGAGGCTGGCTTTGAACTCATGATTCTCCTGTCTCATCCTCCCAAAGTGCTGGGATTACAAGCATGCACCACCGAATCCGGCTTTTCCTTGTGTTTTGAACATGAAGAGGTGCTGTATTTTGTCAAATGCTTTCTCTACATCAATTGATATAATCATGTGATTCTTGTCTTTAAGCCTATTGATGTGATGGATTACGTTTATTGATTTCCATATGTTGAACCAAATTTGCATCTCTGGAATAAACCTCACTTGATCATGGTGCATTATTTTTAAAATATGCTTTTGTGTGCAATTTGACAAGATTTTATTGAGAATTTTTGCATTAATTTTCATAAGGGATATTGTTCTGAAATTTTCTTTCCTTTATGTATCTGTGTTTGGTTTTGGTATCAGGATGATGCTAGACTCATAGAATGAGTTTGGAAGGGTTCTCCTTTTCTATTTCATGGAATAAATTGAGGAGTATTTGTATTAATTCTTCTTTGTAGGTCTTATAGAACTCAGCTGTAAATCCATCTGGTCCTGAGCTTTTTCTTATTGGTAGGCCTTTGATGGCATCTTCTATTCCCTTGCTTGAAATTAATCTGTTTAAATTATGTATGTCTTCTTGGTTCAGCTTGTGTACATCATATGCCTCTAGAGATTTGTCACTTTTGATGTTTTTGTCAGATCTGTCTTTGATGTTTTCTATTTTATTGGAATATAAATTTTTAAAATAGTTTCTGATTGTCTTCTGTTTCAATAGTGTATGTCATAATATATTTTTTTCATATTGACTTTTAGTAATTTGAGTTTTCTCTCTCCTTCTTTTCATTAGGATTTCTATGGGTTTATTATTTTTATTTATTTTTTCAAAGAACCAGATTTTTTTTGTCAATTTTTTTGAATTGTTTCTTTTGTTTTAATTTTATTTTTAATTATTTTCTGTCTTCTACTAATTTTAGAGTTTTTTTTTCTTCTTTTTTATCTCCTTCATGATGTCTTCTGTTATCTATGCATCATTCCATATTGTATGGTTTAGTCTCCAGGTGTTAAAATCTTTTATTATTTATTTTATCATTGATTTCTAATTTTATTACATTATGGTCAGATAGAATGCACAGCAGTAACTCTATTTTTTGTATTTGCTAAGACTTGCTTAGTGGCATAACATATGGTTATTTTAAAGAAGGATCTTTGTGCTGCTGAGAAAAAAGTGTATTTACTCATTGATAGATGGAATATTCTACATATGTCTGTTAAGTCTCAATTATCGATTGCCTAATTGAGTTCTATAGTTTCTTTGTTTAGTTTTTGTTTGGATGATCTATTTAGTGGTGAGAGAGGTGTGTTAATGTCACCCAGTATTATTGTGTTGTGGTCTACTTGATTCTTGAATTTGAGAAGGGTTTGTTTGATATACATAGATGCGCTATTGTTTGGGGCATAGATATTTACAGTTGTTATGCCTTGCTGGTGTATTATTCCCTTGAGTAGTATGAAATGTCCTTCTTTGTTGCTTTTTACTTACTTTGGTTTGAAGTCCACTTTATCTGATATAAGGATGGAAACCCTTACTTGTTTATGTGGTCCATGTGAGTGATTTGTCTTTTCCCATTCTTTCACCTTCAGTCTATGGATATCTTTCCCTGTGAGATGAGTCCTTTGAATGCAAAATATTGTTGGTTATTTTTTTAAAATCCAATATGTCAGTATATATCTTGTAATTGATGAGTTTAGGCCATTCACATTCAGGGTTATTATTTAAATATGATTTGTATTCCCAGTCTTTTTGATTTATTATTTGTTTTTAACTTGACTTGGTTTCTCCTTTGATTGGCCTTACCTTTAGTGTAGTTCTTCTCTTTGGAGATTTTCATTGTTGTTATTCATTTCCTATTCATGGAATATTTGCTAAGAATGTTCTGTAGTGAATGCTTCTCTCTTTAAATTCATTTAACTTTTGTTTATCATGGAAGGGTTTTATTTCATCATCAAACCTGAAGCTTATTTTTGCTGGGTATATGATTCTTGGTTAGCATCCATTTTCTTTCAGAGCATGGTATATATTGTTCCAGGATCTCCTGACTTTGAGGGTCTGGGTTGAAAAATCTGCTGAGATTTAAATTATTCTCCCTCTATATATAATCTGATTCCTCTTTCTTGCAGCCTTTAAAATTCTCTCCTTATTCTGTATGCTAGGCATTTTCATTATAATATGACTTGGTGTGAATCTGCTGTAATTTTGTACATTTGGTGTTTTGTAAGCCTCTTGCATTTGGATTTCCAATTTATTTTTCATGTTTGGGAAATTTTCTGAGATTAATTCATTAAAGAGGCCGTGCTTTCCTCTGGTTTGAAACTCTATGCCTCCTTCTATCCCAATAAAATTTAGATTTAGTCTTTTGATGTTATCCTATAATTCTTGGATGTTCTGCTCATGGTCTCTTACCATATTTACTGTGTGGTCAACTTTATTTTCAAGATTGTACTTGGTCTTCATTGTCTGAGGTTCTGTTTTCCAAGTGATCTAGTTTGTTGGTGATGCTTTCTATTGTGTTTTTTATTTGGTATATTGTTTCCATCATTTAAAAGATTTTTTTAGAATGTCTATCTCTTTCTTGAAGTCATCTTTTGCTACATGTATTTGCTCTCTTAGTTCTTTGTTGGTGTGATCAATGGTTGCCTATATTTTCTCTCTTAACTCTTTGTTGGGGTGATCAATTTTTTCCTGTATTTGTTCACTTAAGTCATTCTTTAATTCACAGAGTATTTTATGTACACTCTAAACTCCTTCTCTGACATTTTCTCTACTGTGCTGTAAATGGATTCTATTATTATAGGATCTTGAATAGTTTGGGGCACTTTCCTCCCTTGTTTTTTCATGATGTCTGTATGTCTTCCTCTCTTGCAATATGAATCTGAAGTATTGCAGTTTTTATCCTAAAATCTTGAATTGTCCCTGAAAGTTACCAATATCTCACTTTTAAGTAATATATCAATGTTTACAGCACCCAAATGTAACCAATATGCAGCCATAAATCAATTAGCTCCTATTTAGACATTTACAATTTTGTTGCTATAAACAGGAATGATGAGTTCAGTTATCTTCTACCATATATCCAGTAGCTTTTCATAAGGTTTTACAGCTTCTAATGATGGACAGAGAGAGAATGCTGGTGGGGGTGTTTAGAATGTGATTTTATGATTTAGGATGTTAGAATATGGAAGTGTTGGATTATAGGACTAGTAAAAGGGGAATCAAAAGAAGTTGGCCGTTAACAGAGAGAAAAAAGAAAAAGAAAAGAAAAGAGAGATTACCCCATGCAAGGCTCCCCGTTGCCTCTGCAACAGGATGTTGTCTGATAGCACACTTAGTAGGGATCCCTCTGGTGCATCCAGCCCCACACAGACCTTGATGCTGGTTTTCCAGGTCTTTGTTTTTGTCCCTTGATTGAAGTGGCCATGTTCCTCTTTTGTGTCAGCAATAGCCTCAAGTCTGAAGGTACCTTGATATTGGGCTTCTAGGCCCCAGTCAGTGTCCTTAAATAGAAGGTGTCTCAGCTAAAGATGGTGGAGATGACAGCGGAGTTAACCTCAGATGGCAGTGGATGTACCCCAAGCTGGAGGCAACCACTTTCATAGGTGGGCCTGGAAAGATGGGCTGTGCAGTGGCATTGCATGGTTTGCTCAGTTGTGGCACACAGTGCTGCAACAGGCAGCTATCCCTGTCCATTTTCCATGGTTTAGATTACCACATGAGATTACCATGTGTGAAGGGCTATGTTGGTGGCTGCCATATCCCAAGATGGAAGAGGTTTGGGTAGGGCCTCACTTTGGTGGATACAAAGCCTCAACACAGTGTTTCTCTCAAGCGAAGGGGTGCAGGGGAGTTCCTAGTTCCAGCCTCTCTGGTGGTGGGGTGCTCCAAGCATTCAGTTTTAACTAAGACCCAGTAGCAGTCTAACAGCTCTGTCACTGGGAAAGTAGTTGTCTCCTGATGATGACAGTTTCTTGCTCCAAAATCCCAAGGACCTCTGTTATGTTTCACCTATGTAGCTTCAAGAAATATCCCTTTCTACAACCTACAAGTCAACAAAGACTCCAAGCAGCATTCCTTTCTAATACTGACACCACAGGCAAAATAGGGTCTAATGAATAGTAGGTGCAAAGTGGCAGAGCAGCCTTGATAGTAGGCTTGATATGTTACAAACATTCTGCTCTGGGCAACACTCAAAATTAGTAGATTTTTAAATCACTCAGTAAATGAGCCACAGTAATAGACCCATGTGAGAATGTGCTTTTTCCAAAATCCAAATAGGCCCATTAAGACTTGTACTTCTTTCTTGAGTGTAGGAGGGGCCAGATTCTATATCTTATCTTTCACCTTAGAAGAAATATCTTATCATGCCCCACACTACTGTACTTCTAGAAATTTCACTGAGGTAGGAGGCCCTTGAATTTTAGTTGGATTTATTTCCCATCACCTATACATAATGGCTTTACCAACAACTTCAGAGTTTTTGCTACCTCTTGCTCACTCAGTCCAATCAGTACCATCTCAATATCATAGACCAGTGTGATACCTTAATGAAGAAAAAGATTATCAAAATCCCTGTCAACTAAGTTATGAAAAAGAGCTAAAAAGTTGATATACTTCTGAGTTAGGACAGTGAAGGTGTATTACAAGCCTTGCCAGCTCAAGACAATTGCTTCTGACTGGGTTGTATGAATGGATATAGACAAAAAATATTTTTTCAGATCAATAGCTGCATACCAGATATCAAGAAATTTGTGAGTCTGCTCAAGCAAGGAAAACACATCTGGTAGAGCAGCTGCAATTGGAATCACCACTTGAATATGCTAATTATAATCAATTGTCATTTTCCAAGACCCATCTGGCTTTTACACAATTTAAAAGCCAGAATGGAGAGCTGAATGAAAGAGTGGTAGGAACCAACACTCCTTCATCTTTCATATTCCTGGGGACACTAATCTCTGCTATCCTTAAAGGGAAGTGATATTATTCTTAATTTTATATTTTATCAGACACAGGAAATTTTAATGGCTTCCATTTTGCTTTAATCACCAATACAACTCATTCTATAGGTCAGGGAACTGATGTGGGGATTCTTCCAAGTTACAAGCATAATGGTCCTAATTATTCAATATGGGACTGGGGAAATAAACACAGGATGGATTAAAGGACACACTGGATCAGTTTAGGCCTTGGCTAAACTTCATTGTTCACTTGATCTATAACATCCTACTCTGACTTGAAGGCAATAATATGTTGGATTCTCTAAAAGCAACAGCATAGCCATCACCCAGCAGTCTCTGGATATTATAATTATTTCTTTTTCCTCAATGTACAGTTATGCTGGTAAAAGGTCCTTGGTCCCTTTTGGGACAGTGGGACAAAGATTGATATTATAAGAGTTTGGAAGCATGCCAGGGTTCTTCCTTAACTAGAACTGGCTTCCCCTTAATTTAAGTGTCTTCCATCTGTAAAAAGGCTCAAGTTTAGAAATAGGTTGAGGGGTTGGAGTTGTGATTCTCTGTTGCTATGATTTAAGGTATATTTTCAATCATTCACCTCAAATTTGTTTCTGCTTATACAATTCAAGTAATAATTTAGCTTGCTACCTGCATATTTCACTTTTGAGATTATCATAATTAATTAGCCAGTGCCACAGGTCTATAAAAGTCAGAGCATTTTGATCATTGCTTTGACTCTACTGTCAATTATGGTAAGGACACCCACTTGTTTTTGGCAGTTTAGTGCCACAAATTTGCCTGTTACATGCTAGGTTCAAATTATATTCCTCACATTTAGGCTTTCTATTGTGTGACTGTAGAGCCCATTGTAAGTTTTGGCATGCACAGAAGAGCAATGTGGAGCTTTTCAAGGGTATCAGTGCTCCTTTCACAAATCTGTTTAAGTTGTTGGTGAAGGGAACTTCTAGATTATCCAAGTGTGGAGGAAGAGGTTTTTATGTAAAATTAACTCCATATTTCTATACTTCTGAGTCTTTGAATATCTTCATCAATACTAAATCAGGGGGTACCAGACATCTTTCAGGTCATTTAAAATAGACAATTTTTCAATTCATATTTTAGTCAATGAGCCAGACAAGCTACTGGAATATTTTTAACTCCACAGCTTTCAAAACTAAATACTCAGTCTCTGCTTAATGAACCTACATCAATAAATTAAGCCTTGTTTAATTTTATGTTAAATTCATCTGTACCCTTAAAATTCATTATCATATATATTCCACAGACCTGTGCTTGTATGAATTTTAAAAAAATCAAGATCTTTTGGAGTGTAATATAAATGTTCTTGGTTTTACCTCACCTCAAGCAGCCTACTGAGATCTGATTCTGTTTGTAGATATAGGGGCAAAAAATAGATTGTCTTGATCAGTAACTGTCAGAAAAGATTATTGATATTTCTATAGCCTGTGTTTGTTCTATATCTGAAAGAACTACACATAAAGCAGATAATTACAACAACATCTAATTATTGTTTAGAGGAGTAGATGTTTCCTTTCTCTAAGTAGGACATTGAATATATTTCTGCCTTCTTGAAAGCTCAGAAAATCTTCATCAAACCCCATACCTTCTAAGCTGCATTCCCATTTGGTGTCTTGGTTCATGTCTGCAGTAACATGATTTTGTTGAGTTACATGACAACCTCATGAACCTATGGTGTTTTCCATTTATAAAATGTACTAAATTTCCTTTGTCTGGGTGAAGAAATAATTTTTTGTTTGCTACCTAAAGCCACATTCAGAGTTTATGTATTAGTTAAGTAGAAACCACATGGTGATGGGATAGCATTTTGTCATTAAAAATGTTTCATTGATCCATGTGGATCATAGTTCTTTCCTTGGCTCTGTATTAGACATTTTAGGTATTATAAAAAAAAACATGAGCTGAATGACTTCAACAATAAATCTCATTTTATCCTTATGGTTTTACAAGCTAGAAATCTGTGGTCACTGTACCAGCATGACTACGTTCTGGTGAGGAATCTCTTACTAAATTGAAGATTACTGGTTTTTTTTTGCTATGTGTTTGTGTAGCCTGTTTTGGTGTGTGGAAGAGAAGAGAGACAAAGAGAAGGAGAAAGGGAGAGAGAGAACTTCAGTGTCTTTTTCTTTTATTATAAGGATGCTGATCACATCATAAGGCTTCACCCTCATAACTTCATCTAAACTGAAGTACATAATATACTAGCATATTGGGAGTTAGATCATCAATATGAGAATTTCAGGGAAAACATTTATTTCATAACATGCTATGAAAATAGTAAAAGTATTTTAGAGAAAATAAATTTGGGACCGCTTGTCTGACAGCCCTTTCCAATGCTGTAGGAAATCCTAACTGGAATACAGACTTTTGTACTGTTAGCTAAAAAAATCAGAATAATTGTTACAAAACAAATATTATTGAATCTAAGTGGAGAGATAGTCTCCAATACAATAATAGTTGAGACATTGATCAACCAAATTTCATCAACAAATGCATCATCCTATCAAGAAATCAACCAAGAAATGTTTTAATTAAACTCTATGATAGAACAAATGGATACTAATAGGCATTTATCCATCAGCTACTGAATGAATTCTCATCAGCTTATGGAATATTCTCTAGGATACAATATATGTTAGATCACAAAATACATCTTAAAAACTTTAAAAAAATAAAAATCATACCTTGTATTTTCTTTGACCATACTGGAAGAAAACTAGAAATTGAACACAAAAGGAATTTTGAAAAGTGTCCAAATACATAGAAATTGAACAGCATGCTATTGAGCAAGTAATAGGTAATCGAGAAAGCAAAAGATAAATTATACACTATCTTGAAACAAGGGGAAATATAACACAGGGTATCAAAACTAATAGAAAACAAAAAAAATTACTAAAAAGGGAGGAAGTTTATAGCAATAAGCATCTACATAAAAAAATTGAAAGACTTCAAAACATAACAATGCATTGTGACATGCTAAATAGTAGAAACAAATGAAAGTCCCACAAAAATGAAACAAAAAAAAAATGATGGTAGACTATCCCTAAAAAATATAGATGCAATTTTTTGTGTGTGTGGTGCTGGGGATTGAATGGCCTGTGCATGAAAGACAAGCACTCTACCAACTGAGCTAAATCCCCAGCTCAAGATGCAAAATTTCTTAACAGATGTAGCACATCAAATCCAGCATGATTAAGAAGACAAAACACCATGATCCAGTGGGCTTTACCCCAGCAATGCAAGTATGATTCAGCACATGCGAATCAATAAACCTGAGATTTATATAAAGACAAAGAAGAATCTGAATAATCAAAGCAATCTTGAGCAAAACAATAAAACACTCCTTGTTTTAAGACATATTATGTGTTACAGTGACCAAAAGAACATGGTTCTGGCATAAAAACCCAACAAATGGATATAGAAAAGAATAGTAGGGTATTATATGTGTCAGAAAGAACATTATCAAAATAGCAATAAATAACAAATATAATTGAGGATGCAGATAAAGGAGAGAACTTATATGCTGTTCATGCAAATGTATATTATTACAGCCATTCTGGAGAACAGTATAGAGGTTCCTCAAAAGTCTAAAAATAGAACTACCATATGAGTCAGTAATACTACTTCTGGTTATACATTCAAAGGAAATAAATGTCAATGTGAAAAAGGCATGTCCGAACTTCCATTTTTATTGAAGCACATTTCACAATAACCATGATATGGAATCAACTTAAGTGTCAATTGGCAGAAGAGTGGATAAAGAGAATGTGGTATATACACATAGTGAAATATTATGCACCCAAAAAAGAATAAAATTCTCATTTATGGCAAAATAGATGGAGTTGGAGGACATTACATTAAGTGAATAACTCAGACACAAAAAGACAAATATTACATAATCTTTCTAGAATGTGAAAGTTCAAGTAGTTGCTTTCAAAATAGAAAATATAGAATAATGGTCATAGGAGGCTAGGAAGTTTAGGAGGGAAAAGCATAGAAACAAGTTTGATAAAAGGTACCAAACACAGATTGGAAGAATAAGTTTTAGTGATGCAACATAGCAGGTTAGTTAAAGTTCATAACAAGCTGTGACACATTTTAAGAGAAACTAGAAGGCAGGATCTCAAAGCATTGATATGGAAATGGAAATTCTAAGTTCTCTAATAGAATCAGTACACTTTATACACATACCTTGAAATATCACACTGTGCTCTATAAATATGAACAATTGCCATGAGTTAATTAAAAAGAATAAATGATAAACATATAAAAAGTTTTAAAATCCTAAAAAGTTTGTGATTTTAGTATTCCTTCACACAAAATGAAACAAACTCTTGAAATTGAATATTTTTTAGAGAAGAAAACTAAGCAATTTGTGCACAATGCGTAAGAATTTATGAAACACACTGCGAACAGAACAAGCATAAAATGAGGTCATATTAAATGTATCACCAAGAAGATACATACAACACTTATATCTGGGGCAAACTTCTGTAGCTTACATATTTCCTGAAATAAAAAAAATATTTAAAAAATTAGCTTTCTATTTCTCTTATGTTTCCCATTCCCACCTCCCTTATTCATCAGCATCCATTAATCAGAGAGACCATTCCGCATTTGGTTTTTTGGGATTGACTTACTTCACTTAGCATAATGCTTTCCAGTTCCATTCATTTGCCTGCAAATGCCATAATTTTATTCTTTTTTATTGCTGAATAATATTCCATTGTGTATATGTACCACAGTTTCTTTATCCATTCATCTATTGAAGGACATCTGGGTTGCTTCCACAGTTTTGCAACTGTGAATTGTGCTGCTATAAACATTGAAGTGGCTACTTTACTGTAGTTTGCTGTTTTTAAGTCTTTAGGGTATAG
>CM053409.1:100264897-100312701 GCA_028644305.1 Xerus rutilus | reverse complement strand
GGTTTAGCTCAATGGTATTTTTTTTTCAAATTAAACTTTACATCAATGGCATTTTGAGTGAACCTAGGAGTATTCCTCAAGATTCATTATTTTCTATGACAAGAGTCAATTATCAGAGGATACATAAGATATTTTGTACTAAAAACTCTGAGATAATCTGGTTGAAACTAAGTTATTTATTATCAAAGATTTATTTTAATTCTAATAATGTGAAATTGGAGTTGGGTTGGGTGAATACATAAAAAAAATCAATTAATATGAGTAATGTGAACCCCAGAATTTTTATATGGTTATGTAATGTTCCTAAATTTTATCTTTCTTCATACTCCTTACTGAAGCTTTCCTCTTTGCCTTTTTCTTGTGTACTTATCCTCCTATCATCTCTCCCTTTTCCTTCTCTAATTTCTCTGGCAAATCTTCATGTTTCAGATACTTGATTAAATTTCTGCCTTTGCACTCCTATGTTTTATTTCCTTTCTGTAGTTTCTCTCAAACATAGTTGAAATTCAGAAAAGATGCACATAACAAAGGAAAATGTGTTGTCCTCAGATATAAATAAAAAATTATTTGATTGTTGGACTACACAATGAAAACAAGGAAATAGAATATCCAATGTACCACATTATGTAATAATAATGCTTGTATAACCTATGAGTTAAAGTCTAAAGATGTTTTGGAAACTAACATTAGAACTTTTTTTAATAATAAATTAAAAGTGTTTAAGACCCATTTCTATAAAAAAAGCTAGATTGGATCCAAAAACAGAGAAAAAAATTTGATTCAGAGCCTAAAAGAAAATGGAATTGACTTAAAAGATAAAATATAATTTAAGTAAGAAATTTTATTACAGTTTCTTTGGCATGAGTTAAAAAGATGTATTGATTTTAAATGCAATAAGTGCCAATTATTGAAATCAGTACATAATCAGTGTATTGAAAGGTGACAGGATAGTTCTACAAAGAAACTATATAAAAGAATAAAATGCAAAAGTTGCAGCAACTTGGGTATAGAAAATTAGAAGTTTTGAGGTATTTTGAATTCTTTTTCATTCTAATCTTAATATTTGGGAATGACTCAGTTCAAGCGGACATCACAATATCCCACCTGTTAGTCAAAGTTAGATAAAACAAACAATAGTTTATAAATAATTTGAGAGAATAAAAATTTAGTAATTCAGTAGCTGTGCACCTGTGAGAGTGGCAATGAAGAAAAGATTAGCTTTAATTTAAAAGTTAAAAAGATCACTGTAAACTGAATGAAGGAAGAACAGCACAGAGGGACCTTCTAGTAGCCACCATGGTTTTGGTACTAATTATTTTCAATATTATTTTACTGCAATGAAAACAGGATTGCTTATTATCCTTAGGAATATCCAAGTTGAAGCAGATATTGAGTTATATTTATCATTTTGTTAGTCTGACTATCAATACATATGGCATATGGTACTTATAAAGAAGAAGGAAGAAGTTACATTATTTTTTCATCTTTTCAATTTTTAAAATTTAATTTATTTATTCTACTTATGTATACATTATAGCAGAATTCATTTTGATACACAGATGGAGCACAACTTTTCATTTCTCTGGTTGTACGTGATGTAGAATCATACCATATATGCAGTCATTCATGAAGTTAGGGCAATGATGTCCATCTCATTCCACCATCTTTCCTGCCCCCAAGCCCCTCCCCCAAAATCCCTTCTCTCTCACTCCCATTTGACCAAAGTTCCTCCATTCTTCCTGTGTTCCCTCCCCCATTAGGGATCAGCATCCACTTATCAGAGGGAGCATTCGGCATTTGGTTTTTTGGGATTGGCTTACTTCACTTAGCATGGTATTCTCCAACTCCATCCATTTACCTGCAAATGTCATAATTTTATTGTCTTTTATTGCTGAGTAATATTACAATGTGTATATCTACCATAGTTTCTTTTTCCATTCATCTATTGAAGGACATCTGGGTTGGTTCCTCAGTTTAGCTATCGTGAATTGAGCTGCTATAAACATTGAAGTGGATGCGTCACTATAGTATGCTGCTTTTAAGTCCTTTGGTATAGACCAAAAAGTGAGATAGCTGGGTCAAATGCTGGTTGCATTCCAAGTTTTCTAAGAAATCTCCATACTGCTTTCCAGATTGTTTGCACTGATTTGCAGTCCCAGCAGCAACATATAAGCATGCCTTTTCCTCCACAAACTAGCCAACACTTATTGTTGTTTGTATTCTTGATAAGTGCCATTCTGACTGTCATGAGATAAAATCTTAGAGTAGTTTTGATTTGCATTTCTCTAATTGCTACAAATGTTGAACATTTTTTCACATGTCTCTTGATCAATTGTATATCTTCTTCCAAGAAGTGTCTGTTCAGCTCTTTATCCCATTTATTGATTAGGTTGGGGATTTTTGGTGTTAATTTTTTGAGGTTTTTATATATCCTGGAGATTAGTGCTCTATCAGATATGCATATGGCAAAAATTTATTCCCAGAATGTAGGTTCTATGTTCACTTCATTGATTGTTTCTTTTTCTGAGAAGAAGCTTTTTAGTTTGAATCCATCCCATTTATTGATTCTTGATTTTACTTTTTGTTCTATAGGAGTTTTGTTAAGGAAGTAAGGTCCTAATTTGACATAATGAAGATTTGGGCCTAATTCCCAGATCCTTGATCCACTTTGAGTTGAATTTTTTGCATGAATATAGGGGTTTAGTTTCATTTTGCTGTATATGGATTTCAGTTTTCCCAACACTACTTGTTGAAGAGATCATCTTTTCTCCAATGAATGCGTTTGGCACCTTTTTATACTATAAGATAACTATATTTAAGTGGGTTTGTCTTTATGTTTTCTATTCTGCTCCATTGGTCTATATGTTTATTTTGATGCCAGTACCATGCCATTTTTTGTTACTATAGCTTTGTAGTATAGCTTAAGATCTGGTATTGTGATGCCTCCTGCTTTACTCTTCTTGCTAAGGATTGCTTTGGCTATTCTGAGTCTCTTATTCTTCCAAATGAATTTTATTATTGTGTTTTCTATTTCTATAAGAAATTATGTTGGGATTTTAATTGGAATCACATTGAATCTATATAGTGATTTCGGTAGTATGGCCTTTTTGACAATATTGATTCTGCCTATCCAAGAGTATGGGAGATTTTTCCATCTTCTAAGATTTTGTTCAATTTCTTTCTTTAGTGTCCTGTAGTTTTCATTATAGAAGTCTTTCACTTTTTTTGTTAAATTGATTCCCAAGTATTTTTTTTTTTGAGGCTATTGTTTATTGGATAGTTTTTCTAATTTCTCTTTCAGAAGATTAATCAATGATGTATAGAAATGCAATTGATTTATGGGTGTTGATTTTACATCCTGCTACTTTGCTGAATTCATTTATTAATTCTAGAAGTTTTCTGGTGGAATTTTTTGGATCCTCTATGTATAGAATCATGTTGTTGGCAATTAATAATAGTTTGAGTTCTTCTTTTCCTATTCGTATTTCTTTAATTTCTTTCATCTGTCTAATTGCTCTGGCTAGTGTTTCAAGAACTATGTTGAATAGCAGTGGTGAAAGAGGGCATCCCTGTCTTGTTCCCATTTTTAGAGAGAATGCTTCCAATTTTTCTCCATTTAGGATGATGTTGGTCTTGGGTTTAGCATAGACACCTTTACAAATTTGAGGTATGTTTCTACTATTCCTAGGTTTTCTAGTGTTTTGCATGTATAAGTGTGCTATATTTTGCCAAATGCTTTCTCTGCATTGATTGATAAAATCATATGACTCTTATCTTTAAGTCTATTGATGTGATGGATGATGCTAATTGATTTCTGTATGTTGAACCAAACTTGCATCCCTTGAACTCCACTTGATCCTGGTGCACTATTTTTTAACATGTTTTTGTATGTGATTTTCCAAAATTTTATTGAGAATTATTACATCTATGTTCATCAGGGATACTGGTCTGAAATTTTCTGTCTTTGAAGTGTCTCTCTGGTTTTGGAATCAGGGTGATACTTGCCTCATAGAATGAGTTTCGAAGAGTTCCCTCTTTTTCTATTTTGTGAAATATTTGAGGAGTATTGAGGAGTATACCAATACTCCTCAAAAATATTTTTTCAGTTGTAGATGGACACAATATCTTTATTTTATTTATTTTTATGTTGTGCTGAGGATCGAACCCAATGTCTCATGCATGCATGGCAAGCGCTCTACCACTGAGTTCTACCACAATCCCAGCCCTGGAGTGTTGGTATAAATTCTTCTTTGTAGGTCTTGTAGAACTCAGGTGAGAATCCATCTGGACCTGGGCTTTTCTTGGTAGGTAGGCTTTTGATGGCATCTTCTATTTCCTTGCTTGAAATTGATTTGTTTAAGTTGTGTATGTCCTCCTGGTTCAGTTTGGGTAGGTCAGTTCAATTTGGGTATATCTCTAGAAATTTGTCAGTGTCTTCAGGGTTTTCTATTTCACTGAAGTATAAATCTTAAAAATAGTTTCTAATTATCCTTTGTATTTTGGTAGTGTCTGTGATGATATTTCCTTTTTCATCATGAATTTTAGTAATTTGAGTTTTCTCTCTTCTTTTTGTTAGGGTGGCTAAAGTTTTGTCAATTTTATTTTACTGCAATGAAAAGAGGATTGCTTATTATCCTTATGAATGTCCTAGTTCAAGCAGATGCTGACTTACATTTATCATTTTGATAGTCAGGCTAATACATATGGCATATGGTACTTATAAAGGAGAAGGAAAAATTACATCATCTTTATCATCTTTTTATTTTTATTTTTTAAAGGGGAGCTCTAACTTGGCCTTGAACTCCTCTTTAATTTAAGCTATATTCCTACCTCAGCCTACTAAGCTGTTGGGATTAAAGGTGTCAGCTACCATGCCCAGCAAATGCCACCTTCTGAATATATTAAGACTGTGTTCATCTTTCTTTAGTATAGCAACAGGCAAATTAGACTTTACATATTGTATATTTTGGACTGAATTTTGAAATAGAAAGTCTAAAACTTATTAGATGATTGATTTTTGAGTTTTGTGTTTTTATCTCTGAGGAAGAATTTTCCGCTAAATCCATCTGGCCATTTCTATCATCTACTACTCCTCAATATTCCTTTAGGATTGGGTTCTTCGCTGGTAGGGGTCAGAGTATAGGTAAGAAGTTACAAATTTTTATTAAATAAAAATCTCAAGCTGGATCTTTATAAGTTAAGGAAGAAAAATCCATGGATTAAATGCTTATCTGCTCACTCTGTTGCATTCAATTGAAAACAAACTTGAAGAGGAAGAATGAGTCTCAGCATTTATATTATGATCAAATTATAATAAAATATTTATCCAAAGACTCAATTTCTCACAAATTCCAGTACACTGTAAAAACAATTTTAGTTTATAACTTTCCTTTTTAATCTTTTTTTATTTAGAAGTTAAATGTATCTTATTGCAAGAGCTTAGTTTTAATTTGAGTATCAGAAAATATGCAGTTATCTTATCTTATCAGAAATATCTTCAGTTATTACTTCAAAAGCAAAAAAAAAATTAATTTTAAACAAAAGAAATAATGTAAGCCTATTCATTCCACTACTAATGGCTCATATAAGATCTAGAAACAAACATTGTCACATGAAATATCTGCATGTACCTCAAAGTATTAAACATAAACAGAAATAAAATGAAAAAAAAACCTAAATAAGAATTCATGTCACTTGGAATGTAGCAAATATCAAGGAAAGTAATGTGACTGACTAAATTCACTCTTTATTTATATGAAACAAGATAAATACTATCTATTTTCACTTGAAATATTAGAATTCACTAATTAATGTTGAGACTTGTGAAAATGACCAATATTTTCCTGAAAAAAAGTATAGGAATATTTTTTTTATTGGGTATTATAATTTCAGATTTTTAAAAGCAAAAAATAGAAACTAATTAATATACAATTATCATTCATAAAGTGAATTGTGTTTCAACCATGTCATTATTCTTTAGCATGCTGTTAAACCTTCCCATTCTTCCCTTTTCCAGTTAAACATAGAAATAATAATATCTAGCATGTAGAGATATCTTAAGATTTAATGGGAAAATTTACACAATATAGTGTTGAGAATCTAGTTGCTTACAATAAATGATACTTTTTATAAATTATATTAATTTTAAGTAGTGTCACATGTTTTCATATATCATTTTAGTCATAAAAATGTATAAGATGAACATCTCCATCTATACAGAAATAAATTAAGATAGACTATTTCTTACTGCACCCATATGACAAATAGTTCATGTCCTGAATCACATAAACTGGTGATCCTTAAAATTTTATGCTAATTCATAGGATGTAGATAATATCACATACATATCAATATTTTTAAAACTTTGCTATTAATATGACTGGGGAATATCTGTCTTTTTTTCCAGCACCCTTCTCATTGCTTATATACAGTACTTTTTTTTAAAAATAAGAAAACAAATGTTTAAAAAAGATGAATGTGAGATGGCTAAGTATTTACCATCCTTATGACAGTTTTGTGCTGGTACAAATCATAACAAATCATCTGTGATATTATTTTACTTTATTTTTCTAATATTAAGTACATTATAGTCTACTTAAACCTTAATCAAGAAGTTGTAAGAATTAGAATTGTACTCAAATTTCTTGAGTTGATGTAAAGATTGCTAGCACACCTGTCATCCTTTATTTTTCATATCTTCTAATTAGTTATACATGACAGCAGACAGCATTTCAACAATGTGTACATTAGAGCACAACATTTTATTTCTCTGGCTGTACATGATGCAGAGTCACACCATTCATGCAATCATACATGTGTGTAGGTTAATAATGTCCACCTCATTCCACCATCCTTCCAACTCCCACACTTCCTTCCCTCCACTCACTTCTCTCTGTCCAATTCAGAGTTTCTCCTTTCTTCCTTAGCCACACCCTGCATTATGGATCAGTATGCAAATATCAGAATAAATATTTGGCTTTTGGGGAGGGAGGATTGGCTTATTTTGCTTAGCATGATATTCTCAAGCTCCATTCACTTACCTACAAGCTCCATTCACTACCTTTATTCTTTTTTTAAATCTGAGTAATATTCCTTTGTGTATATATACCACAGTTTCTTTATCCAGTCATCTGTTGAAAGGCACCTAGGATGATTCATAGTTTTCATTGTGAGTTGAGCTGCTATAAACATTGATGTGGCTGCATCACTGTAGTATGCTGATTTTAAGTTCTTTGGATATAAACCGAGGAGTGGGATAGTTGAGTCAAATGGTGGTTCCATTCCAAGTTTTCTAAGGAATCTTGATACTGTTTTGCATAGTGGTTACACCAATTTGCAGTCTCACTAGCAATGTATGATTGTATCTTTTCCCTCACATTCTCGCCAGCACTTATTGTTGCTTGCATTTTTGATAATTGCCTTCTGACTGGAGTAAAATGAAATCTTAGGGTAGTTTTGATTTGTATTTCTCTAGTTGCAAGAGATGTTGACATGTTTGCATATATTTGTTGAAAGATTGTATATCTTCTTATATAAAGTGTCTGTTCAGTTCCTTAGCCCATTTATTGATTGGGTTGTTTTTTTAGTGTTAAGTGTTTTGAGTTCTTTATATATCCTGGAGATTAGTGTTCTGAGGTGTATGTGCTAAAGATGTTCTCCCATTCTGTAGGTACTTTATTCATGTTATTGTTTTATTTGCTGAGAATAAGCTTTTTAGTTTGAATCTATCCTATTTATTATTGATTCTTGATTTTATTTCTTGAGCTTTAGGAGTTTTGTTAAGGAAGTCAGGTCGTAAGCCAACATGATGAAAATTTGGGCCTACTTTTCCTTCTTTTAGGCCCAGGGTCTCTGGTCTAATTCTTAGGTCCTTGATTCACTTTGAGTTGACCTTTGTGCATGGTGAGAGATAGGGTTTAATTTTATTCTGCTACATATGGATTTCCAGTTTTCCTAGCACCATTTGTTGAAGAGGCTATCTTTTCTACAATGTATGTTTTGGGCACCTTTGTCTAGCTTTTGTCTCATATGAAATCTCAAACTAGACAAAGGTGACCAAAAAATCTGTCATCCTTGATAAAAGAAGGACAATAAAACACCATATCCCGGAAGTGCCCCTGCTATTCTTAATAAGGGAAAAATGAAAGCAGGCTTGGACCAGAATGTCCAGCATAATGTCTTATGCTGAAGAACCTTACATCTCTAATGCATATTGAAAACTAGGGTAAACTAGTATTATCTGTAGAAGCTGCATTCTTGTATGTATAATGAAGAGAAATGTCCCTTGAAATACTAGTCAGATAGTGAAACAAAACAAGTTGATGATGTCCCTGCCTGTATAGTCTAAGGTTTAATACCTCTTCCCTTGAGTTAACAAGTACAGAACAGAAGACTGTGGAGACAATGCATGGTATTCATCCAACTGGCTACCATTGTACTTTCTGGCAAAGTACCATGCATGACATCACATTAAAGTGGTATAAAATCTAATAACACTTAAAATATTTTTTTCGCAATGTTAAATATATGAGATTATGAACCAATTATTTTGTACGTATATCAGTAGTTCTTAATAAGCTCAGCAAATTGACCATAAATCCAGACATCATTAGTTAGAGTGATGGAGACTTAGGGATTTGCACCTGTTTTAGAAATATACATACATATATGTATGTATGTGTGTATATATATATATATACACACACACACATATATATACATATATATACATATATATATACACTTATATGTGCAAGATTTTATATTTATAATCTTGAACTCTCTTCTCCTCTTCCTCCTTCTCCTCATCTTAGTTTTCATAGGATTCTTCCTCACAACACAGTTGAACTATTCTTTTGTCATTTGTTTTTCCATTTTTGCACCATCTTTGAGAGTTTGTCTATTCTCGCAGCTTTATAAATCTACTCTGTAGGACTAAACCTAAATCTTGACTCACATTCATATTTCTTTCTAAATTCTTAGGCCAAATTTTCAACTGCCTCATGAGTCTGAAACTTAGAAAACTTATTGTCATCTCAAACTCAAAAACCTGAAACATATGTAACTTCTTGATAAGTTTTCCTCTCTCATTCATGTTCTTGATTTCCAGATTAAGAATTTTAAGATCATTTTATCTCATTAGTACTCTATTAATTTTGCCTGGTCTGTCAACTTCACACTCATAATTATCCTTCTAGTCTTATGCTACCCCTTTCTACAATAAAAACTGCAATAGTAGTTATACCACTTTCTATCAATCACAAATAAGTAACAGAATTTTTCCCATCTTCACTATGATGAATGATTTTGAAATACAGGTCTTTCAGAGTTTCTTACTTGACTACAAATTATATACTAATCCATTAGTTTTAGACTCTGGTCCTAATATATGTGCCCTTATTCTCCACTAAATGACATCTTTCAACTATCTACTCAGTCCCATATTTTCATAGGCTACTACCTTATACAAATTTGTCTATACTCTTTGTTTTACAAATATTCTAGTAATTTTTATATTTTATATTTTATTCATTTTTGATTTTTTAAAAATCCTTGAAGTTAAAATTTTGCATACCTAGACTGGAAGTTCCAATAAAGCACAAATTATTGTCTGTTTTTTACTCATGTTCTTTGATGCCAAAAGAAAAAAATCCCACTCCAACAATAGATATCAAGAACTGTGAATAGGTTGAGTTCTTTTTCTTTTCAAGGCTAGCCCATGAACTCCTCATCAAATACAAAGTGTTTGGTTTTTTTTTTTGTTTTATGATACTGACAGAAAAACAGCTAACATGTATTTTGTATTTTTTCAGACACTCTGTGCCTCTCAGATCCCAAGGTAGTGATTCAAATCTGTTTAGATGGATGTAGCACATGCAGTATTTTTGCTCACATCTGAAAAATTCCAATTTCAGAAAATGCCAATCTTTTATTTGGTGATACAATCAAATCTTCCCAACCTTTGCCCTAAAGGGAGACATTTCCTTTTTTACTGTGGCCAGCAAACAAATCTCTCTGCTCTAGAGAAAGACATTATCTTTTGTCTTTCAGAGAGGTTCACTATACAGGCATCCATGAAAATACAGTATGGAAAAAGATTGTCAGTCAAAGATTGTCAAAAAGATTGTCATGCTTGCAACATGTTCAGAAACATGAAGAGACAATAGAGAATCTTGACCCTCAATAGGAGGGGCTCAAAAATATGTTTAGAATTAATAAATAATAAGGACTCTTGATTTTACTTAACTGACTTGATCTTATTTACCTCTCTTAAATGAGTCCTGTTTATATGTCTTTGAACTTTCAGCAACTTCTTCTATATTTTCTTCTAATATTGTACCTATTCTCCATTCCTGAAGAACAAATCATATCTGACTGGACAGAGGCAAGTACATGGTCCTTTGAATCTTATAATCCATTAATGAATAATTTAACCCATTTTAATGCTACAAATTTATATTTTGTAGGAATTAGTTGATACTTAAAGGGAAGCAATAAAATATGTCTGAAACAAATCTTTTTCTTACAATTAAGCTTCTGTGTTTACTAATGCTAGATTTTTTCCTTAAATTTTACTTGAGTAAGAAAATCAATTCTATGTTGCATATAATCACTTTCATGTGGTGAATATCAGCTATAATACTTTAAATAAAGTGTTAGAAAAACCTTGGACAAAAATGTATTATTCCTAGTGATAAATTAGCTACTACTGTTTCTACTTTAAGATAGGACAGTTTTGACCACCATTTGACCCAGCTATCCCGCTCCTTGGCCTATACTCTAAAGACTTAAAAACAGCACACTACAGTAAAGCAGCCACTTCAATGTTTATAGCAGCACAATTCACAATTGCAAAACTGTGGAAGCAACCCAGATGTCCTTCAATAGATGAATGGATCAAGAAACTGTGGTACATATACACAATGGAATATTATTCAGCAATAAAAGAGAATAAAATTATGGCATTTGCAGACAAATGGATGGAATTGGAGAACATTATGCTAAGTGAAGTAAGCCAATCCCAAAAAACCAAATGCCGAATGTTCTCTCTGATTAGTGGATGCTGATGAGTAAGGGAGGTGGGAATGGGAAACATAAGAGAAATAGAGAAACACTGGACGTGACATGGGGGAGGCAGGGGCCAGGAAAGGGGAATGGGTATAGTAAAGATGATTGATAAAAATATATATATATATATATATATATATATATATATATATATATATATATACTGTTCATTGAAAGTGCATATAAAGGTGTTTAATATGAAGAATTTTTTTTTAAAAAAAAGATAGAACAGTTTTGTACAAATGAATTCTGTAATTTGCTCTTCCAGAAATGAAGTCAAGAGAGATGGCCCACTGTGAGGGTGGGTAGACCAGAGATCATCTTTTCAATTCAGTGGATTCCTCACCAGGGATTTTAAATCTAGTTGGAGAGAAATATCAAGAAAATTGAAAAAAACATCTATAAAATGAAGCAAGAGAAGAATTTCTCGATTGAATTTTAGATACCAGTTGAAGAACTGAGAGAAGAGAGAAAAGCAAAGAGAGAAAAAGCAGAGGGTAGAACAAAGCAGAGACTTACGTTATTTAATGTTCTCTGAAAAGAAAAGAAAGGAGCTGCCAGCATCTGCCTTTCACTTACCATGATGCATCCTTTGGATTTTATAACTAAGAGGTTTTCTGGTAAAATGCCTCTCTTTAAACCTTTCTTCTAAGAAAAAATAGTATGAAATCCAGTTTGATTGTATGGCACTCAAGTTTTAAAGGAAAAAAATCCTGAACTTGAATTTCATGGGCATTATATATCTTTTCAAACGTCTCTTTAGGTACAGAGAAAAAGCTCTAATTAATCTTGCTAAACATATTTTTTTCCATTTCTTTATAAATTGGGCTTATAGGCTGCTTGTTAAATCTCTGTTGCCACTCTTGGATTATCTTCTAGACTAAATTTTATATTATGAATGCTACATTTGTTGTAATCTATTAATACTATTTTTATCATATTGTGTCCTGGATTACTGAATGCTCTATGTTATAAAACATCATAAATAAACTCATGATTTTCATTATCCTTACAGTAAGCTGTCCCTTTATATTGGGAATAATTTTGGAGAAAGGCATCATTAGGTGATTTTGTCATTGGTGGAGCATCATAGAGTGTATTTACACAAACTCAGAAGTCTGTACATCACTACAGAATATAATTTTAAGGAATCATCGTATATACAGTCCTTCATTGACTAAAGGGTCATTGTACAGCACATGACTATATGTAAAAATTAAAAATCAATACCTGAAGAAAATTATGCTATTGATTTAGCAGTATAAATAAACATGAATAAAAGGAAATATGTTATAATAACTCACTTCAACTAATTTGATATCTCATACATATATAAAATATATGCAAAGTATATATGTGTATATATATATGTATATCTTATCAGGAAATAATGAAAGAATATTGGTGTATTATTCTGAATAGAAACTCCTTTAACTTCTAATTATTGTTACACAATGGCCTGTTAGTTTGTATTAGACATAGAAAATTTTAAATATTTCAACTTAGTAGAAAGTTTGCCTTTATATTTAAATATGTTCAATGATATACTTGGTAAAGAAGTGCTCAAATATATCAGTGGATGTGGTAGGTAAACTCAAGATAATCATGTGCCTTTTCAACTAAATAAACTAACTTGTAGTTTCAAGAAGACAGTCTGTCACTGATAAACCTCATCCTTTCCTCCATCTGGAAATGAAATCAAGGGATCCCACCCACCATGTGGTGCGTAAACTTCATCTTTCTCATTCAGAGAGAACTTCTCTATTTGCTGGTTGGAGGAAAATAATGTTTCAGAGTAACAGTAGCCTCTATTTCATCTCTTTCTTGTCTATAATAATACAGGATGTGAAGTGTGTTGTTTTTTTAAATATCCTTATATTATTATGTAATAGGAATCTGAAGCTGTGGCTATGACTACTAGTTTGTACTATTCATTTTGAAAATTAACTTTGGTTTACTGGAATATAATCATAATAATAATATTTTTCACTAAAATAATTTACATTTCACCTAGTATTCTTTTTTAATTTTTTTCTTGAACTAAAAACCTATTGGTTATTTCTTGTTTTTAGCTTTACAAACAGTTGCTACCATAGATTTCATAATATTTTACTTCTGTTTCCTTTATACATACCAAAGATGGGATGTTCCGGGGCTGGGGTTATGGCTCAGTGGTTGAGCACTTGCCTCGCATATGTGAGGCACTGGGTTCGATCCTCAGCACCACATAAAATTAATAAAGATATAAAAAAAATAGCATATCATTTAAAAAAAAAAAAGATGGGATGTTCCATATATATATGCACACAAACATACACACACACATGCACACATACACACACAAACACACACAGAAACACTTTTATAAAGGCATTGCTGTTATTTTAATTATTATAAAGAAAAATTGTTTTTGAAGAAATAAATGAGTGTGCCCTGCCCAAATTCCTTAAAAAATGAAACATTTAATAAATCAGGAAACAAGTTTGTGTTTTATCTTCCTTAGAGTAGAATCTATTATTCTGAATTTTGTGTTGTTTAATGCCTTGCATATGGGGATGCTTTTGTCTCATAAGTAAATATCCCAAATAATATATTGTTTACTTTTTAATTGTATGTTTACACTCTAAGTCAGCATGTATTATGTAGATGAAAGTCATATATTACCCTATAATTTTTTTTCTTCTTATGAGCAAGAGAGATGGAACTTGACTTCCTATGTATGCTTTTGGAAATGTCATGGTTAATAAAGAATGTGCATGTTCAACTTTATGAGGTAATATAATGCCAAACTGATTTTCTAAATGCCAGTACCAATTTCTTGCCAGCAGAATGCACATGTTTCCATTGTTCCACATCTTGTTACTATGTAGTATTGACTCACAAAGGAGAAACCAGTGCCGGAATGCAGTAATATTTCACATTACCTCTTCTGTGTTTTTATTGCAAAGACATTGAACATAACTCATATATTTTCACTAGGCTGAATATGGTTGAAAAGGTAGCAATTTACATACAGTTAATCTTGTAGATACAAGATGAGATTGTGATACTATTTACTTTTGTTCTAATCTTGTGGGCAAAATTGTTTTTCAAGTGTCATGTATAAACAGTGCTATATTTTGAATGCCACAACCAAAATTATCATTGATAAAATTTAATCTGCATTCATTATTAAGAAGAAAGATGAACTTGAACCTATAAGAAGTAATTATGTCATGAGGGCTCTCTCCTTAGAAATGGATTAATTCATTTCTAGATAGATGGGCTAATGAATTATCTCAATAACAGTTTTGTTACAAAAAACATTTTATCTCTACCCATTAGATGTGCCCCTCAGGTCTCCACAGAGTCCCCACCAATAAGAAAGTCGTCACCAAATTTGGCCCCTTGAACTTGGATATCCTAGCTTCCAGAGCTGTTAACTGAATATGCACTTATTCCTTATAAATTATCGTCTGTGGTATTCAGTTATAGTCACAGAAAGTGTACTAAGTCAAAATTTTTTCATATTCCTTGAACAATGTGAAATGCTTTGTCATAAATCTTTCATTCATAAATGACAATATACTCTCTACTACTCTGTTTTGTGTTTCATGGATTTGTTTGTTCATTCTCATGCACACTAGGTATATAATGTTCTGATATCTTATGAGGGTATTTCTCACCTGCTTTTTCTCTTCACAAATTTCTTTCATATCTTTAATTTTTTTGTAATATCTCCTGATTACTTAACATAAAAATCACTATGGGTTAATATTCAGCAAAACAGATTTTAAAAACCCTGTAACTTAAGTTCACAAAGCTGCATTGAACAATGCATTTTGTGCAAATTAATTTGTAGATTTGGGTATATATCTGATAAACCTTGCAATATGAAATTCTCTAGTATAGTATGCTAAGGACCTGTTATTCTAGTATAACATAATTAAAATCTATTTTTCAATAATTTTACATAAGTTGCTTTATTCCTATATTCTTTTCATTTTATTACCAAACTTTTAACTGAATAAATAATGTCCATACCAATAGGCGTTGAATACCTAAGCGAGATAAAACAGACATTTGTGATGAGGATAAAAGGGGAAGAGAAAAATACTATAGTCATTAAAATAAATTCATACAATGCATGTAATCAAGACCAAGTCTGTAAGTATTTATTAATGATATAGGCTATATCAAGATATAGGTGATCTTGATTTGGGAGGAAATCCTGTGAAAGGATTAAGCTATGTAGTATTGACTCACAAAGGAGAAACCAGTGCTGGAATGCAGTAATATTTCACATTACTTCTTCTGTGTTTTTATTGCAAAGACATTGAACATAACTCATATATTTTCACTAGGCTGAATATGGTTGAAACGGTAGCAATTTACATAGTTAATCTTGTAGATACAGGAATGATTTAGCAAAACATTTGGAATTTGAAAATATAGACAAGAAAATTGAAAAAAGTAAACAAAGTTGTCTTTATTTTCTCATATAAGATAAATCTAAAATATAAATTCTGATTGTTCTGCAAGTCCATCCTTCATTGCTATGCAATATTTAAAACCTCAGTTATTTAACTAATAATACTTTGCATGGTTCCAAATTAAACATAGATATTTATGAGGAAAGATAACTGTTCTTAATATTACATTTCGAGATAGCTTTTGAGCTGTCAACTACTATACTATACATTTTGGGCTAATTTAGACTTTATATATAATCCTTAATGAATGTGCAAAGACCGAAAGAAGAACTCAGTAATTACTTTCTCTAATTATCTATTTTAATTATATTCTAGCTATGTGCAAAAAGGAAGCAATCTAATGGATCTTTATTTAAAAACTAAAATCAAACACTTCCTCTATACAGATGTTTTCCTTTAAAGAAGCTGAGTAGTGATTGCCACAAGCTCATTAATCCCCTCCTCCCCAGGAAATGAGATTTAACATGTTAATAAGCAAATCTAATTTTCACAACAGGTCTGTTTTAATGGAAATACAGAGGAGCACAATTCTGCCATTTCTCAAATATTAAGCAGTATTTCTCAAGAATTACAAAAAATATCAGTCTTGTTTTGCAATGCATGCAAATTTCATCTCCAACATGTGTTCATGTTGACTGACTTCAAAGGAAATATGTAACTGGATGTTTTGTCAACAAACTGATTATATGCTAGTTATCTTTTGTATTATAGTTATCTTAGAATTTCCTTACAATAAAAAATGGTTTGAATGAATAATACTCATAAATTATTAGGCAAACTCATAATAAATTTTAATATGTTAAAAGATCAGAGTTATGTATTTTATTAATATATACTCATGCATGTACTTTGTATACCAAAAATTATATAAAATTATAATATTTATAGACTATTGGACATTTAAAAAGTGTTTTTCCTGTTCCTGGAAATATTCTAGTAGAGCCTGATGAATTTCTTTGAAAAGCATATGTGCTCCTTTATTGAATCAGATGACTTGGGAAATCCTATATAAATATATGCACCAATAACAACAGCGATAATAACATAAACGGCAATGAAACTACTATCATTGAGTCCTTCTTAGCATTATATTAAAAACTTCATATATATTGCCTTTTTTCATACCTGTGATTATACAAATGAAGTCTTCACTAGCCATATTTTTCATTTAATTAAACTGAAGATGGGAGAAATTAAAATACTTTTGAAAATCACTCAGAGTTGGAGATGGGATTCAAATTAAAGTAAGTATATATCTCTAAGCTGAGGCCCTGTCTCTAACACTGCCTATCATTCTCATTAAACTCAAATTTCTAGTAAACATGATATATCTGTATCTATATACATAAAACAACATACATAAATATGTAATAGGCAAAGGTATGCATTTATAATACTATGCATTTTGACTTTTTAATATCTGAAAGGAAGAAAATTGAAGTAACTCCTTTATGCTTTAAACATTTTAAAATATTTTCTTCTTATACTCCAGAAATCTCTCATGTAATTGTTCTTATTTACTGGTAAAAGTGGAAAAACTAAATTTACTTAAAATTGTCTTCAAAACCTAAAATTTAAAATCATAAAATACACATGGTTTTATTATAGTCAAATTATAGTCAGTGCTAAACCACATCATTGCTCACATATTTGTACACATCTATATGATTTCCCTATAGGCAAAGTTCTTAGAAATACAGTCACTGTAGCAAAGAGGTGTACATATATCAAATACTGATACATATTGTCCATGCAAATAACCTTGATTTGTACAAAGGCATATATTTTCTTTACCAATCACATAGATAACAATAAATCTTATGGTATTATATTTTAGTCCTAGTGATGGAAGCCATAAGTTTATTGTGGCTGAGCTAATCTACCATGGCATGGTCCTGGAAAATTTTATGGAGTATAAAATTCTTACATATTTTTCTCCTTGTTTGTTCCTTTAAAAGCAAATTTTATTATGTAGGCTATATAATACATAAGGTTATATGTTATGATATTGGGCATTTTTAGTTAAAATTTTGTAGTTTTTGAAGATCAATTAAATTATTTTACTTTATAGAACTGGAAACAATTGAACATTCTATAAATAATGAATACAAAGAGAGTTCCATATAATCTCACATGGAATGATTACTTAATGCTAACACACACACATGTGGGTGCACACACACAAGCATACACTCAACACAGACATATTTTTCTATGAATACCCATATTAAACTTAAGATGCTACATATATTATAAACTAATAAGTGCATAGAAGGTTAAAATTAAAGAAATCTTACATTTCTCAATTTATGTGTTCCAGACCTTTTACTTTTTGAAATAAACATTTATTATTTCTTTTTTGGTTTAGATCAATACAGGTACTAGTATTTTGAAATAACCATTTGTTTTAGAATCCATTTGAAATCCAAATATGCAATATATTCAACAAATTATTTAACATATTCATGTCTTTCTAAAGCATACTAATCGTATTTAAAATATTTTAAAACACTATGACTTCCATATGCAAATTAGAGTCAAGTAGTGCTATATAGTTTAAAATGTATTTGTTGAAAACCCTATTAATTTTAACAATGTTGTAAAAACCGATGGCTGTACAAAGTCAGTTTTCTCTATTTCATCCTGTTAAAATAAGATCGCTTTATCTGCAAAGAAAAAAGCAACACTTAACAACATAATTGTTTATGAGGTTTGAAAAGAGAAGTAATAACATGGATCATAAATTTCTTATTTTTTATTTCACATGTTTTAAATTTGTTACAAATATGCACAGAAAAGTTATTACTACTGTCAAATTAGCATACAATTATCTCCAATTAATATTAATTTTGCTTAAAAATATCTTTAAATATTTTTAGATAAAATTTTTCTCTAAAATCTAATGTTTGAGATTTGTAGCTTTAGAAGATATCAAAAACCATAAACTATTTTGTTTTGTTTTACCTTGTTTTGTTTTTCCTGTTACAATGTCAGTCTATTTACATGTTCTTTAGAGCCCTCAACTTTCAATAACATCTTTAAATTTAGAGAGTTACTATTTGTCACTGCAATCAGGAAACTTGAGGATGAAAATGACCTTTTGAAAATACAAAGACTCAGAATTGAATGAGTTTTATTTTAATATCATGTAATGCTTGCAACCAGAATGATCTCCTGATTATTAAGCAGAAAACACAAAATCAAAAACAGTCAAATTATGCTACTCCCTCCTTTACTTTCTTTGGTACATTTCTATTTTGTATGAAGAACTATTGGATTATTACCAAAATAGAAGGGAAATAATTAAATCCATTTCAGAATTCTTAATAGCAAGATAATACTCAAAATTCTCATTGTGGATGTTTTGTCTGGGGAAAAAAAAACTTTTGATACAGGAAAAAAAATTGTAGACTCCATGGATATCAGAATTATGGGGAAATAAAATTTCCAGGAAATTGTAATATATTTTTTCTTATGGCCCTTTTAGGTAATTGGCTTGTCTTTTTTTTTTTTTAACTGTCAATTAGATATAAAAGAATGCATGTAGACTTTGCATGCACAATATAAATTAGATAAAAATATAAGCAAAATATAACTAATATAAATCTGGCATATGCCCATATCGAAAAATGCTTGTGTTTCAAAGAACAATAAACAATTATCTGCTCATCACAAGAATTGTTAATGCATTTGATGTTTTTCAGACAATTATACATTTCTTCAAGGAAATCATCTGTGTTTATTCTTTGATATTAAACACACAATAAAAACTCTAATGCCTGTGGGAAATCTGTTCAGAATACAAAAGCAAATTCAAGGTTCTGAACTAAAAAAAAATGAAGAAATAAATACCACATGTTCTGCAGTTTGTAGACTTCACAGTGAATTTCACGTGTCCTTCAACTTTGATCTGAACAAGTGCAATTGATATATGGAATAGAATCTTGTAGGCAAGGTAACAGACATTTCCCCAATTTCTAAACAATTTTGTTACTTATAGGTTTTCTTTGGGGGAGACATTTCAATTTACACACAAGTTTCTGCTCAGGAGAGTTGGATAAAGGCAGAAATATTTTAAAAGACCAGAACAAAATGTAGGAGTGTGACCCAGCTGCAGAATGCAAAGGAAGAGACATTATCACCTGGTTTTAAAATTTCCCTTTGACTATTTTTATTTCTGTTTACTCATTTCAAAATTGCTTAGCATCTTTGAGTCTCATTTTTAACTCTATAAAATACAAAAACAGAACTTTAGCAGGTTGTGAAAATTAAATAAGATTTGTGAAAAGTGAAATTTATGCTGAAAATCATGATGATATATTTTAAACAATTTCTCTGTGGTCCATGCTAACCAGAAATTAGTCAACAATTACAAATTATATTCTATGCTCTTATATTATATTAAAATGAATTATACTGCCATGTATAAATAAAAAGAGCCAATAATAAAAGATTAGTTAACAATTAATTTTAAAAGTCTTAAAACAAAAGACTCTACAGTCAAATCTACCAAGAAAATGTTAACAAATAGTCCAATCTAATATTAATTTTGAAATAAAAAATAGAATATATACATAACACATTAAATAAAATTTAATTATATAGAGCTATACAAACTAAATTTTAATTCTCTCAAAGGCATATTTTAGCACTATAAAAATTACTGAATATATGTATAGTATGGCCACATTTTTATGAATATACATTTTGCAAATATTTAAGGATTTTTGATAATCACAGTGACTGGTATGGTACTGTGGACATTTAGTGAACTGTAGCTGGCAATGTTAAATAACCTACAGTGCAGTATGCAATGGCACAAACCGAAAGAATACTGTCAGACTTAGCACAACTTAAAAAATCTCTCACTATATACCCATGTAAACTAACACAAAATAAAACAAGCAAGGGAACGGTTAATACTCATATGTAAGCATACTTCTTAAATTTAACTTGCCTACACATAATAGGAAATAGTTAATATTACTTTAATATACTTTCATGTTTAAAAAGGTAGAGGTATTGAAAGGCTCCCAAAATGGTGGAGTAAGTTCAGCAGATCTTCTCTGCAAGAAAAAATCATTCATAAGAAATATTTTGAAAAAATAATTTAAAGATTCTAGAAATTAGTCTAAGGAAATACAAACAGTAGAATAATATTTGTTAAAAAATATTAAATCTCTGTTTGATTGGCAAGAGCCGATACCTTTGGAGTCACAACCTTTTCTTTTATCACTACTCCCTAGCAATATGCCACAGTATTCTGCACAGAATATGTATCCCATTTCAGTTATGATGAAAAGGTAGCCTCCTCCTTCCAGCTCTTGTTTTGGCTGAGGTTTCACTCCAGGGCAGTTTTCCTGAGCTTGTTACTCATTAATCTTGTCCTGTATTATCAAGCCTCTATTCTATGAAGTTGTATACTTGATAATATTATGTCCATATTTCCCATGCAGCCTCCACTTACATGATGGAACCTAATCCTCAAATGTGGACAGCCAGGGATATTATGGTCCTAGTCACCCTGGCCTTAGCTCAAGAATAGAGAAAAGGCCCTTGGCTGTGTGAAGATTAGAAAAACCTGTGTCTTCCAACTCTCCCCAGTGCCAAATCATATAGAGATGTCACTTTCAAAAAAAAAGTTAGTCTGAGGACACTTACTTTTGAAGGAGTTAAAAATATACAAACTTTCCACATTGCTTATTTAAGTTAAAAGCACATGAAAACAGGGGTCTGAAACAATCATTCTGACCTTCTTACTGTTTAAAAACAGCTGAAATTCCCAAGTGAAGGATAAAAAGCAACATTCTTATCAACAAGGACAAGTAAGCTGAAGCCAACGAGTTGTTTGTGCACAGCATTGTTCACTCACTCTCATTTTCCTAGCCAATTCCTAACCCAATTAAGTACTCTACTCAAGCCTCTCTCTCGGAAAAAAAAAAAAAAAAGTATTCAGAATTAATTTTTCTGGTCCAGAGCACTCAAATTGGAGTGGGGAGGCAGAGGTTAAAAGAGATCCCAGACACATCTGTTTACTCAGACTTTGACCTTGCTTCTTGTAAATATGTACAAGAATGTAAACTGACTTCTTGGTACAAACCAAACGTCAGTCCCTGGAAAATTGTGGCTTTCTGCAAAATGGCTGAACTAAAAGATTCCTTTCTCTTCCTAAGAAACTTTCCAAAGACTGTCAATAGTTTCAACTCCTGAACTACCAAGTCCTGAACTTTGCCAGCATCAACCCAAAATCCTGACAAATAACCAGTACAATGCCCTTTCTTTTTTGCGATTTTCAACTTTCAATATCGCCTCCATTTTGTAAAATATGATACAAACACAGTCCCAAGACCACTCGAGTCTGTGTTCCCAGGAGCAATCTTTATAAGCCCTAAATAAATATCTTTCTTCTTCATTCTCAACCAGGCTTAATTAATTATGGGTGATCAACCCTTTGCTATGTGACATTTTCATGGCTCACTACTCTTTGTCCAATTTAGTACGTGAGTCACTGGCACTAACTGTTTCTTTTGGTCTTTGTTCCTTTATGAGGACTCCCATGTCATGTGTAATTTAGATTAAGCTTTTCACCTATAATCTGTTTTATGCCAACTTAATTCTCAGGCTCAGCCGACACCTGAGATGATAGAGGTGGACATTTTCTACTCCTATACTTGATTTGTATTAGAGAATGCCTAAATTTTCATGCCTAAATTTGTTGTCCAAAAACACAAAGACTTTTGGAGAGAAGACAGGAGATTGGTAGCTCCATGATAGAAACAAAATGATCCAACACATTAGTTTAAATAAAAAACAGGGAAAAAGAAGGTCAAGGATAGTTTTCTTCTAGGGATGACAGTTAATGCTGGGAATTGCAAGCTTATGATCATGCACTGGTTTGCATCATGTTGTGGTTTATATGTTATGTGTCCCCTAAAAGTTCATGTGTGAGACAATGCAAGTTTATATGTTAGATGTCCCCTAAAAGTTCATGTGTGAGACAATTCAACAAAGAAAGTTCAGAGCTGAAATGATTGAGTTATGAGAGCCCTAATGTAGTTAGTGCATTAATCCATTGATAGGGATTAACTGAATGGTGACTATAGGTAGGAAGGGTGTGGCTGAAGGAGGAGATTATGTGGGGGAACAGCTTTGGGGTTTATATTTTTCCCTGGTGAGTGGGATGTCCCTGTGCTTCCTGGTGCCATGTCCTGAACTACTTTCCTCTGCTACACTCTTCCTCCACTATGTTTTGCCTGACCTTAGAGCCAGAGCAATGGAGTCAGCCACCTATGGAATGAGATCTTTGGACTGTGCCAAATAAAATTTGTCTACTCTAACATATTTCTTGTTGGATCTTTTGGTCACAGCAGTGAAAAAGTTGCCTAAAACACATTCACTCAGGAGTAGGAGTAGTCAGAAGAAGAATGTAGGAGTGACTTTAAAGAATTCACAAGCCAAAATCAGACTTAGTGGCTGGGCATGGTGGCACAGGCCTGTAATCCCAAGCAGTTTGTGAGGCTGAGGTAGGAGGATCTTGAGTTCAAAGCCAGTCTCAGCAAAGGTGAGGCGCTAAGCAACTCAGTGAGACCCTGTCTCTAAATAAAATACTAAAAATATCTGAGTATGTGGCTCAGTGGTTGAGTGACCTGGGTTTAACCTCCAGTATGAAAAAAGAAAAAAAAAAAAAAAAGACTCATCTATACAGGATGAAATATCTACTGTCATAGGAGCTAAAACAAAACCTATGGCCAATATGGACTGAATAGTTACTCTTAACCGTAAGTGACCAAAAATACTTAGAATGAAAACCAAGATAATTCCAGGTGTGTTGGCATATACCTGTAATCCCAGTGGCTTGGGAAGCTAAGACAGAAGAATCATGAGTTCAAAGCCAGCTTCAGCAAAAGTCAGGCACTAAAAACTCAGTGAGACTTTGTCTCAGAATAAAATACAAAATAGGGCTGGGCACGTGGCTCAGTAGTTGAGTGCCCCTCAGGTCAATCACCAGTATTTCTAAAATAAATAAATAAATAGATAAATAAATAAATAAATAAATAAATAATTATCCTGGTACTCTTAAAAGCTATTTGCATGCTAAAGGTAGTAGATAGTGCTCTCTAGCTGAAATTTGGAACATAACACACAAACACACATATGCTCATACACACCAGTAAATGCTAAAACCTAAAAATACCCAAGAGTTCTTAAATAAACCTCTGTAAAATAAACAGCCTATTGAACACCCAGGAATGTCCTAAAGGTAAACTTGCTAGAAGATAAAAACGAACAAAAACCATATGAGCAGAGACACACATTTCAAAAACGCAGAATAAAGAAATTCCACAGAATTAATATAGCAAAATCACTAAATAAATTTAGAAAATGATAAACAAACAATAAAAGCAACCATTGAAAGAGAATTTCAGTATCAAAAGTGGCTATGGCATATTACCTAAAATGCTTAGCTTTCTCAAAAAAGATGTATAAGATATGAAAATAAACAAGTTTATATAAACATAGTAGGAAAAATTAGGAAATAGACAATGGCTTTGAAGGGGCTCAAATGATGGAATTAGAAGACAGGGACCTTGTAAATGGCATTGAACTCTTCATTTATTTTTCATTTCTTTCCTTTTTATTTATTTTATTTATGTGTCTTATAGTGCATGTCCTTGCAATGTTTAACTATAAATTCCAATAAGTGTAGCACCTTCCTGAGCAGTTCTGTACATCAAACCACGTTATCTGTGAATAAAATTATTTTTTTCTTTCAAGACTTATTTATACTTTTTCTCTTATTAAATTGGCCAAAATATTTAATTGTATTGCTGATGAGAATTGATGATAATAAACACCATTACCTTTATCCTAATCTTAGGGAGACATTTAGTGATTTATCATTAAATGTGGTTTTATCTGTGGACTTTTCACTGATGTTCTTTTTTAGAATGAAAAAAAATTACCTTCACAAGCCGGGCGCGATGGCTCAAGCCTGTAATCCCAGCACTTAGGGAGGCTGAGACAGGAGAATCGCGAGTTCAAAGCCAGACTCAGCAATGGCGAGGCGCTAAGCAACTCAGTGAGACCCTGTCTCTACATAAAACACAAAATAGGGCTGGGGATGTGGCTCAGTGGTCGAGTGCCCCTCAGTTCAATCCCCGGTACCAAAAAAAAAAAAAAATTACCTTCACTTTCTAATTTGCTGAGTGAGTAGTTTAAATAATCAATGATAAATGAAAGTTTAAATAAACCCATTCATCATCTGTATGAGTAATGTCACAT
This sequence comes from Xerus rutilus, assembly GCA_028644305.1. NCBI lineage: Eukaryota > Metazoa > Chordata > Mammalia > Rodentia > Sciuridae > Xerus > Xerus rutilus. The sequence continues at coordinate 100,287,880 of CM053409.1, read as the reverse complement.
TTTTTTCTTCTGTCTTAGCTTTTCATTGCTTAGTCAAAGCTGCCTAAGAAAAACAACTTAGAGTAGGAATGATTTATTTTGACTTAAAGTTTTCAGGTCCTGCTCTGCTGACTCCATTGTGTTGAGTCAGCTCAACACAATGAAATAATAAGATATGTGAAATCTTAAAATAAATGTACTTTCTATTCAAAATTCACATGTCATAAACAGCACATATTTGAATGTTGCCTTTTAAATAAATGATGTCAATCTCTACCTTTTTTTGAGTAATTAATCCAGTTATATTGTGTGATAATTTATATTGTGGGATTTACATTTATACAACATTATACAATATTTTCATTTTTTTCTCTATCTTTTTGCTGGTGTATTCTACTGTAGCATTTTTGAAACATGTAAATTTGTTGTTCTAAAGATAAAAGTGTGTTTATTTATCTTCCATCTCCTTTGGACATGATAATATAATTATTTTTTTCTACACTTAAATGAATTGTACTTTTATGAACAATGACATTTTCTGCCAACATCATTTCTGCAACTGCAAAGATAAACAAAAAAAAATTATATTAATTTGTAGCATCTTGATTCATACTTGCTATTGTAAATTTACTTAAAAAAGCATTGATTTCACAATTTAGTTCCTTAGCTTTGGCTGAATGATCTAACAAAACTTCTAACTTCTATTGTCATCTAGTGCACACACACACACACACACACAAAAGAAAAAAACACATTAATCAGCATGATAAAAAATTTTATTATTTATTTTATTTTTTTTTTAAATTTGGAGACACTGAGAATTGAACCCAGAAGTGTTTCACCTCTAAGCTATATCCCAAACTTTTTTTTAATTTTGAAACAGGATTTCACTAAGTCACTGAAGCTGTCCTTAAATTTACTATTCTCTTATCTCAGACTTCCAATTTAATGCTGAAATTACTGTCATGCACTGCCTTACTTGGCATTAAGTCTTTCACTGTGTAAAGAAATGAGCATGTTTACATATATTTACATGATTGCTACTACATTTGCTACTTTTTTCTTAAAGAACAAAACAATTATTTCTATATTGCTTAATAATCTTTTTTAAAAAAATGTATGTATTTACTTATTCTACTTAGGTATACATGATAGCAGAATGCATTTTGATTCAGTGTACACAGATGGAGCACAATTTTTCATTTCTCTGGTTGTATGTGATGTAGAATCACAAGATACATGCAGTCATACATAAAGCTAGGGCTATGATGTTCATCATATTCCACCATCTTTACCGACCCCCTGCCCCCTCCCCCCTCCCACCTCTGTGACCAAAGTTTCTCCATTCTTCCCGTGTCCTCCCCCGCATTATGGATCAGCATCCACTTATCAAAGAGAATATTCGGCATTTGGTGTTTTGAGATTGGCTTACTTCACTTAGCATGATATTCTCCAACTTGATAATATTTTACTTAAAAATTTAAAGACTAAGTAATAGTAATATTTTCCTATTCAAATTCAATTTTGTTTATTGTTTTGTTAGCTAGAATATTTACATTTTCTGGAGAATTTAATTAATATTCACCTTTGTCTCCACATTCTACCAAGTTATTTCAAGGGCATTTCTCGTTTTGCATTATAACATTAAAGTTACAATTCATTACTAGCATCTTTAAACCAACACAAAATAAAAAATCACACATATCATTGAGTTCTCAGTTATTAAGCAAAATTTCTTTTATTCAATATTTGTGGACACGCAAACATTTTCCAGTCATTACTAAAATTAGTTCTTGTGTAAGGCTAATTAAAATGGCCATATCATTTTGTTCTAGTCAAATAAATTTAAATAGAAGTCACATGTGGTACTTCAAGTCCAAACCTATTGAGCAGATCTATGACTGTACACTTCCATGCTTTCTTTCAATTTTGTTGGCAAAACGAGGACAGAAACGATGGCAAGAATGAATGTTGGAAGAGCTTGTCTCTCTGTCTAATAAGGTGGGTTCAAAGCATAAACTGGTGCCTTGAAAATGTGGATCATTTCTGGAGCATGCAATCTTCATGCTCTGGAAGCTTCCCTTGTCCTCGTTTTCACATTTGTAATCTGAGATAATCTTGCCAGGTATGTAGTATTTTTGTGGGAGGGAAATATATTCTGAAATAATTTAGAGGCTTTTTCTGAAGTGACAGTTCTCTCATATTTATATTTGTCATAATTTGCCAGTAAATTTGTGAGAAGAAAAACATAAGGAGAATTTCTTCTACTATTTAAGGCAACATGTTTTCATTTAAAAAATGAATTCTAGTTGTTGTAGGGAAATTGTTTGGTACATTTTCCCAGAAACTTCTAAAAATTATAAAAGTAATACACATTTTAAAATCCATCACATTCTAATATTCAGTTTTAGTATTTATTGGCATATAAATAATATCAGTCACTTTTTCATTATTGTGACAAAAATACATGACATAAGTAAAGAAGGATAGTTTAATTTTGGCTCCTGGTTTCAGAAGTTTCATTTCATGATCAGTTTGCTCCATGTCTTGGGCCTGAGGTGGGCAAAACATGATGGCAGAAGATTTCAGAGGAAAGCTACACAGTTTATGGCACTCAGGACCTGGGGAGGTGGGAGAAAATAGGGACAAGAGAAACCCTTACAGGGTAATGCCCAGAGACCCAATTCCTCCAGCTAGTTACCAAGATCCTACAGTTTCCACCATCTTCCCATAGTCCACTCATCCATGATTGATTCATCCATTGATAAAGTCACAACCCTCAGGATCAATCACCTCCTGAAAGCCCTGCATCTGAACATTGCTGCATTGGGTACCAAGCCTTCAATTAATGAGTCTTTGAGGAACACTTCATCTCCAAACTCTATCATATGTTCATTTTAATACAGAGCAAGGCATGATACAATATATCTAACAGAAAACAGGTACTTAGATTGAACAAGAAATTAAAATCAATGAAGGGGACTCTACCACAAATGGAGTTGTATATACTACTTGCAATAGGATGTTCTTTTCCTATTAAAAATAAGAATTAAATGACTTTTTAAATTTAATTCTACATCTCTCATCAAATTACCAGAATTAATTACCTCAATAATTAAACGTTTGATTTGGGATATACATTTCTGCAAGTAAAGCATGTTGTGAATAATTGAATATCTCTGCATAACTTGTTTCTATTTGCTGAACCTGTCTTTAAATATGAGCCAGCAGGAGAAAACCTGAATAAGCATATAGTAGTTTGCATGTTTATATCTATTGACTTCATTTACTTAGACTTTGCTAATTTCATATAATCACAGTTTATCGTAGTCTGAGGAGAACTTACAGGTCAATATGTGATTTCTTCACCTTAATTACAAGACAGCACACTAAGGCTCAGAGAAGTGAAATGAAGATTCATGTCTTTCAGCTTCTGAGCCCCAAAACCAATACTAAAACTAAAGTTGTATTTAATTTTAAGTGCAAAAATAGCATTTGTTTCATAGATATTCTTTGTCAAATCATGGGCAGGGTGCTCTTTACAGAGGCATAGAAATAACTGATACCATATTTTCCCAAGGCAGTTAGATATTATGTAAAAGGGCATTAATAATCCATGATTTAAAATGAATTACATATCTTGTTATTTCATAATGTCTTCTACTACTCTACTACCCATAGTCCTATATGAAAGCAATCCCTTATTCTAGTTGCATACCTGTGTAACATAGCCTCAAAATCCTGCAATGTATATTTGAAAGAATTGTTGAAATGATCTTTCCTTAGAAGACTGGTTACAATTTTATGCTACAATATAATACTGGTTACCTAGAAGTAAAGTTCTGTTCTTAGAATATTGATTTAATGAGATCAGTGAGAGTTAAATGCTATTGGGTATAAAGACTCCAGTGAAAAATGTAAAACACAATATGTTAATGTATTTAGCATGTAGTTTAATATAATTTGCTTCTAAATGGCACTTGAATCCTCTGCCCTATTTCACTTCACTGCTGTGAGGACTTTAGGAAGTTTTTCTCCATGTTTTCCTTTTTCTTCTCCTTATAATAAGAACAAGCACAGGTCCAACTTCATAGAATCAATGTGAGTGTTAATATCATTTGGTGTATATAATTATTTCAGAAAACCACCTAACACATGATAAGTGCTCAAAATTGTAAGATTTTAAATTTATTATTATTTATGATGATTCAAAATATTGTTTTCTGCAAATTAGCAGTGAAAACCATAATGAATTAGAGCTATTTTGATGTAGTAAATATAATATTTCTTTCATGGGAAACACCTTAATCATGTTAACTTTTCCATGTCAGTGACACTTTCTTCATAGACGAATGCAAAATTTCCTGTGTTTAAAAAATTTTATTTTAAAGAGTATGTTACTAATTTAATGCATTTGAAAATGAGGGGTCAACTGAGGAAGTAATGTAACTTGTCAAATACTTCAGAACCATGACAGTAAAAATTTTTCTGATTTTTATTTTCCAGAATTCTTTATCCACAAACATGTATTGACTGTGTTTGCCTGTATATGTATATTGTTGCATACATTTATTTCATGCAAAATACTTATTTTCCAATTTTACAAAGACTCTGTTTTTATTTCACCAGATTTTGTAGGTCTCAGAGCTTTCCCTGCTTATACCTCCCCATTAGAATTATCTGTTCCCTCCTCTGACATAACTATGGAGTGTTTTAAAGAGTTAGTCTTATTTCTCACATGGTTCATTTCTAGATGAAGATCATTAAATTTTGAACAAGTGTCCAATTCTAACTGAGACTGATATATTAAAAAAAAACTTCTTATATTCAGTTCTATACGTGTCTGACTAGAAATGGAAGAGTTACTAATTTAAGTTGTTCTCATGTAAGCCATTCAAACATTTGCATTTCTTCCCATTTTGACTTAGAATGAAAGTATATTACTTAAAACATCTAAAAACAATCTATATATCCTTACTCATGAAATTCATCTTCTAAACAGATTGATTTTAGGGGGTGTGTGTGATACTGGGGGGATTGAACCCAGGCCCTCACATGTTAGACAAGTATTATACCACTGAGCTATGTCCCCAATCCTTTTAATTTTGGGGGGGGTACCAGGGATTGAACTCGGGGGGACTCAACTATGGAAGCACATCCCCAGCCCTATTTAGTATTTTATTTATAGACAGGGTCTCACTGAGCTGCTTAGTGCCTCACCATTGCTGAGGCTGGATTTGAAGTCATCCTCCTGACTCAGTGTCCCGGGCTCCTGGGATTACAGATGTGCACCACCATGACCGACAATAATAAACTTTTAAATAAGTCTATAGTTGAAGAAAAAGATGCCAGTTTGTTCAGAATGTAGTTACCTTTGAACTTCAGAAGTATACTTTTGAAAGAAAACTTGTAAGTGTATTGTAATGATTAGGTACATCCATGTATTTCATGTTTTCATGTTAACTCACTGACTATATTTTCTAATTAGAAAATGAATTTACCAGAGCTGAAGCCCAGTGCTAATTCACCTTATCAGGTGTAACTCAATGTTTCCTCAACTTATTTCGAAATCAAAAGTAAGAGAGCAAGATTTTTATAGAATTTATTTTTTAAGAAAAATATTGTAATTGCTTCTATAATCTGCATGTGATCTCAATCATAGCATTGAGAATTGACAAATATTTCAATTATTCCCACTTCAAGATGATATAAAATGAATTGTTTTGCTTCATATACATATTCTTACAAATAAAAAGCAGGTATTTCTCTATAACATTTAGTGAGGGAGGTTTAGAAAGAATCCTCTAAGAACATATAATCCTGGTAATTTTATCATGATTCCTTTCATTGGTAAAAGACAAGTATGCATTCCACCACCATGCTCTGGTATGATACATCCATACTAAACTGTCATTCAACCACAATGGTCAATTGTGAATAGATTCTGGACTTAGCTCAATTGCAATCCCATCTCAAGCCACAGAAGAGTTCCTATGTGGATGAGACTTTAATACTCAACAAAATGATACAGGCTTCATGTGTCTCTCTATTTGTCTAATGTCTTTTTTCAGAAATTTTGCTCTTTCACTTTCTGCATATAGTTGTTTTCAAAGGAATGGATTCATTTGTGAGTTATTTTCTATGGAATATTAAATGACATTGATGATTTCTTTTCAGAATTATAGTAAACAAACATGTAAATTCCACCAGATACTTTCCTTGTTTTACTTATCAAAATTATTACAAATATTCTAATATTAAACATTTACTAAAGTCTCACTCCCACTCTCATTCTCTTTCAAACTCATAACTGACATTGCATTTTGATAATTATTAGGTCTCTAATCTTTAGCTTAACTTATCCTAATCACATTTAAAAGTTTATATACACTTAATATTAACTGTGTAATTTCTGAAACTTCTTTCCCAACAATTAATGGTATTATCTGAATGTGAATGCTACACACTCTCCATCAATAGAATTCTTTCCACTAACAGTCCCCCTGCTGTTTCATCTTTAAGCAAACATCTAGTAGGAGGCCTTTGCCAACCTCAAAAAATGAATATGATTTTAGCATTGAGTAAAATGTATTTAAATAAAAAATTATATCTATCTATATAATCAAGCTATGTTTTCCTGGAAGATAGAAACAAATCACATGTATTATAGTTTTCTATTTAAAATAAAACATACACATATTTTTGGATATTTACAATTACAATATCTCATATTCATTATTACAGAATTAGAAAATATTTACTGTAATCTAAAAGTGAATAGCAAGATTCATTTTCCAGAAAAAAATAGTAGCTAATGTTTCTCATAATTGAGAAAAGTCTTGAGAAAACCAGTATAACAGGACTTCAAGGAATGTTTTCCAACATTCCACTTCCAGATTTAATGAATATCCAAGAGATTTCCAAATCTAGTGTTTGCTGTAGTGTTAGCTCTTTAAATTAAAAAATGTGGATTTTGGAATAATATCTCTATAATTTACTCACTGAAATGTACTTCAATTGTAGATTGAAATATTGGCCTATTTCTAATATGATTCTAAAAACTACTCCTTATTAAGATATCAATTTGTGCTAGATAATTGTGCACTTACTTTGCCTATATTATCTCAAATTTCATAATAACTTTATCATCTAATAGTATTAATTCAATTTCACCAATGATGTAATTGATGCTTCAACCTTTGACTAATTTGCACAAGATCATGGAACAAATACATAGGGGAACTGTGATTTAAACCATATCAGTCTGCATGTAAGCCTCCAAAAATCTGTTTAGAATTAAAGTTTAATTAAAATAAAGACAGAAGAGATTTAAGTATCTGTATGTCTATTTCTTTAAATCTATTGTTTATGAATAACATTTTCAGTCATATTCTATAAGTTTCAAACATCAATATTTAAACTTTAGCAATTTTAGTCAGATCTTTTCATTGATCAAAATGTCAAACAGTGATTTATCAGGGAAAAAATATCTCCTTTTCTACCTTCATGTTTATTTTATGTACTTCTTTGAAATCACCACTAAAATACTGTTGTCATCTTTAAAACAATGTCAGATTTCCACTTCAGCAAGTAGATCAGTCATCAAAACTATTGTCAACATTTTAATTTACTTCTGCTATGTGCTAAGTAGTTAGAACCATGAGGGTTGAAAATGTTCTTAAAATTATTACAAATATATTTACATTTATAATATTTACATTTGTGTGAGGAATTGTTTTGTTATATTCTATAGTTAAAGTAAGGGTGAGACTCTGGCAAAGAAGTATTTTAATAAAAGTACTTTGAAGCTCTTCTCTAACATAATGTGTTCATAATCGTATGTTCAACTCTTGACACATATAAATGGCCAATAAATACTTCTTAAATTGATGAAAATAATAAAGGCAGGAATGATCATTAAGCTCATATTTTTCTGTTTGTTCTTTTTTCTGTTTTGGGTTTAAGTATGAAATCTCCATATGTAGAAAGTAGAATTAGGAACCAATGAATTGTATAGTAATATCTTGAGACTCAAGACAAAGAATTAGATATAGTTGTAGGAATAAAGACATAAGTAGGTCACATGCATAGTATGTGAAAGAAGACTGTGAATACAAATTGCATTTTGTAGGTTTTAACCCATGTTTGCAGAAGGCTTATTTTTCTTAGTATTCATCAAATATTCACCATAATTGGATACCAAATTTACACAGATATCTCAACATGAGTGCATGTGTGACTTTTCTTGATGAGATTAATTGTTGTAGCTAATATAATAATGGTTATTCTTTTTAATAAATTGAGCTTATCACATGATTTAGACCTAAAAATTATGTTAGCTTTTTGCTGACTACTATTGCATTTTTAAACCCTAAAAAAATAAACCATAGTAACACTAAAATTAGCTTATTGTTGTTTGTGACATTAGTACATTTCCAGGTATCATTAACAATGTCTTGGGTGTAATTTAAACAAAAAATACAATAGTGATGACTAAATTAATTCTTATTAAGGAAGAATTGTTGTGTTTGTATATCACAAAGCATTTATTTAAGTTAGTATGGTAACTACATGTGATAGGTTTACTTTCCAGACTGGGTTCATACTGCGTACTCTATTCCAATGATTTATCCTAGAATCAAATCTCTCTAAAAATCATCATGTGTTGCTTGCAGGAGAGGATGACTGTTCCTGTGTCCTCAGGTTCTATAGTCTCTCATTTACAACCAGTCTATGAAATAACAATCGTGTTCAGGGGGAGATCAGCCTCCTTGGTGTTTTAGTCAATGTAGTAATTTTCCAGATAAATCTGTTTTTTTTTTTAGAAGATATTTCTCCACAGGTGATAAGTTTAGAGGTCTCCTCAGAAACAAAATCAGTTAACAATTTGAAAATATTTCAAGTTCAAAGTCATGTAATTAAAATGGACTATAATTCAGTTGTTTTCTGTTTTGTTTTGTTTTTTTAATTAGTGCAAACACACACATTCATACATATAGAAGGAGTGAACTGTATTTTACTCAAAGCACATACGAATGGTGGAAACAAGGAATTATACTAAGTGAATTATAATAAGTCCACACAATGAAACTCCATTAAAAATTTCTTTTTCAGTTAATTGGTAAATATTCAAAGTCCTGGTATGTGTTTAGCTCTTTCTCTTCCCCTATTTTATTATTTTTCTCTCACTTATTGCTCATTCTCCAACTGCCCAAACTTACATATAAAGAAAATGTATGAACAACCACAAAAATTTTGTTATATCTTATCTGTACCATTATTGCAATGCTTCTGATATTAAATCTATTAGAGATTTTGAAAGGTATAATTAATCCCAATGTAGTTGACACTCTTCTGCTAAATACAATGTCTTAGTTTCAACATTTTCTATTTCAGGTGATATAGGCTTATTGAAATAAGAGAATGTAGATGGTTGTCCACATAACATATTTATGCAAATATATTTTTACCACATTTTATTGGTTCATTATAGTTGTACATAATATACTGATAGAATTTGTTCTGACATATTCATACATGCAGACAATACACAATTTAACCATATAATTTGGCCATTATCACTCCTCAGCACTTCTCCTTCCCTTCCCACTACAAATCTATTCTTTTAAATAAACTGATTAATATAGTTTTTCAAAGAATGTTTTCCAAGAAATATAATAAAACATTTCACGTGCATCTGTCATACTGAATTTACTTAGCCCTTTGTTTTTCAATCTTACACATGCCTTCTTTATATATTCTATTATTTTTGCACAAAACTCTATGACTACAAATTTAGTAATGATTGTGGGTTACTCCGATTGACACAAATATGTAAGCTTAATTTTGATATAAATTAATTGAAAAAGTTAACTAATTTTGAAAAGTTTCACTAATTTTATAAATCTTAATTAGGTTATGCTTACAGTGCAAGTTTCTATAACAATATTTAGTACATATTAAATTTTGAATGCATGTAAATAATAATTTGAACAAACTCATTTATGTGTGTGTGTAGTATCAATGTTTTTATGGTATTGGAAATTGTGTACTCCCTATTACATGCCAGACTTTATCATTTTATTTTTAATATTTTGAGGTTTTTAGTGTTCACTAGATTCTTCAGATATAGAAATGGAAATTGAAGCACAGAGAGGTTAAATAAAAGGACCATGTTAGCATAGCAGATAGACAGTGAGATAGGATTAAATTCCAGCAGTTTGGCTGCAGAAACCACTGAGGTATTAGAATAGAAGAATAAAAATTAACAATTGAAGCATCTTGCTTAGGGTTAATTTATTCATTTACATATTTACTTTCTTCTTCACATTTTTGACTTTCATATATTTTCTACAAGAAGGCTACACCATTTGAATAAAAGGCTCATAATTAAAAAGTTAAATACTTGAAGTTATCAAAACATCAGAATTCATTTTAAAGCTTTATTGAAGTATAATGAATACATAATTCTATTCATTCATCAACATTATGTAATTCAGTGAATTTTGCATACCTCCTCAGGTTGTGAAGCCATGATCACAATCAAATTTGGAAATATTTTCATTACTTAAAAAGAAACTGAGATTTCATTAGCAGTCATTGCCCATTCTGGTTACTACCTCCCCCAACCTTGGTCGCAGGTTCCACTAGTGTACTAAATCTGCTTATGTTTGACTAAAACAAATGACCTTTTATACAAATCTGGCATCATTTACATTTCTATCAGTAATATATATGGGTTTACATTCTCAATACCCTATTAATATTTATTGCTGTCCATTTTCTTGTCATAACCATAGTATTGTGTAGAAAGTGATATTTTCTTGGAATTTTGACTTGAGTATGCCTCATTTTCAGGCTACAACCACAATAGTGTGTAGAAAGTGATATTTTCTTGGTATTTCAATTTTAATATTCCCAGAATTTATGATGTTCAATGTTTTCATGTATATATTGGTTGTTGTTATATTTTCTTTGGAGAAATGTCTATTCAAATCATTTACTCCTTTCTAAACTTGGTTATTTGACATTATTATTGTTCAGTTGTAGGAATTCCATATATAGCCTTGCTAGTAGATCTTTAATCAGGCATAAAAATTGGAATGTATCAGTCTTATTATTTGAGTATTCTTTTAACTTTCTTAAGAATATGTCCCAAAACACATTGGCTAAACTGATTTTGCAACTTGATGTTTTACTATGAAAATGAGTAAACTTGATTATTAGCATTAATTGTTATGAAATTAAATTTTTTTTCTATATATAGGATTACATTATCTGCAAATAGAAATAGTTTTACATATTTAATAGCCACCGTGATGAATTTTAGTTATGTGGCCTAATTTTCCTCTCTAGCCACCAGTACAATGTGAAATAGAAGTAACAAGAGCAAACATTCCTGTCTTGTTCTTGATTTCAGAGGGATATTTTTAAAGGATTTTATCAATGAGTATAATATTAAATGTGGAATTTTTACACATGCCCTTTATCAGACTGAAGAAATTTCATACTAGTTCTAGTGTTTTGAATGTATTTATTATGCAATTGTATTGGATTTTGTCAAATGTTTCATACTTTTATTGAAATAATAATGTGATTTCTGTTTTATTCTGTTAATGTGGTGCATCAAATATATTCCTCTTTTGTATGTTGAAGGTCCCTTGCCATCTGGGGATAAATTTCATGAAGCCGTTGTGGATAGTCTTTTTTACATATTAACAAAATTGATTTGCTAGTATTCTGTGGAGGATTTTTGTCTCTACAGTCCTAGTAGGTGTAAAGAAATTTTTATATATTTTATTTTATTTTATTAGTGATATATGAAAATAGAATCCATTTTGATATAGTTATTTAAACATGGAGTATATCTTATTCTAATTAGAACCCAAGTCTTGTGGATGTACATGAGGATTAGATTCACTTTTGGGATTTCAGGACTCATCAAGAATGACTATATGAGCATGAGGAGCTGTAGCATACAATGGGTTTCATTTAGATGGCACTTTGACAGGTATTCATTTAAGGTAGAATCCTCACAGCATGAGACTTTCCAGACACAGCAGTGCAGAGCTACCTGCCACTCAGAACGCAAATGGTACCTCTCTGGGTCAAGGGGATAGGAGAGTCCTTACATGTCAAGATGATGATATTAGCAGAATAATGGGAGACTTGGGTCAGAGAACTCTTAAAGGCAGCAGTGGCTTGGGCTGTTTTATAGTCTCAAGGATTTTCTTTGCTATAGATATCAGATTTGTAGTGCAGTTTTTGCAGTATACTAAACAGGTGGGCTTTAGATGGCTAAAATTCTGCTTTTCTGGACAATACCTAAAGTAATTAGATATGTAAAAAAATGAGATTTTTAAGAGAGGGCTTTCAAGCTAATGGTCTCAACTTGCTTGAAGAAATAAACAGCACATGGCCTACATACAGAGATCATCATCTTATTTATATGATAATCAGAAATATCAGTCTGTATTTTTACTTTCTTTTGATGTGTTTATCTGTTGTGAGGGGGTACCAAAGTATTATTGTCCTGATATTCCTTCCTTTTATGTAATTTGTAGTAGTTTAACAAAGTTTGCTGTTACATCTCTTTAAATATTTGGTAAAGTCCATTCTAAACCCAGTTCTTTCTAGTCTTTGTGGAAGTTTTTGATTGCTAATTTAATGTCTTTACTCTTTAAAGATGTTTAAAAAATATTTTGTATACCTTGAGTCACTTTTAATATTTTGTGTCAGGCTCTCCATTTAAAGCTCAAATGCCTAACATTCTGATCCATAATTGCTCATAGTTTTTTATTTATGGTCATTTTTATTTATGTAAGATTAGTAACAGTATTCCTTTTGCAAGATGTTAGCAATTTGAGTCTTCTATTTTTTCTTAGTGTACTGTTCATTAATTGTATTCATCTTTTCAACCACTTTATTTTTGTTTATTATTTTCTATTATTTTTCTCTTCTGTAGTCCATTTATTTACACTTCAGTATTTATTACCTTTTTTTTTCTACTTGTATTAGATTTAGTTGTACTATCTTTTTCCAGATTTTTAAAGTGGAAGACAAGGATATTGATTTTAGATATTTTCAATTTTTATTGTACTTTTCAAGCACCAAATTTATATTTGACTGTTTTCCATAATTTCTATTTGTTTATTGATATTCTCTATCTGATTAGACAATGCAATTTTTAATTTTTCAGACATGGTTTTATTTTTTAAAATAAGTGTATATATAAACATACATATGAATTTGTATGTATATTTATATACATATATGATTTAAATTCTTTACCTAGTGACTCCAAAATCTGCAATTTTTCAGAAAAATTATTTATGGCTTCCCTCTCACCTCAACATATGTGCATACTTTCCTATTTCTTTTGTTGTTGTTGTTGTTGTTTTTGGTACCAGGGATGGAATTCAGGGGTACTCAACCACTGAGCCTCATCCCCAGCCCTATTTTATATTTTTATTTAGAGACAGAGTCTCACTAAGTAGCTTAGCACCTCACTGTTGCTGAGGCTGGCTTTGAACTTGTGATTCTCCTGTCTCAGCTAGGATTACAGACGTGCACCACCATTCCCAGCTATACTTTTCTATTTCTTTGCATCTCCTATAAATTAACAACTGAGCATTTTAGATTTGTATAACAAATTGCAACAAACTTGATATCAGATGTCTGTATTCCCATAATCTACTTTGGTCCTTTTTGATAATTATTTGTTTAGCAATTATCATGGAATACTGTATAGATTTTCTATTCCCTTTATTGTGTGGTTACTGAGTTTTTGCTACCTTTTCAAAACTAGAGCACTTGTGTTTATTTTTTTGTCTTCCTTCCTAAGGCACATGCCTGAGTCAGTACAGTTTAGTAGTCAGTCAATGACTGGCCAGGTATCCTTAAGTGTCTTGAGTGTATGTCTTGCACTCTTTGACAAGGGAATCTGGGTGAGAAAACACACCTTAAAATTACAGATAGTTCACAAGATAATCTTAATTTTTAATTACCACTTTTGCAGTCAGAAATTAGTGCTAGGTGACTTTTACCTCTCTCGTCTTCCTTGGGCATGTGTATGTGGCATGTGCACAATCAGGTGCATACATTCAGTCATTTAGGTTAATATGAGTATGACAAAGCATATAAAAACTGCTTATATATCTTCAAGTTTACAGTTTTGCAACTTCAGAATAGATATAGAATGAATCTGAGAGCCTGAGAGCTTTCTTCAAATGATCAATGACTGGAAATTAAACTGTAACTGAATAGTGAAATAGACACTTAAACACTTTTTCTTATGTATATAAAAATATTTTAAGGTATAGTTTTTAAAAAGTTCATTGCTTTTGTTACCTTAAAGATATTTGCTTGAGCTTTCCTAATATTTGATGAAAGAATAAGATGTTGTATATTTTTCTGACAATAAAACTTTTTCATTAATGGAGATAAATATATTAGGTTTATGCCTTGCATACTAACATACAAAAGTAAAGTTACTAATTACCAACAAGGACAAAATACTTGTTTTAATAAGTTTTTTCATAGTTGTGACCATAAAACCAGACAAGAACAATTCTAGGGAGGAAAAGTTTATTTAGGAGCTCAAAGTTTCAGAGGCCTCAGTCCATGGATATAGCTGGCCTCATTCCTTGGGGCTTGAGGTGAGGCAGAACACCATGGTGGAAGAGTGTGGTGGAGGGACGCAGCTCACTTGATGATGGTCAAACAGAGAGAAAGACAGACTGTGGCCCCATATACAAATTATATACCCTCAAAACACTCCCCCAGTGACCTGCCTCCTCCAGCCATACTCTACATTCCGACGGTTACCACCCAGTTAAGCCCTATTTGTGGATTAATGCACTGATCAGGTTAAGGATCTCATAACCTAGTCATTTCACCTCTAAGCTTTTGTACATTGTCTCACACAGGAACTTTGGGCAAAATACCTCTTATATAAACATGAAATAATGTACATAAATATGATAATATGTTTTGCAGCTTTTTTTCTTGTATTTTAATAAAATTTTACAGTAAGATGAAAAATGTACTCCTATTGTTTATAGTATATTACTATTACAAAAAGTTTCAGATTTAAATACTACCTTTGGATTTTTGTGCACTATATTTCTAATAATAATTTAGAAACATTTTGTTTTGTGGTACTGGTGATCAAACCCAGGGTCTCATACATGCTAAATAATCACTCTACCACTGAGCTGAATCCCTAACTCAATATAATTTTGTTTTTTAATAACATTAACATAAGTGAAAATCAAACCTCAAGCTAAGCCTCTAAACTTGTTAGGAATCATTTTTTTCCCATATTTAATTTATTTATTTGTTCTATTTAGGTTTACATGATATCAGAGTGCAATTTGATTCATTGTACACAGATGGAGGACAGCATTTCTCTGTATGTAAGTGATATAGAATCACAACATACATGCAGTCATACATAAAGCTAGGGCTATGATGGCCATTATATTCCACCATCCTTACTTTTCCCATGCCCCCTCTACCCTTACAACCCTGTGAACAGAGTTCCTCCTTTGTTCCAGGGTCCTTCCCCACATTATGGATCAATATCCACTTATCAATGAGGATATGCAGCATTTGGTTTTCTGAGATTGGCTTACTTCAATTAGCATGACATTCTCCACCTCCATCCATTTACCTGCAAATGCCGTAATTTTATTCTCTTTTATTACTGAGTAATATTCCATTGTGTATATATACCACAGTTTCTTTATCCATTCATCTGTCAAAGGGCATTTAGGTTGATTCCACAGTTTAGCTATTGTGAATTGAGCTTCTATAAACATTGAAGTGGCTGTGCCAGTGTAGTATGCTGTTTTTAATTCTTCTGGGTATAGACTGAGGAGTGGGATAGCTAGGTCAAATGGGGATTCCATTCCAAGTTTTCTAAGGAATCTCCATACTGCTTTCCAGATTGGTTGCACCAATTTGCAGTTCCACCAGCAATGTATGAGTGTGCCTTTTCCCCCATAACCTCACCAGCACTTATTGTTGTTTGTATTCTTGATAACTGCCATTCTGACTGGCGTGAGATGAAATCTTAGGGTAGTTTTGATTTGCATTTCTCTGATTGCTAAAGATGTTGAACATTTTTTCATATGTCTGTTGATCAATTGTATACCTTCTTCTGTGAAGTTTCTGTTGAGCTCCTTGGCCCATTTATTGATTGGGTTGTTAGTTTTTTTGGTGATAAGTTTTTTGAGTTCTTTATATATCCTAGAGATTAGTGCTCTATCAGATGTGTGTGTGACAAAGATTTGTTCCCAGACTGTTGGCTCTCTGTTCACTTCATTGATTATTTCTTTTGCTGAGAAGAAGCTTTTTACTTTGAATCCATCCCATTTGTTGATTCTTGACTTTACTTCTTGTGCTATAGGAGTCTTGTTAAGGAAGTATGGTCCTAATCCGACATGATGAAGATTTGGGCCTATTTTTTCTTCTATTAGGCATTGGGTCTCTGGTCTGATTCCCGGGTCCTTGATCCACCTTGAGTTGAATTTTGTGCATGGTGAGAGATAGGGGTTTAGTTTCATTTTGCTGCATATGGATTTCCAGTTTTCCCAGCACCATTTTTGAACAGGCTATCTTTTCTCCAGTGTATATGTTTGGCTCCTTTATCTACTATAAGGTAACTCTATGTAAGTGGGTTTGTTTCTGTGTCTTCTGTTCTATACCTTTGGTCTACATGTCTATTTTGGTGCCAGTACCATGCCTTTTTTGTTACTGTAGCTTTGTAGTATAATTTAAGGTCTGGTATTGTGATGCCTCCAGCTTCACTCTTCTTGCTAAGGATTGCTTTGGCTATTCTGGGTCTCTTATTCTTCCAAATGAATTTCATGGTTGCCTTTTCTATTTCTATAAGGAGTGACATTGGGATTTTAATTGGGGTTGCATTGAATCTATATAGTGCTTTGGGTAGTATGGTCATTTTGACAATATTGATTCTGCCTATCCAGGAGCATGGGAGATTTTTCCATCTTCTAAGGTCTTCTTCAATTTCTTTCTTCAGTGTCTTGTAGTTTTCATTGTAGAGATCTTTCACATCTTTTGTTAAATTGATTCCCAAGCATTTTATTTTTTTGAGGCTGTTGTGAATGGGATAGTTTTCCTAATTTCTCTTTCAGAAGGTTTATCACTGATGTATTAAAATGCAATTGATATGTGGGTGTTGATTTTATATCCCGCTAGTTTGCTGAAATAATTTATTAATTCTAGAAGTTTTCTGGTAGAATTTTTTTGGATCCTTTAAATATAGAATCATGTTGTCTGCAAATAATGATAGTTTGAGTTCTTCTTTTCCTATTCGTATCCCTTTAATTTCTTTCGACTGTCTAATTGCTCTGGCTAGTGTTTCAAGGACTATGTTGAATAGCAGTGGTGAAAGAGGGCATTCCTGTCTTGTTCCCATTTTTAGAGAGAATACTTCCAATTTTTCTCCATTTAGGATGATGTTGGCCTTGAGTTTAGCATAGATAGCTTTTACAAAGTTGAGGTATGTTCCTACTATCCCAAGTTTTTCTAGCATTGTGAACATAAAAGGGTGCTGTATTTTGTCAAATACTTTCTCTGAATCAATTGATAAAATTGTATGACTCTTAACTTTAAGTCTATTGATGTGATGTATTACGTTTGTTGACTTCCGTATGTTGAACCAACCTTGCATGCCTGGAATGAACCCCACGTGATCATGGTGCACTATTTTTTTGATTCGTTTTTGTATGCGATTTGCCAGAATTTTATTGAGAATTTTTGCATCTATGTTCATCAGGGATATTGTTCTAAAGTTTTCTTTCTTTGATGTGTCTCTGTCAGGTTTTGGAATCAGGGTGATACCTGCCTTATAGAATGAATTTGGAAGGGTTCCCTCCTTTTCTATTTCATGAAATAGTTTGAGAAGTATTGATATTAATTCTTCTTTGAAGGTGTAGAACTCAGCTGAGAGTCCATCTGGAACCGAGCTTTTCTTGGTTGGCAGGCTCTTGATAACATCTTCTACTTCCTTACTTGAAATTGGTCTGTTTAAGTTGTGTATGTCTTCTTGGTTCAGTCTGGGTAGGTCATATGCCTCTAGTCATTTGTCAATGTCTTCAGGGTTTTCTCTTTTACTGGAGTATAAATTTTGAAAATAGTTTCTAATTATCCTATGTATTTCAGTAGTGTCTGACGTGATATTTTCTTTTTCATCACAAATTTTAGTAATTTGGGTTTTCTTCCTCCTTCTTTTCATTAGGGTGGCTAAGGGTTTGTCAATTTTGTTTATTTTGTCAAAGAATCAGCTTTTTATTTTGTCAATTTTTTGACTTGTTTCTTTTATTTCAATTTCATTGATTGCAGCCCTGATTTTCATTATTTCCTGTCTTCTACTTTTTTTGGTGTTGATTTGTTCTTCCTTTTCTAGGACTTTGAGATGAAGAGTCAATTCATTAATTTGTTGACTTTTACTTCTTCTAATGAATGAGTTTAGTGCAATGAACTTTCCTCTTAGCACTGCCTTCATGGCATCCCAGAGATTTTGATATGTTGTATCAGAGTTGGTGGTGGATGTAGTGGATGTACCTCTAGAAGGCAGTTGGAGTGGCCTTGGCTGGGCTTCTATGTCAGTCCCTGAGGGCTGTTTTGCCCTGCTCTTGCACTCCTGCTGGTGAGGGGACTCTGGAGCAGAACTAGGGGCAGGCCCAGGTCTCACTTAGGCAGGGTCACAAGCAGGAGAGTCTGTGTGCTACCGTTACCGTGGGTGTGAGCTCCCCTGGAGCTGGTGGCTAGCAGGTCCTGGTTTGCCTTTAGCTGGGCCCCCCTGGAATTCCCTGAGGGTGGTTTTGGGCCTTCTCTCTCTCCTGTCCACTGGAACTCTGGAGTGGAACTGGGGCCTTACTTGGGTGGAGCCATCTTGGGCTGGGGTTTCTGTGGCCACTCTTATCCTGGGTGTGTGTTTCCCTGTGGCTGGTAGCTATCAGTCTCTGGTCAACTCTTGGCTGGACACCAGTGGAGTTTTCTGAGGGTGGATTTGCGCCCTCTGTGGCTCCTGCTGGTCCACAGGAACTCTGGAGTGGAACTGGGGTGGGCCCAGGCCACACTTGGGTGGGGCCACCTGGCACTGGGGTCTCTGCAGGGACTCTTGCCATGAGTGTGGACTCCTCTGTGACTAGCTGCTAGCAGTCTCTGGTCTCCCTTTGGCTGGACACCCGTGGAGTCTCTTGAGGGCAGATTTGGGCTCTCTGCAACTCCTGCTGGTCCACAGGAATTCTGGAGTGGACTAAGAATCGTTTCTAATAAAATATTAAGTATGAGCTGTTTGAAATAAATTTAAAACAATGTTCTAGAATTTCATACTGGTTATATTAAAAAGGTAATAACTCTTAACCATAGCTTCTCAAAATGAGTACAGACATTATTGCTATAGAAACTTCCTCAAAAAAAAACCTTTACTGATGATTTATGACAAGTAAAATAGATCTTTGAAACATGAGAAATATTTACTCTTCAGAATAATGACAAAGTTTCAAATAGTAAGAAGGTACACTTTGTAAAGATTGAAATGTAAATAACTTGAATTAATGTATCTTATATCATTATTATATTTAGCCTAGCAGTAGATATTAGAATACTTAATGTGATCAAAAGAGATAAATATTCATATATTTATACATATTAATATATGAGCACACACATACACATATAATATTTAAAATATCATATATTGTAAAGAGCAACAATAGGTAGAATAAACATCTAGGAATGGTTAGAATTTTTCTCTTGTTTCATGGTAATATGTACATGTTTTGTCATTACTGGTACTTTATAGATCCTACAGGGGTTAAATATTCTGGTTAGTACTGTAAAAATTGAAAGAAAAATTCTGGAATAATTGAAGAGTTGTAAACATGGTATTTATTACATTAAGATATATACTAAAATTTCAATACATGTTGAATTTCCAGGCATTTTTAAACAAGAGATTTTGATGACCTGTCACATATTTTAAAATTCAGTTTAAAAATAATATATTTTAAGCCAGGTGCAGTGGCACATGCCTGTAACCCCAGCACTTTGGGAGGCTGAGACAGGAGAATCACAAGTTCAAAGCCAGCCTCAGCAATGATTAGGCCCTAAGCAACTCAGTGAGACCCTGTCTCTACATAAAACACAAAATAAGGCTGAAGATGTGGCTTAGTAGTCGAGTACCACTGAGTTCAGTCCCTGGTGTGTGTGTGTGTGTGTGTCTGTGCGCGCGCGTGTGTGTGTATGTGTGTGTGTGTATAGGCTATGCGAGAAAAATAGTAGATTATCTTTTACTTACAAATAAATATTTTTTAAAATAAAAATTAGTGTATATTTATGACAGCTGGCAGAATTAAAAGCAGTGTGTGTAACAATGAAAACCAATGCATTTGAGACATAGAATTTAATTCTAATTAAGTACCTTCTCTACAATGTAAATTAATTTTGTTTACCACCAAAACACCATCTGCTTTTAATAACTGAAAATTGTTAAGAAAATGGAATAGTTTTATTATGTTGAAAAAACTCTTTTATTTTGCTTTAGAAAAATAAAATTAGAATCTTAACTGTTTATACATCATTACAGAATTTTTTAAAAATCACTTATCAATTGTAGGACACAATGATTTCTGCTGAGTTACTTAACTTCGGATATGCATATGTTTGTTTGCATGCATATCTATATTGACATTCATTTCTGCAGAAATTAATCAAATGCATTGTATTCCTCCAGTGAGCAGGGCAATTTACCAAATTATTATATTTTTTCATATATTTCTTCATTGTTTCATTTTTATATTGTATGTATGGATTTTTCTGAGATAACTAAATGGGACAAAAGCACAACCAATACTGACTCACTTTAGGAAAACTTACCAGAAAGCTTTCATAATAGCTAAAACTTGAATTCTGTAATTTTGGCAGTTATTAGTTGTTAAAGTTAGAAGCACACATAATTTGAGTTTAGATATGTTCATCCATTTTTAACTCTATAAAATTAAATAGCATAGTGCTTGGGAATCAATAGTATTGCCATGGTTTTCTTTTCTTGTTGTCCCTATGTGATTAGAGCTTAAAGTTTCTAATCCTGTTAATATTTTCTCAATTGAAAAGTCTTATAATTTGTTTTGCAGAATCATATATATACTTCTTGTGCTATTCAAATTGTTATGCCATAATAGTTTAACAAATCTGTGGAGTAATACCTTGGTGATAATCCTGAGTAAAAATATTCTTAAATCAAAATGCGGATATAGCATACTGCTTTGCTCCATTTCTTCTCCCTTCTTCAATTATTTGGGTATTAATATACTTAACTCCTCCTGGAGGAATTCAAACAAAGAAATTGCATAACTACAAAAGACAAGAAATCTCTTGACAATATCTGAATAAGCTTTCCTTATAATCTGTGAAAATACAGTTCCAACAGAAAATATCATTTCATGTATTTTTTTAAATGACAGCAACTGAGTACTGTAAAGAATCTGTTTAATTAGTTGATTTTAAAATCCTTTTTGAGCTAAAGTTATTTTAACTGATTTGTTATATAGTGAAAAAAACAGCATTCAGCATCATTTGATTATTTTATTTTATTATTTCTCATGATTGTTTTGGCTTATATTGTTCTATAATCTCTTAAATTTTTTCATTGTTATTCAGACTTTATGTAACTCTGAGATTTTTTTAAGATAAAACGAATGTAAGAAAAACACTTACTGGAAGTTCAGTGAAATCATCCAAATCTGCTAATAGTTCCAAAGACATAAAGCGTAAAAGTACAAAAACAATAAGATTATATTTAATGACAGCTTCACATGAGATAAAATCAGTTTCTCAGTAAAGTGTAAGAACAGGGTAGAAATTCTTAATTGTAAAGAGAAGTGAATAATTTAATAATGCAGAACCTAGAGTAGAAGCGGGGAATAGAAAAGGACTTAACATATGAAAATATTTCAGTGTGATTTGTACAAATTAAACTTTAACAACTGTGTAATCAACCTGATTTCTTTAGCATTTTGAGTATTGAGCTACTCAGACAAATGTTGTAGACTACCACAAATCCTTCCTACTTCACCCATTAAGAATTGGGTGTCTAATTGGGGTCTAATTCTATTCTGGAATCTGGGTTTGTCTAAATTCTTTACTTGATCGATTGAATGTGTGGAAAGGTACATTCTGGAGTTCCCAATGCTACTTCATAAGAAATCTCGAAGCCAGTCCTTTAGGAAGGCTGCCACTAGGGGAAGCCCATCACTATGAAAGATGTCTGAACAACCTTGGGGCAGGTCTGTCACGCTGTGAAAAGAGAGAGATAAAGAAAAAGAGAGGCCAGTCAGCTTTGGCTGGTCCAACCTGCCTAGATCAAGTGTTCGGTGATTGAATAAACCATATTGGATCAGCCAGCAGCCAAAACTGAGCCTCACACATGTGGCTCCAGTTAAGCTACGATGGCCATTTCCATTTATTTTAGTCACCTAAGCTCATTGTGGAGAAGAGATAAGACCTCTCTGTTGTGACCTGCACAATGTCTTATCCATAAAGTTGTAAACATATTGAAATGTTTTTTTCTATGACTATATTTTCTGGTGATTTCTTTTGCATTACAGACACCAAAATAACATTTAATAGAAATAATATAGTGAATAACTGTAAAAAACATAAAAATGCTTTCATAGTTCACATTCAGTATGACAAAATGGATAACATTAACCTAATCATCTTTGGCCAAAGGGCATTTGTGCTAGTTTCTATGTGTTGTATATGTCCTTGTGCATTTTGGGTGACGGGAGATCAAATTGGAAAGTGCAGGGATCTGGAACTCTATTTTTATATTTCATGTACAAATTGTTGTGGATTTGTCCTGAATCATTGTTATACATTCTTTGGTTTAAAATCTTTAATATTACCACAATAAAACAGATAACTAAAAAAATCAGATCTTTAAAAAGGAGTTAAGAATATATAGGGCTA
>CM053409.1:100242025-100264397 GCA_028644305.1 Xerus rutilus | reverse complement strand
GCCAATTGGAGTAAAACGTTAATCCTATGAACTCTGAAAGCCTCTAGCCCCACTGACCACTGTCAGACGTGAGGGATCAGCATCCCAACACCAGTGTCAGTGCCACCATCTGCTGTGTACTACAGTGGGGGAGAGTGGGTCAGCTGGATGAAAAGTAGGTTTGCATATTTCTCTCCAGTATCAAACTTGATTAGTTAACAAATAATCCCTGAATTTGTATATTTGAATTGTTATCCTCCATAAGCAATGGAAATATTTTACAGGTTGAACCAAACCCTATTAAATTAAAGATTAATTTGCTTAACTCCTATTGGACTAAAGGCTTGCTTTAGTCAATCTGTTCTATTATTATTATTATTATTATTACTGTTTCTTCACATCTTGCTCTATTGAAAGGAAAAAAAATATGTAGGCTATGCCATAGCATTATACTTTTAGGTTCATACTTTTAGGTATATGATGCAAGTTAACATCTATTTTAAATTCAAATTCTTTACTTGGGTCCACAATATAACCCAATTTAATTTTCTCATACAGTGAGTACTGATTTTCAAAATAAATAAAATTGCATTAAAATTATTGAATATCATCATATTGTGCTATTATTTTTTAAAATACATAAAAATTATTCATCATTGAAACAGAATTACATTTCTAAAGGAAATCCACATTATTTTTTAAGATATATGAGGGTAATATGATATGTAATGAAAATAATTCTATTAATTCAATAACTTACACTTTATAAATTAGGTCAAAAACATATCTGCCTGATCTCAAATCCTGTGTTTCTACTGTTCAGTGTTCTAAATACTATGCCATATTGGTTCACAGCATAAGTGCATATTTTAATGTCTGAGCCCAAGTGACCCAAATGCCAAATGTGTTTTTAATATAGCATACACAGAACAGAAAATTAACTTTTAAACATTTAGTAGCCTGTGATTCATTCTTAACCATTTGTACAACAATCATTAGGTATATGGTATACTCACAAATGCCTTATGAGTGTGAAAAACATTTTGTTTTCCTTTAAAAAAAGATTCAACATAAGTGTTTTTACAGGCACAATTGATAATTAGGATTTTCTTCCCCAAAATATTGAACAGATACATTTCGAATAAAATATTTTAAGACATATATTTTAGTAAAATAATTCCTATTATTAAAATATTTATTTATATATTTTAATGCAGGAAATAATTTTGAATAGATCTACCTTTTTGATAAATCCAGAAAGATACAGAAATGTAAAATATTAGCTGAACAAATTTAGATATTGAGGAAGATTATTAGTTGTCATTAATTTACTGGTTTAAGAAAATCATCCAAATTCAACAATGGTCATTACTGACATTCAATCTTAAAATATTTCTTCGGTTAACACAAGATTGTGTTATTCACAATGAACGCTTAGGATTGAGATAATCTAAGAATATCATTGTAATGAAAAGTAATGCTATTGTTTGTAGCTGGCCTATAAGATGAGTAATATAAAAAATTAAAATAGGTCAAAAATGTTAAATACAATTAGAACATTCATTTAATTCTCTTTTTTATAAAACCTGATATGAAAAAATGATGGAATTTGGTTGATATGTTGAATCAGCAATTTTAGGTTAGAGATGTTTATGTCTATATCATCAAAAGCTATCAAAAATAAATATAATACAATGTTATTTTAAATATATTCTGAAATAGATGAAATAAACTAAAGTAATTCTTAGAAAAGGTCTAATTACTTATAATAGCTGCTTCTTATTGTCCCTTATATTGAGATCTGTTTGGGTAAGTTTCAAGATTGAATATTGACTTGTCATCTTAGAACTATGATTTGGACAAAACATAGGTGTTTCATTTTTTAAATTTATAACATGCTTATAACATGTTCATGCTATAACTTTGCCACGGTCTCCACACAAGTGTCAATTAAACTGTTAAATTAATATAGAAACCAGTGCAATAGAAAGTCTTTACTTTTTCTATTTTCTGACTTCTCTAGATGTCTTGTAAATTCTGGTGTTTGGTTGGCAATAAGTGCATTGTTAGGACAAAGATAAAAATAATGGTAAGCAATAAAACTGAAAATGATTCATGGAATTTAATTTTTATGTGAGCTTCCAATTATTTCCTGTATTAACAATGAAATGAGATGAAACGTTCTTGTACTTGCATGATAATCCTAATGTATCTGAAAGCCTAATCTCTTATGTATAGCACTCAAATATGTATTTGTAAGATTTCCGTGGTTGTATAATTTGATATTTAAATTTTTATGAGAATTTCTTCTTCAGAATATAAATAAGTAACTTACAGAAAGTGCACAATAATAAAACACAGAATATATTTGTATACTGAAGATACATCTATTCACCAATTGACTCATATTTTCAATTAAACCTTAACGAAAATCCAAGTAGGTTGTTTTCAAAAATTGACAAGCTTGTTATAAAATTTATATGAAAGTAAAAATGACTAAAAATAAGTTTCATCTGATGCCACCACATCAATGCTTATAGCAGCATAATTCACAATAGCTAAGCTATGCACCAACCTAGTGCCCTTCAACAGATGAATGGATAAAGAAATTGTTGTATATATACACACAATGGAATATTACTCAGCCCTAAGGAAGAATGACTTTATAACATCATCCAGAAAATGGGTGGATTAGGAGACTGCCATGCTAAATGGAGTAAGTCAATCCCAAAAAACCAAAGGTCAAATGTTTTTGCTGATACGTGGAAGCTAAATCACAATAAAAGGGAGACAAAAGTAGTTCGGTGGATTGGACAAAGGAGAATGAAGGGAAGTGAGATGGTAGATGAAAAGGAATGACAGTTAAATGAATCTTTCGTAACTTTCCTATGTTTGTATATAATTCCACCATAGTGAATCTCACCATAGTGTATACCCACAAGAATGGGGTCCTAATTAGAATAAGAAATGTTCCATGCTTGTATAATTTTATCAAAATGGATTCGACTGTCATGTATAACTAAAAAGGACCAATAAAAAATTAAATATATAAATAAATAAATGGGAAAAAATGAAACTCATAGTGGAAAACATTAAATCTTTTTGCAGCTGGTCCGCAGAAACTAATTAACCAGAAGAATTAAATATAGTGGGCAAGAAAATGTTGAATATCAATACAACATTCCTTTTATTGTCTTTTAAATAAAATGACCTAAAATGATTATCTTTGTCCATTTTTTCATAAGAAAATGAAATAATGGAATGTAGGTCAATATTCTGTACTAGATTACTATTTAAATTAAAGATGGTTTATGCTTATACTGTCAGAAGCTGTCAAGAAATAAGTAAACATAATGAAACTGTTATATTAAACACATTCTCAGACAGATGAAATAAAACATAGTTTTTGGGTCTATTTATTCCTAACACTTGGGTACACCTTATGGTTCTTTATATCATAGATCTGTTGTGTAATTTATTGAGATGGAATATTCACTTAACATCTCAGAACAATGATTTGTGCTGAATCAAGAAGTATCTTAGTTTTAATTCATAACTTTTTTTTTCCTTTTTGCAGCTTGTATTTTAAAATGTATAATTTAAATCTTTATTGGGCACCCAGGAAGTAAGTGTATGTGTGTGTGTGTGTGTGTGTGTGTGTGTGTGTGTGGTGTTCATGCACACACATTTGTATTGTGAGTCAATATGCAAGTCATTTTTTTGACAAAGCATATCTTACATGTGAAGTCACGTTTCTTTCACAATTTCTAATACATTGTAGAAGTTTGGTAAATATTTGACTGACTGTGACTGGCAAAACTAAAAATTACGCAGATTTGTTGGGGTTCAAAACGATGGTAGTGATCTTTAGAGACTGAAATCAAATAAGGCTAGACATCAGAGAGGTAATGGTTGAAGACTAATATCAGAGGGAAAAAAGTCAAAGAGAAAATAAAGACAGTGGAAATTGGGGTTGTACTTATTTACCAAGCTACAACTACTTGTCCATTTGTTATTGATCCACTTCAGGTGCCTTTGAAGCAAATGGCCTGGTTTCTTAAGGATCAGAGATGGATCACTTGTGGCATGAGGTACACAGAACACATTTTAGTGAATTGTCAAAAGTGTTATTCCAAGAAGGACTTAGAAATAAAATTGTAAAAAAATTTAAAATGTATAAAAGACTTAAAAAAAGATAAAAATAAGAAAAAAGGCACTTATTCAACTTATATATTTAAAATTAGAACATCCAATGGTTTTTTGAAATAAAAATAATAAAGATTCTAAGAGTAAGAGATATGTTCGTTGTACTTTCAAAAGAAGAAAATAAATTTTCTGCAGCATATATTATATAATGAAAATTTAATGCACCTGAATATCAAAGACCCTCATTTGACCCATAAAAACAAAAGCTATGAACAAACCTCTAGGCATTAATGGAAGTCAAGCATGAAAAAATGCTTTTTTATGCTAACTATTTGGGCTAATTCTTGTACAAAGTGATAAATCCAATAAATTAGAAATAGACAATCTTATTAAAGAACTTCAGGTAAATATTTAAAATTACTTAGAATTGATGTGTTTTATGGGTTCAAACAATGTTTCTGAATTGATCATAAGTATTCCTGAGATAATAATGCCTCAGAGAGAATATATTTTATATCCCATATACAATCTCATATATATCATATTTGTTTAAATGTCAGCTCACAGGTCAGAAACAGCAATATACAATGGAGGGCTCTAGATTTCCTATTTAAAAAGTATAATTTAATTTCTGAAAAAAATAAGACAAGATTTTTTTTAAAACTAAAGCAATCACAAATTAATTTTTTCCAGGTGGGAAAAAGTCCTGATAAGGGCACTGAGGGTATTTCATAATAAAATCTTATTTCTAAGATTGAACATGAATCCTCACACTTTCTCATTTGGATTCCATGGCACCACAGATTTCTTCTTATCTTGTTTCATCAATGTCTTGAAGGCTGCTTCTTACCCAGACTTTATATGTTGAAATTCTTCCAAGGTCAGTCTTTAGATCATTTCATTACTTTTTAATCCCATGAATTGTTGGTAAATGAGTTTTTATCTGACTTTTCAATCTTCTATTGTATGAATATTTTATTTACTAACATTTTATTAATGTATTCTAACTTAATTACATTGGTATGGTAAGGCTTTATCCATGTAGTACTGATTCTATGAAATCTATTGATATTTACTATATGACTAGAATAAAGTAAATTTCCTCAATATCTTTTGCTGTATTTCAAGTTTAATTATTTCAAGGTCAATTATTTCAAGGTCATTAATTATGCTATTTAACACTTCCTTGTTCTTCATAATTTTTTGTCTGTCTTTTCTGTTCAGGGTGTCAAAAAGTAAAATCAAGATGTCAGTAGAGTTCAATTTTCAACTGAGAATTTGGGGAAAAAATCTTTTTAGGTTTGTTCTTTTTGTTGATCTAATTCTACTCCTTGCAGTTGTGAAATTGGGGTCCCTGATTCCATGTTGTCAACTGTTGGCCACTTTTAGCTTCCAGATGTCACTTATCACATGCCCCTCATTTTCAGTCTGTCAGATCCTCTTACTTGCAAACTGGAAATTTTTCTAATACTAATGAAAGAAATTTTGATGGTTTAAAGAAGTGATGTGATTTGGTCTAGTACACTCAATCCATTTTAAGGTCAACTGTACCATACAATATAATTGAATGACAAGAATACAAGCCATTATAATCTCAGTCTTGGGAATTAGGCATGGTGTATATTGCAGTAAGTGGATAGAAAATGTGGGGATCATTCTAAAATTCTACCTACCATATATATTATAGCATCCAACCTCACTGGAGAAAATAGTACAACTGTCTCTTGATCTTTTTCTTAGTTCATCTTGTATATATTTGATTGTCAAAGTTTCTTGGATTCAGAATGAAAACAGATACTTCCCATCTTCCATCTTTGTTCTGGAATAGTTTAATTATCTTTTCCATGACCATTTAAAATGATTACAGATTGAAATGATTGGAAACTGTCTTCAAAATAATTATTTGTTAGTTTCAAAAAATCAATCTATGGGTATTTTCAAATATTGGACATGTCATTGTTTTTAAAAATGCACTTTATTTTAATTTTTACTACTGTTAAATGTTGCATATTAGACTTTTTTAATTTAAAAATGTGTGATTTTAATGTTTGGTGGTTAAATTACTCTTATTTTCTAACATGTTTTCTTTAAATTTATTTTCTTTCTCTAAAACTAACTTAATAAGGTATTTTATATAAAATTTTGAGTGCTGTACCATTTCTTTCATTCATTTCACACCCCTGTCTATTTACACAAATGAATTCTTTTTGGTTTTTCTTCAGTTAGAATTCCCTATTTGATAAACATAATAACTTTTATTCTGTAATTTTTAAATCTTTCCCGTGTGTCAAATGTTTCTCAGTTTTCATAACTATATTACAAACACCTAACTTCTATTGTAAACTTACTATTTTTAATTTAGTTTTTAATTCAGTTGACCAAATTATTTTTAGTACTTTTTTTTTTTTTTGGTACTGGGGATTGAACTCAGGGGTACTCGACCACTGAGCCACATCTCCAGCCTTATTTTGTGTTTCATGTAGAGACAAGGTCTCAGTGAGTCGCTTGGCGCCTCGCCGTTGCTGAGGCTGGCTTTGAACTCGCGATTCTCCTGTCTCAGCCTCCCTAAGTGCTGAGATTACAGGCTTGAGCCACAGTGCCCAGCTTATTTTTAGTCTTTTTTCATGTTAGATCCCATTCTAAAGTTCATTGCTTTAAAATCACTCCATTTATTTACATACACTTTTTAACAGTTTGAAATTTGTAAAATAGTCATGAAGATAAAAGTTTTCATACAGCACAAGCCCAATTTTCCTTTATGAATATTTTACATTAGTCTGATCTATTTGTTAGAATAAAAAATTCAACATTGATAATTATTATTAATTAAAGCCCATGCTTTGTGCAGTACTCAATCTAGAATACACATTACATTTAGTGATCTTGTTTCTAAATTTTTTGGAGGGTGGGCATTGTCAGTAACTCAAAATTTTTTTTTATTTGATAACTGTCTTAGGATCCTATTACTGTGGTTACAAATTACAACAAACTCAGACACAAAAATATTATATCATAGTTCTGGAAATTGGTGTCACTAGTGCAAAGTTAAGGATACAGGAGAAATGTTTCCCCTGGGATTCTGCCTGTCTTTGCCTTTGCCGATTTCCAGAGGCTGCTTATGTGTCTTGCTCACGATCCCTTCCTTGTTCATTCCAGTTCCTCCCTTCTCCTATTTTTCAGTCCTCACTATCCTATCTCTCTTATAAGGATTCTTGAAATTATATTGGGCCACCCCGGTAATGAATGGTTACCTCTTGATTTCATGGTTCTTAATTCAATCATATAATAAATCACATATTACCACTGTATGTCTACACTGTTTCAGAAATGTGGGAAAAGATCTCCAAATATTTACATCTTCCTTATTTGTTTTTCATTGAAGGTTTGTGATTTTCCCTATGTATGCCCTATACATTCTCTGTCAGGTTCACAAATTATTTTCTTTTTTGATACTACTGGTTTTGTTTGCTTGCTTGTTTTGTTTTCATAATTTTAAATTCCAATTATTCATTACTAGTATATGGGAAAATAGTTTATTTAGTACATTAACATTGTTCACTGCAATCTTGCTATATTAACAATAGTTCCAGGAGTTTGACAGTTCTTCAAAATTGTCTAATCTTTTTATCTGCGACAGAAGGCAGTTCTATTTATTTTATTCATTTCTGTATACTTTGGTTTACTGTTCTTGTCTTGTTACACTGGCTAGATCTGAATGAATGAAAATTCTTTTTCCTTTTTGTTTTCTCTGTTTTTGTCTTGGTTTTTGTGGCTAGAGTTTCATAAATTATTTTTTTTCTTTCCACAAATTAGCTTTTGGTTTTCCTGTTTTCCATTTTATTGATTATTGTTGTGATTTTTTTGTTTTTCTTTAGTATTTTTTAAGCCTAAAGTATTCTTTCTTCTCTATTTTCCAAGGCAGAAGTTTAGATTATTGCATTTTGATCTTTATTCTTTTCTAATATGTTCATTTAATGCTATAGTTGTTCTCTAAGCCCTATTTTTGCTGCATTCCACAAAATTGGAAATCATCCTTTAGTTTATAAACTATATAAATATAATTTTATTTCTATTGGGAATTTTCCTGACTTTCTCATAAAGACAAAGTATAAATCTATCCATATTTAAATTTTCAAACATTTTCTAGTATCACTTTACCTAAGATAAATATCTGAGCATTGCTCCCTTGTGGTGACAATTCTTACCACATTACCGTTGTTGGTAAAATATTTCTTTTCTTACTTCATATGAAAACATAAACTCTTAGATCTTCCCAAGACTTTCATTTTAATTATTTAAAGTGTTTTACATACATTTATGAGAAGAAATAAAGGCAGAGATGCACACTCATTTCATTTTGGCTGTGAAATTTCATGATTGTGGATGACAGATTAGTAACTTTTTTTATTTTCCTTTGTATATTTGAATTTTTTCTTGGCAGTGTGTTATATTTGTAAATAAAAATGTCACCTAAAACAAGCAGAAGAGTAAAATGCATTCTTAAACTGTGGTTCTTTAAATATTTACGTAATAAAGTTATCTTTTATGTGTAAAACAGGTAGTATATTTTATGTTTCCCAGTTCATCGGCTTCAAGGCTTGATTGACATCTGGTGTTTTGTACATCCATTTGTAGACAAACATTCGAGTTATTTATATGTCATATATGTGTAACTGCTTTCAAGATTCTCTTGTTGTCCTTTTATACTATGCTTTCATTGTTATATTTTTATCTCAGTTGTCTAGAATATAACCTTGTGCAGAGAATGTGTTTTCCATGAAGTTTATGTGGTTGATATGCTTTCCAAGATTTGCATATCTAAAGAGTATCTTTTGATTACCTTCACACATGAATAACAAAGTGGCTGTGTTCTGAATTCATACATCATAAATCTTTCCTTTCAAAATAATGGAGCAATTTTCCTTTTGTCCTTTGACATTTTGTGTTACAGAAGATAAACTCAAGACATTTTCTTCTTTTTCCATATTAATCAATTGGTTCTCTTAGAAAAATTAGGAATTTTTAGTATTATTTAAATATTTTTATTTTTTCAAAATTTATTGAATTTTTAAAATATTAATCATTTGATTTTAAACAAGCAAATGGCTTAGCATGTGTTTATTACAAACCTTGAACCTTTAACTTCTCTGTGTTTCAGTGTTTTTGCAGTAACACCAATATTTTGTTCTCAATCTTAACACATAATTTTCTCTTTTATGATTTCATTTCCAACCTTTTATTTTATTAAATATGGAATATTTTCTACTTTAATTAAATGTTTTCAATTCTATAACTTACAATAAGGTAGTTATATTTGGTACTTCTTGTAATACTTGAAGAGTTCCTTTGTTTTGATTTCTTTTTTAAGTGTCTAACTTTATCTATGAGGTCCTTTATTTCCTTTCAGAGTATATAAATATTATATTCATCACTATTTTACAAAATTTGTACTTTCTTATTTCAAATCACAGAATCAGCGTTTTTTTGTTTTTTACATTAAATAATTTCTAAAATTTCTATTAAAATAAAGCAATTCCTCTTCTCTTCAGAAATGTTTATATACCACCTTCTGAATATTGATTAAAATTCCTGTATCTCAAATTTTTGTTCCCTTTCATTATGGCTTATCTTTACACCTTCTTCCTTATCTCCCTTCTGCCTTCTTCCTCATTTTTCCTTCATTTTTCATTCACATACATTAATTATTCTCATGCAATTTTTCCTAAAAATGAAAATAAAATGCCACAAGAAAGGAGAAATTGATATTGAGTTGTTGTTTTCATGATCAGTTTTTATCTTCTGGTGAAAAAAAGAAAAAAGAAAGTGGTATAAGAGTAAATTACCTAACATGGATAGATTAATCACCATTTTTACACTAAGTAAAATTATTTTTTGTGCACAGATGAAAAATACAATTAAAAGGTGAAAATAGGATTAACAGTGTGATTATTTTAGACATCGGAACTTTAAATATTATTTTGAAAATGGTGTTTCCATGACTGGAATTCTTCCTGTTCACTCCTGATTCTTATTAGTACCATCTAAATCTAGGCTGCTATTTCCACAGGGCTTCTACCAGTACATTTAAAGGTATTTCAAGTAAGTTTGCAACCATGCTGACAAAGAATCTCTACAAAATTATTTTAGAATATTAATCTTTTTATCATCCAGATTTCATGCAGTAGAATAGAGCTGTTATAAATGCAATGGGAATAGGAAATTATTCTGAGGCACTGGCAACAACATTTCAAGAAAATTCTCCTCAATAAGCCTGTGAGGAAATAGTCATCTATACATGGAACTGCCTAGCTGGATCTGCAGGATGACACCTGGACTGCTGTCTACCAGCAGTAACCTTAGTGAGTAGTGGAATTGTTTTTATCCCCAAAATAATCAAGTAGGAAGACAAGCAAAGAAGACTTACCAGGTACTTTTTATTTTACCACTTTAGAAAAGTTTTAGGACCATTTAATATACAATTTAATACTTTTTGGGTCTTCTTTGGTTGCCATGGAGAGTCTAATATATATACTTTACTTTTTTTTTCTTTTGTTTTTTTTTTAGTACCAAAGATTGAACTCAGGGGTACTCTACCACTGAGACACATTCTCAGCCCTATTTTGTGTTTTATTTAGAGACAGTGTCTCACTGAATTGCTTAGTGCTTTACTGTTGCTGAGGGTGGCTTTGAACTCGTTTCAATGTGTGTTTAGGAAAAAGAATGAAGAAGCCTTTGTATATTGACATGAAAGATCTCTCATGAATACTAAGTTAAAAAGCAAGATGCAGAACAGTGCAAATGACACTTTTTTTAAGGAGGTAAAAAATATGAATACTTAATTTCCTTGTGTCATGAAATGGCTCTGGAGCTTTTATTTTTTATTTGGTGGAGAGATGAGGCACTGCCAACTGGGAGTAAACCTAGTGGAATTCTACCACTGAGCTACTTCCCCAGCCCTTTTTGTTTTTTGTTTTGAGACAAGATCTTGTTAAAAAACAAAAGTACAATGGAGTGTAAGGTAAACGATAAAGGAATTACACAAGTGAGGATTAGGCAAAAAAATAAAAAACAAAAAGCCATGTTTTTATTAAAAGTTTTAAATATATAAATGCAAAATCAACTTAGAGTTAATTTCATTTAAATGTAAGATAGCATAGTACAAAGTATTTATCTGCCATATTTGGAGGTGCATACCCATAATCCCAGCTACCTGGGAGGCTGACACAGGAGAATCTCGAGTTTGAGGCCACTCTGGGCAACTGAGTGAGACCCTGTCTCAAAGTAAAATAAAAAGGGTTTAGGATATAGTTCAGTGGCAGAGCACTTGCGTGGCATTCAGAAGACCTGTGATTTAATCTCAAGTATCACATATGCAAAAATAAAATTATCTGACCCTCTTTTGTTAGGTCATTCTTATTGCTCCAAAGATTCAGGTTGAGAAGTTAGTTTTTAAGTACCACAAAGAAGAAAGTGATAAGATAAAAATTCTGGAGTATTTTGTAAATGCAGAATGAATGTTTCTCTTACTTTTATGTGTCTTCTAGTATTATGCCAAGTAAAATAAACCTAATTTTTCTCTTAGTGTAGCTCCATTTTTTAATTTATAGATATAATATACACCCCAGAATCAGACTATGTGTATTTATTAAAAAGAAAGTAAATATTGTTAAGATACTAGAGACTTATACTTTCAATAATAAAAAATAGCAATTTATTAGTTTTAAACAAATATAATGTCTTATAATACATGCTATTTGTATTTATATTTAATAGTTTACTATGATCAGAAATTACTATATATGATATGATATGGCTAGATACACTTATATGTGTATATTTGCAATGGATTTGTTGTTTTTTTAATATATATTTACCATATCAAGCAATCTCCTTTAGTGATAAAAAATTTTACATTTTTCAAAATTTTTTATTATGCTATGATTCACTTTAGCTTATATCTATCTATATATTATTAGATTTATGTATTAGGATATCAAATTATTGCTATAGTTATGTATTAGGATGTCAATTTCATCAATGCAAATAATATTTGCACCTTAATTAACTTTAACAGATATTGCCAAGTGGCCCTCCAGAAAGTTGGTCTGACTTTTCATGAAAGCCCTCCTCAAAATTGGCCTTTGTCAATTTTTAGTTTTTTTATTGATTTACATGTATGTTTCTTCCTAAATTTCAACTGGGGCACTTTTTAATCATTTTCTATCTCAATTTGAAGAACTTCATATGTATCAAGTAAGGCAGATATTATCACTTATCTGCCCAAATTGCCTTTTCTCTCTGAATAACAGAACCAAGTATTTTGTTATTCTTTTCTAGACAAGCATTCCACCCTGGCCATTCACTTCTTAGTAAACCAGCTTCTCTCCACCAGCCCTTGAATCTAAATCTGGATTTGTCACTGCTAATCATTATATAACAAATACTTCAGAAAAGGCCATGTGTTGATATTCAAGTCAGAATGAGTATCTATAGGTCAGCTTCTTGAAAAAATGGGGCCCTTACCTCTAGGAGAGATCAAGAGGAATAGACAGTTTTCTTTTACATCTGCACAAGTTTGTATTTATGGACACTCTGAACAAAAAAAAGAAAAAGAAAGAAAAAGAAAAAGAAATCATTCATTTACCAGCCTGAAGATGAAATTGTCTTATTACCAGACATGGTGATATACACCTGTACTCTCAGCTACTGGGAAAGCTAAAGCAGGAAGACTGCAAGCTCAAGGGCAACCTGAGCAGCCTGGAAAACGTAATGAGAACTTGTTTCAAATAAAGTGCTTGGGTGGAAGTCTGAGGCATGAGGATTCAAGTTCTAGGCCATTCTAGGCAAATTAATGAAACTGTCTCAAAATAAAATTGAAAATGGGGCTGAGGATGTAGTTTAGTGATAGAGCCCATCTGAGTTCAATCCCTAGTACCACAAAAAAATAATACGAAATTTAAAAATTTGCCTTACTGATGAAGGCTGTGTGTATTTTTCCTACATTGCATTCATTTTGATGACTCTGGTACAGGTTTGCTGCTGTTCGTTTGATGCAGCACCTGTACTCACTTTGCAGATATCACAATTTTTAAAACTCTATCAATGTGTATTTCTATATTACACATGGGAGAGTTTGGGAAATTATCTATTCTTGAAGCCGATATGTATTGAGTATTTAGCGAATTTAGGCCGAGTGTTGTGATATGCTGTGTCTAATTTTAAAGCAAACTTCAGAATTTATGGTACTATGACCATTTTACAATTGGGCAAAAAGAGATTTCAGTTTTACTTGCCAAAGGTCATGCTGCCAGGAGTATTGGAGCTGGACTGAACCCAGGCAGTGGGCACAGTCATCAGTGTGATTACTCACTTCCTGTGCATCATCGCCATTCCCATTCTCTGAGGTTCATAGTTAAATCTCTCATTAAATGTTTATTTTTAGAGTTTTCATGAAAATTGATCCAAAGTTTTCAAGCTAGATATAAAGAGACTATTTGGGGTTAAAGATTTTCAAATGTTAGCTTCCTAATGATTGTCATCACTCTCTCACTTTTGTCCAGAAGTGAAAATGTTAAATACTCAAGTTTTTTCACTCCCACTCTCAGCAGTCTCTTTTAAAACTTGATCTGTGGGAGTGTAGCACTTTTAGTTCAGACTATTACTATGTTTTCCTTGTCATATATCTTTTATCTCTTCAGTTAAAACAAGTTTAGCACAGATATGGCATATAATTCCTAGGCCTATCCATTTAAGTTTAACTATATAAAGACGCAGTATTATTCACTTGACTGTAGATGCCAGTATTTTAGTTCAAGTCTATTCAAATTCTTTGTCCTGCAAAAGTAATGCACGATGCCTTCTAAAAGTATGTATGGTTATAATTAGAGGTACATTATTTATAGACACATACTAAAATATTTGTATTGTCATCAATTTTACCTGTCAGTCAATGAAAACTTCTTTATAGGTCCAAATCAAATTTTACACAGGAAAAAATTTTAACTTTTTGTTCTTCTACCCATTGTCATTCATTTATGCTCTTTTATCTATCTATATTTCTATCTATCTATGAATTATTGGAATACATATGTATATATATGTGTACATATATATGTGCATGTATTTATATTCCTCTCAACCCTCCATGTTATTCATCTGCATTTCTGATTTCTCATTCTTCATACATTGTCTCTATTTTGCATATATTTCTTCCACTTGATGCCCAAGTCAGTACATCATCATACCCCCTTTTAATTCAAATTCATCTTTTGGACTTTTAAATTACAATAATCTGTGTTATTGTTCTACTAGAAAATTATGTCTAAGAAGCTATAATGGAATGTCCTTCACTGCTACCATTGTTTTTGGTGATCATTGTTTATATATATTGTCCTTTTCCTCTGCCAACATATTTTTAACAGTAGACTGCCTGTTTGGGGTCTTTGTCTCTAATTCTCCAGCTTGTTTTCAGGAACAGCCTTTGTAGTACACAAAACAGTGTTATGGTTTAGATAGGAAATGTCCTCCAAAAGTTGAGCTAATGCACAAATGTTCAGAGGTAAACTGTTTGGATTATAAGAACTTAAACCTAGTCAATCCACCCTAGTTTGAATGGATTGATGGGGTGGTACCAGTAGCCAAGTAGGCATGATTGGAGAGGTGGGTCATTAGAGGCATGTCTTAGAAAAGTTACTCTTCTCTGCAGCCATTTCAGCCGTCCCTCTTTCTGATTCCTGGCCTGCCATGAAGTGAGCAGCTCCCCTTCACCACACCCTTTCTTCATGTGCTTTCTCACCTTGGGCCCAGGACAGTGGAGTCAGCTATCCATGGACTAGAACCTCTGAAAACATAAAGGCCAAGTAAAATTTTCCTCCACCAATGCATTTTAGCACATTTTGTTTACAGTGACTCAAGGCTGACAAACCCAAGCAGAATCAATGTTACAATTGTCTACCCCCATGGCAAGTCATGGGCTAGGAACCTTTCTTTTCTCTATTCTGCTCTGGTACAACAAAAGCTACTATTCATCTCCTTACAGATCTTTGAAGAATGGGAGACTTCTTGGCTTTGTAATCCTTCTATTTGGTGGTCCACGCATCTCCTTTCAAGCTCTTTTCTCTTACTGTAGAGTCTATCAAATTTATAAGTTGCTCATAATATATTTGTTTTTGCCTCTAGTATTTTTCACTGTTAAGAGTTGGTTGTGAGCTAGGCATGGTGGTGCACGTCTGTAATCCCAGTGGCCTAGGAGGCTGAGGCAGAAGGATCGCAAGTTCAAAGCCAGCCTGTCTCTACATAAAATACAAAATAAGAATGGGAATGTGGGTCGGTGATTTAGTGCCCCTGAGTTCAATTCCCAGTACCAAAAAAAAGAGTTGGTTGTGATGTAGGTTGTAAGGTTTATATTCCATCTTTTAGAAACTCCACATAAATTATAACAAATACTTGTGACTAATTTGTACATGCAATTACATTTACTTACTTTTCAGGTTTTAATTTTGTTTCAAAGAAGAGGCTGTTCAAAAATGATATACTGAAGTTGCAAATAAGCACATGGAAAGATGCTCAGAAGTGATGAGAACTGCACAACTACTAAAATGGCTAAAATCCAAGACACTGATAACACCAAATGCTGACAACAGAAACTCTTCCTCTTCGATGGTGAGAATAGAAAACCCTGCATACATATTGCAAAGAAGATTTACAAATCTAAAAGCAGTCTTCCCATATGATCTAACAATTGTGCACCTCAGTAATTACTGAAATGTATTGAATGGTTAGTTTCATATAAAACCTGCACATGAATATTTAGAGCAATTTTGTTCATAATTGCTAAAATGTGGAAGTAACCAAGATGTCTTTCAAAAGGTGAACTGATAAACAAGGGTGCATCCTTACACAGGATAGTTGTCAACCTTTAAAAAGAAATCAACTACCAAACCACAACAAGACTTAGAGGAAACTTAAAATCATATAGCTAATTGTAAAAAGTCTGTCTGTAAAGTCCTTATTCTGTGTAACTCTAATGATATGACACTCTACAAAAAGCAAAAGTAAAGATCCAGTAAAAATGTGAGTAGTTGCTAGGGATTGGAGAAGGAAGAAGGAATGAATAGGTGGACCCAGGAAGAATTTTAATTTTAGGGTGATGAAACTGTTCTGAATTATATTGCAATGATTGCTAGATGACATTACACACTTGTCAAAACCTATAATACTGTACAACACAAAGAGTGGACTCTGATGTGAACTATGGGCTTTATTAATACTGTATCAATATTCATTTATCAATGGTAACAGAGAAAGCATACCAATGTAAAGTATTAATTTTAGTGAAACCCTGGAGGAGGAAGGGAGAGTAGAGCAAGATGGATGTGAAATCCATATTTTCTGCCCAATGTTCTGTGAACCAAAAGTATTCTAGGAAAGAACTAAACAAATAACTAAGAGAAGGAAAGAAGGAAGGAGAAAGCTCTGGTAATTCAAATAATGACGCTATCCCCCACTCCTGAAAACAAATGTCCATCCATTCCCTAATCTCTGGAGCCTGTGAATATGTTATTTTATATGGCAAAAGAGACTCTACAGATATGATTCAGGATTTTGAAGAGGTCAATATATTGGGTTAACTAGTTAATCCATATCTACTCAAACTTAAAAACTCAGACTTAAAAACTAGAGAAATTTCTTGCCAGAGTTAAAGAGATGCCCCAGAATAAGAGCCAAGAGATATTTTGGGCACTAGACAAACCCAATCTGCCTTTGTTGTCTTTCAAGGGAAGGGACTCATGAGCGGAGGAACATAGGCATTTTATGGAAAGTGGGAATGGAGTACCACAGATAACATCAAAGGCCTGAATCCTGCCAAAAACCTGAATAAAACAGGAAGCATATTCTCCAGAGCACTCCAAAAGCAAACACTAGATTGCTCACACCTCTGAGACCAGTGTTAACGTTCTGATGTACAAAACTAAAAGATCATAAGTATGTTATACTTCCACCTGCTAAATGCATAATTAGTTATGGAAGCAAAAGTGAACTAATATAGAAGCTAACTGAACTGATTCTAGGATTCTTAAAAACAAACAAGAAGTGAACTATGTCAAATGAGTAAATGTGCACCAAACTTCCATGCTTCTGACTGACTGATGCATGGTTATTTTCTTTTTCTCATAAAATTTTCCTATATTTTACCTATTATTGATGTATCTAAAATAAGTCCTTTGAAATACTTGTTATTTAATTGAAAACACAGAAAACATTTTTTGGGAAATATTATGTATTTCAAGGATTTATTCTCTTAGTATGTATTATTATTTATTCTCTTATTATGTATTATTATTATCTCTTCTCTTATTATGTATTATATATTTCATATATATGTAGATAGATAGATAGATATAGATATATCTCCTATGTATATATATTTTTGAAATCTCCAAATAAAAAGGCTTGGGAGAAAATATATCAAAGCATTTGGTAGGTGCCTCAGAAAAGAAAGATATGAAATGGAGAACTGGAGGATGGAATTAAAAGAATAACAATATTGAACAGATATAAAACCCAGAAATACCAAACAATACCCTTGCATGAGCTGAAAGTTAAATTTTTTTCTTAAATATAGAATCATCTTGAATGCTAGAATTCAAAATCTCAAAATGTAATACTAAGTTAAATTATGCATTTTCATGTATGAAGATTTTGAGAAAAAAAGATATGTTTTTCATAACATACATTTATGTTTCTTAAAAATAAATGTAAGTATTAATATATGAATTAGATTGCTATTGGATTCCTCCATATGCCTTACCCTGGAATTAAGAATATCAATATGTTAGAATATTGCTAAGAATTCAATATTTTTGCCCCTCCCTCCAATTCATATGCTGAAACCCAACAACAATGTGATGGTATTTGGAGGTCTAGTCTTTGAAAGATGATTAGTTTGTGAGGGCAAAGGCCTCATGACTATGATTAGTGCCTTTATAAGGGAGACTTCAAAAGACTGCATCAATTCTTCCACAATGTGAGAACACAGCTAGAATGTGCCCTACACATACCAGAAGAGTGCCCTCACCAGATGTTGAATCCACCTTATTAAACCCTCATCTTGGACTTCATCACCTTAGTACTGTGAGAAACCAATTCCTTTTGAGTCTAAGTCACTAGGTGATATTAAAATAACTATGATATTTTAATAGAATGAATTAAGAGAAATAGAGTACATGTAGTTAACTCTTAAGTTACATAGTTAATTCTGTCATTAAATGAAATGTGAAATTAGTCAAATCCTTTAATATGTGTTAGCCTTATTTTAGGTATTATCTATCCTTAATAATTGTATAGGGGTGTGTGTGTGTGTGTGTGTGTGTGTGTGTGTGTACCTGTTATAGAGTAAAAAGTCCTTAGCACTTAGTAAGCATAATTCTTCATACCAGGACATGTGTTAGCTGTGCTGTTACTGAAAAGGAAAACAGTTACTTTATATTTTTCCTCTCATTCTTCTATTAAACTAATTAATAAATATCCCCCTATAGTGATTAATTTTCAACTGATCAAAGACATATTTCATACTCATACTTACTAGAATAATAATTTAGGAGGTCTGGTTCTATGCCAAGTTACCTATTAGGCCACCTTTTATCAGGTTAAATGGGAAGTGAATATGGAAAAGTCTGTTGTTCAGCACTCCCAGTCCCATGTCACTGCTCTCCATGTAAACTCTTCCATGCACTATCATCACACTCAAAAATTATCTCATGAATTTAATCATACATTTTTCTGACAATTTTGACAATTTTCTCATAAAAATATTAGTGTCATAAGGACAGTGGTATTTTTAGTTTTATAACTTAACTAACAGATGCATGCAAAATGCATACCACACATTAGGCAAATAACATATGTGGAATTAACAAGTTATTTCATGACTTTGTAGAAGCCAAAAATATAAATTGAGTATATATTTGTCAGAGTTTGATAGAAAATCTAGAGTCTAGGTCTTTGTCCTAGAGTAACATTTTTAGCTATAGTTAAATCATGTTATATTAACTTATTTCCAATATTAATATCACTATTGAAACCAATGTTAAATTAGAGCCATTGACAGTAGTCTCATGCTTCAAATGTAAAAACTTTGATATAAGTTGCATTCTATATAGACTTGAATTTTCCCACCATTAAGCATTATCGAACAAATACCATATTATCAGATGGCAGTGAAAATTGAAGTATGGAATGGTTCCCCAACTCTCCTTTCATCCTTTAAATGAATTTTAAGAATTATGATTTAGTCAGTTGCATTGAGTAATAGAAAAATAATTTCCATTTTTGTGTAGTTATATTTTACAAGTCACATTGTAAAATAATTATTTCATTTAATTTTATTTAATACTCAAAACAATCCTATGTGTCATACTCCTCTTTGTCTATCACCTGTCTACTTATCTTTGCAGGTTTTGCTTGAGTTGTTTTTCTAACATATCTTTATTGGTTGCTTATGTTGCCTTTTTACTTCTTGTGAAACAAATTACTGGGTTTTTCTAAGAAATAAACTCTTAATATGATGATTTGGTAGTGACATTTTAACTGTGACAAATGAAATACTTTGCCTCTGCTAAATGCTATTTTGTGCCCTAATGAAGTTCTGCCTATAATTATGGGAAATGTTCTGTAAATGCACTACACAGCACAGTAGCCACTGGCTACATAGGGCTATTGACACTTGAATTATGGCCAGTGAACCTGATAACATAAATTTCAAATTAGCTTAACTCTGATTATTATAAATGTAAATTTAAACAACTATACCTAGCTACAGGCTACCACACTCAGTAATGATTTTCTAATGTATAATTGTCTTCTTTTCTTTTATACTGAATAAGACTTTATCTTATGTTTATACTTCCTTTTTTTTTCTTTATTTTCTAAGGAGGATCAAGAACTATTTTTTTTCCAGAACTTAAACTTACAAATGTCTTACTAAAATTTTGAA
Organism: Xerus rutilus; assembly: GCA_028644305.1. Lineage (NCBI taxonomy): Eukaryota > Metazoa > Chordata > Mammalia > Rodentia > Sciuridae > Xerus > Xerus rutilus. The sequence goes on along the minus strand of CM053409.1, from coordinate 100,244,278 downwards.
TATATCTGCAAATATGGAGCTTAGAAAGACAGCTTTTTCTTAGAGCAATTGCTTTAAAATTTTAAGATGTTTTACATTTTATGAATTAATGCAAAATAATGAAATAGTGGTTGGTTAGGATTAAATAGATATTACCAACAGATTTTTAGAAGTCCATTGTATACTTCTTTTTGAAATCCCTTGTAGATTATGTTAAATTTGTGTATGCCATTAAAAGCAAAGTACTATATATGGCAAGAAGAAACATTAACACATGAAGACAGAAAATATAACTGGCTTCCAAAGCATGGAGGACTTGGTTTGAATCCAACTCTTCGGAGCTAACAATATAACTCTCAGTGATAGATATTCTTTCAGATATGCAAACTAATCTTAGCATACACCTACCTCATCAAAAATTAAAATGTCCTGAATATCTATGACATCATAAAACTTTCCTCACTTTATTTACTCTTCATTCCAAAGTATTCTCCATTTTCCAAATGAATAATAGACAATATAGGTAGTGAAATACTGTTGCTAATAAGCAGTAGGGGTAGAGTTAAAGCCTGGGCTGACTTCAGAACTCGTGCACAGCCTCTGGGCGCTGCTTGCCCTGCTGCAATGTGATGCCAAATGAAAGATTGGACACCAGAGACGATGAGAGGCGCACATTTGAGCTAAAATAGCATGGAGACTGCTATTTACAAATTGGTTTTCTGTATTTTAAAAACCTCATTCAGTCAGTACATCTCTCTTAATGGAAAGCTAATACCACTGTCGTAGAAAAAAATATCTTTTCTCATTTCCCTTTGCTGGAAGTATGAACGGCTGTATTTCTAAGAGCAACTTGATAATGGGAGTCTTAAAAATATGGAGACTATTGTCTGGCTCTGTCTTTAAGAATTTGTTCTCAAGTAATAATTAAGCATGGGTGGGAAATGTCTGCTTTAGTGGTGTCCAGGAAACACCACTTATGATAGCAGAGACTTACAGATTGTAAGTGCCCAGAAAATGGAAGAGCAATTGAAGTAATTATCTTTCTAAAATATCAACAAGGTAAAATATTATACCACTATAATAATCATATTGGAAATATATGTTATTTTGGCACTGGATATGTTTTATGTTTAGTGTAAATATATTATAAATCGATAACTAGATGACAATTTTTTAAAAATGAATATATACATTTGTTTATATATGTACTTGTATGTTACCAGAATATTATTTATCTTTTAAATTAAGCTTTAAATATCTCACTAAATATACATAATCTTGCATATGTTACATCAAAGATCCTTTATAGATGAAAAATACATTTTTTAATTTTCTAACTTATTTTTTCTATCTTATTTTTATTAATCAATTTCATAAGAAAAATTGTATAAAAATTAAAGACAACATTTTAATTTTCAAATAAAGAATTCATATTCCCTTTCACAAAGCTTCACCAGGATACCTCCTAATTGTTCAAATAGAAGGAGGATATTTATTTTATCCTGAGTAAAAGCAAATTCAAAAACAGTAAGTAAATACATAGGTATAATAATAAACAATATTTGCTTGGGCAAGATCCTCAAACTCAAATCTAAACTAAGGCCTTGTTGGTTCTTTAAGTGGATTTTTAAGAGAAACTCAGTTTGAGTTTGTATGCATCTACTACTTGACTAGAGACCATGATGGACACTGCCAAGGAAAGCTAGCAGCTGGTATTCCACTGCATCTGATGTTGACAGGTTACAATCAGGGGCTATTGCAACCAGATCTAATTGCTCAAAATAGCTTAAGTTTTTTCACATTTATGTGAAATCTTCCAACTTCTTTTTTTTTATTAGTTATTTTATTTAAATGCGTTTCAAGTCATAGTACATAACCAGATCTCAGTTTTTCATTTCTCTGGTTACAAACCAGATAAAGTCACACTGTTTGTGTCTTCATACATGCACCAGGGGTAGTAATGACCCTCTCAATCAACCATCATTACTATACCCATTCCCCTTTCCTTCCTCCCACCTCCCCCTGCCACATCCAGAGTTCCTGTATTTCTCTTATGTTTCCTGTTCCCACCTCCCTTATGTATCCTCATCCAGTAATCAGAGAAGACATTCGGCATTTGGTTTTTGGGGATTGGCTTACTTCACTAAGCATAATGTCCTCCAATTCCATCCATTTGCCTGCAAATGCCATAATTTTATTCTCTCTTATTGCTGAATAATATTCCATTGTGTATATGTACCACAGTTTCTTTATCCATTCATCTATTGAAGGGCA
>CM053409.1:100167531-100235608 GCA_028644305.1 Xerus rutilus | reverse complement strand
AAATCAGAGATTATAGAAACAACCAAATGATTAACAACATTAATCTTTGATTTTCTAATAGAGTAATAAAATGAAATGATTTAAAAAAAATTGTAAGAAAATAATTATTTTTAAAGATCCTTTGGAACAATTCCATAAGTAATATAGTCTTACTAAATATGAAAAATGAATTTATTGTTCTTTTATTTTAGCAATGAATTTGGGGAAATTTCTCAAAATAGCTATTAAAAAATGGGCTGTTGGCCGAATTTTCTTCTTTTTTGTTTGAACTCAGGACTACTCCACCACTAAGCCACATCCACAGCCCTATTTTGTGTTTTTATTTAGAGACAGGGTCTCACTGAGTTTCTTAGTGCCTCACAGTTGCTGAGATTGGCTTTGAACTCGCATTCTCCTTTCTCAACCTCGCAAAGTGCTGAGATTACAGGCTTGCACCTCCATGGCAGGCTGTCGGCAGAATTCTTGAGCACTTTATTCAAGTTGAATTAACTTATAGATGAATGTTACCAAGAATAAGGTCCAGGTTATGACTCTATAATTAATTTAGGGTTTTAATTAATGATATTCTGAAAGACAGACAAAATGTTTTCAGATTATTATCTCATTAAATATCCTAGTATTTTTATTTTCATTATGTTTTAGTCATTTCTCTAGATGTCAAGGTCACTATAGCAAATACTTACATTTATGATGGAAAGGGCAGATACTAGACAAGGAATTCAAACTATAATAATGTCAGATAAAGGAGTCTTGTGAAATTTGTATTCAGAGAAGGAGAGATGAAGTAAGTTTGATTATTAGGTAATTACAGTTAGGAGTATTAAGTTCTAGTGTGCTAGTAATGACAATAGATATAGAGTGACAATAGATGACAATAATGTACTAAACATTTCAAAAAAGTTAGTAGAAAGGATCTTGAAAGTTTCTGCCATAAAGAAATGATAAAAGTTTAATTACATAGATATATTTGACCTAACTTTAACATTATAAAATGTATACCTCTTTTGAAAGATCATGTTACATATTAATATGTACAATTTTTATATTTTTATATACAAGTGAAACAATAAATTGAATTTAAAGAGAGTATAGAAATGTTTTGAATCATAGAATAAATATTTTAAAGCTGAATGAAAAGTTTCATTGAAACTGTAGTGTATGTCCATAAATAAATAAGGCATGACTTAAGACAAAAATTTTGTTCTCCCACAGACATTTAAGGAGATAAGTGGTCCACAATCAAGGCATTAGCAAGGCTATGCTCCCACTTTTGTGGGGAATCACCCTCACCCCCTAGGTTACCCACCTTTGGCCTGCCACATTTCTCAGAAAAACAAGGTCTGTCCATTAATAGAGAGAAAAATAAAGTAAAACTAATGAAACAGACTTAAATAGAGTTCCTTAATGTTCTTATTCAGCTTTTTGTCAGTTTGACAATGAACTGAGAAAAAAACTTAGAATAGAAAAAATATGTTTTGGCTCATGTTTTCAGAAGTTGCAGTTCATGATGATTTGGTGCCAACACAGAAACATCATGGTGGAAGGACATGGTGAAGTCATGTTGCCCAGTTCACAACAGTTAGGAAGTAAAGAGAAAAAGAGGAAGGAGTTGGGAGAAGATACAGTTCCAGGGCGAGGCCCCAATAATCCATATTGTACAGCGATATCACACCTCTCACAACTTCACCACCTCTCAGTAATTCATTTATTTATCAATGGACTAATAACACTGATGAAGTTAGAGCCCTCACGATTAAATCACTTCCCAATAGCTCCAACTCTGAACATTGTTGAATTGGAGACAAAGACTTCAATACATGAGTATTTAGGAAACACTTCATATCTAAACCATGACGATAAATTCCTTACAAATATTTCTTTTAAGGACTAACACAGTGGTTTATAACACTTTATGTGAATTCACAACAACAATATCCAATGAAATTGTATTCCACTCCAACTAAAAATAATATGCTAATCAGGTGACATGACTACAAAAATTATTAGGCAAATTTCTTTTGAATTGTAAATGTGTTGAGAGTTAAGGGAAATTCTCATGAATTAACTCAGCAAATATACATTCTGTTCAAGGGATGATAAAGGTGAAAATTTCAGATAAGACATGAAAACTACTGAAAAATATTATAACTAAAACTAAAAATCTATTCGATAAATTAAGAGGTGGAAAGAAAATTTCTGACTTTAAATTGTACTAAGAAGAATTTATGTGAAATGAGGTATAGGAATACAAAAGTATGATGCAGAGGACAAAGGAAATGAAAAGGGGTACTCAATGAGGATGTATAACATTTGACTTATTAGAGTCCTCTTCAAGTAAAGAAGGCATGAGACAATATAATTGGAAAGTTATTAAAACTGATGTGATAAATTTTAAGTAGAAAAAATACTATAAATGGTAAGTTAGATCAATACAATAAATTCACACTTCACCGTGTCAAGTTAAAACTTCTGAAGACCAAATATGAAGAAAAAAAAGTCAATATTATAGCCATCATGAAATGATATTGTAAAAGTGAGTGATGGAAGGAAATTCTGCCTATCTAGAAAACTATTTTTCATAATTGAAAGTAAAATAAAAGACATTTCTGGAGAAAAATTAGTGAGAAAATCATAACTCTATATACTTGCTACAAAGTTACTAAAGTACATTTTTTCCCTTATAGGTGTTGTGATTCCAGATGCCAATTTAGGGATACAAGAAGGACAGAAGAACAAGACAGAAAGTTAAAAAAAAAAAAAAAAAAGAGAGAAAAAGAAAAAGATTAAGTCTAAATACTTAATACCACTTCTTCTTTTTCTTCTTTTTCTTCTTCTTCATCATCATCATCATTATCATGATAATTTCCAATAGAGTTTAAAATGTAGCGAGAATTAAAGTATATTATCATAATGTACAAGTCAAGAGGGACAGATTGAATTAATGGGTTCTAAGTTTCTCACACTATGGATGAAGGAGATATAATTACTAATTACTGTTAGAATGTGATAATATACATATAAACTTATCATAACAACTAAAATGTAAATGAGTCTCTAACATTGAAATAATAAAAGGGAAATATGAAGTAGTAAAGAAATATGACATTTTATGAGTAGAAATATTATTATATGTCTGATTGACATCTAGGACAGAAAAAGAATGTAAATATCAATTATAGAATAAGAAATTATGCTAAAAGTCAAAATGACTGTTGATTCAGGAAAAAAAATTCTAGAAATGTTAAAAGGCATTTCCAAGGTCACCAACGTAGGAAAAGTGACAGAGCTGATGTAGGTCTAGTGAGATGTAGGTCTTTTATTCCTAATTCATTGCTTAAGATATGTTATGGTTTATCTATGAATTATGAGTTGTCCCCCAAAAGCTCCTGTGAGAGACAATGCAAGAAAGTTTAGATCTGAAATGATTGGGTTATGAGTGCCTTCACCTAATCAGTGCATTAAGAATTTATAATGTATTAATTGAATAATAACTGTGGGGAGGGAGGGTATGGTTGGAGGACATGGTTCTCTGAGGGTATGATTTTAGGGCATATAGTTTGTCCCTGGAAAGCTGATAGTTCTCTCTCTCTGCTTTCTGATTTGCATGTCCTGAGCTGCCTTCCTCCATGACACATTTTGCCTGCAAGTTCTGCCTCACCTTGGGGGTGCAGAGCAATAGAGTTGGCTGTCTATGGACTGAGACCTCTGAAACCATGAACACCAAATGAGCTTTTCCTCTTCAATGTTGTACTTGTCAGAACTTTTGGTCACAGTGGCAGAGAATCTGACTGAAACAAGATACTTAACAGAGGTATATTTTTAAAATTTTATTAATTTTATTTTAAAATTATATTTTATATGTTGTTTAGTAAGATAGCCATGTCCATTAGGATAGTTCTTTGTACAGAGTGAGGATGAGTCCAGATGATGTACAAGGATTGTGAGAGGAGATTTTTACATTTATTAAACATACACTTAATCTCTATGGCTTTTGACCTTGCTTACAGAATTTCTAAGTGCATCTTTATAGGATTTTATAAATATTCAGAATAGTTCAAAACCACTGGTATGATTTAGATATGGAATATCCTGCATAAAGCTAATGTGTTGGACAATTAAGCAATGTTCAGAGTTGAAATGTTTGGATCATGGGAGCTGTATGCTTATCAGTGGATTAATCTATTTGACATTAATAATTTGAATGGTAACTGTAACTGGGTGGTAACTGCAGGCAGATGAGATGAGACTGGAGAAAGTAGATCATTGGGAGAATGGCTTCCCTGTTCCTTCTTATCTTTCTCTGCTTCTTGGTTAGGAAGAGTTCTCCTCTGCCATGCCTTTCCTCCAAGATATTTCTACCCTGGCGCTCGCTACCATGAACTGAACCTCTGAAAACATAAGCTTTCAAGGAAAGGAAAAACACACCTTTCCTCTTCTAAATTGTTCTTGTCAGATATTTGTTCTCAGTGAGGAAAAGCTGACTAACATAATTATAGAACAATTTGCAAATCTAAATAATCCCAATCCGGTGGTATGATTGCCTTGAATTTCTCTTTCCCCTCTATCTTTATCACCTAATCTATCCATATCTATCCTGAACTTTATACATTTATCAGATCCCACTCACTGTTATCTACACTGAGATGGTTCAACAACTTTCTGGAATCTCTTAATCTCTTAAATATTTTATTATTGTCACAGATTCTTCTTTTTAGAAAAACTTAGTTTTTGAAATTGTTCTTTAATAGAATTCCTATTTTGATTTTTTTTACATTTTAAATGCTTATCTCTATTACTTGGTTTATGTCTTAACTATGTCACTCTCAAAACCTTGTGCATCCCCAAGCTTGTATTATTGTGCTGAGTATGTAAAGAGGTGCTCTAGGATTTTTTGTTTTCTCTTCAATTTAGAATAAATGATAATATAAATCCAAAGTTCCAAAGAAAAATATAACTATTTTCCAAAGAAAAATACACCCAATTGGCTTTGAAATTTCATCAATTCAGATGTCAATTCTTATCTCTATTTTCAAAGAATATTCTACATTCTTGCAGTTGTGCCTAAAATGTACCCTTCGTCAACATCTGAAGTGATAAACTATGTTTAACTTTCTTCTAATTAATTTACTTGATTTTTTAAGGGTAAATCGCTGAATTGTATATAAGGTAATTTTAAAATTTCTGAGAAACTAGAAGTTGAATATTCTTACTGAAGTAAAATGTCAGGTTCCTCTATATAATAAATAACAGCCATTCTGAGATACATAAAAGTAACTTATTATTTAAAAATCCATTTGGGCATGGGGGCACACACCTGTAATCCTAGCGACTTAGGAGACTGAGGCAGGAGGATTGTAGGTTCAAAGCCAGCCTCAGCAACAGCGAGGCACTAAGCAACTTAGTGAGACAGTATCTCTAAATAAAATACAAATAGGGGTGGGGATGTTGCTCAGTTGTTGAGTGTCCCTGAATTCAATCTTGGGTACCCCCCACCAAAAGAAATCAAATATCCAAACATAAGGTATCAACACAAATTCTTAACATAGACCTGTGTAGTCTGTTCCTTATCCATTATGAAATCCCTCTATGATTACTTCCTGCCCAACTACTATAAACAAAATGAAGCAATGCCTATGAAGCAAGTAGTAGTTCAGATCATTGCTTTTGTCACATCCTTTGCCTATAACTCTATTCCCATAACCCTTTCAGGATAAGGAGAAACAGACACACATGAGGTATGAAATATATCACAGTTTTCCTTATTTAGAAGATACAATGCAGATATTACAGCTAGTACAGTCTAAATATATATTTTCCTAACATTCATATCTTGAAATCCTTCTGACAAGGTCACAGTATTAGGAGGTGGGGGCCCTTTGCCCTGATTATATCATGAATAGGATTAGTGTCCTACTAAAAGAGACTTGAAAAACCTGTCCACCCCTCCTGTCAGTTGAGGACAAAGTTAAAAGACAGTGGCAGTTCATTAACCAGGAAGTAGACTCTCACAAAATGCTGGATCTGTCAATGTTTTTTATCTAGTACTTTGCTGACTCCAGAACTGCGAGATTGAAATTTTTGTCATTTGTAAGTCATAGTTTCTGATGTTTGTTGTAGGAGTTCAAATAGATTGAGATATTACTTATTTAATGTGTTCCTACAAATTTTGGGCTATAATTTTTATAACTTAAAAACTACTGGAACATGGTGGAATGCTGCTGTGAAGATGCCCCTGATTTTGTTTATAAGAGAATGCAATTGCTTTTTCATTAATACATTTTAAATAAGCTGTTAATAAGCACTTTAACATCTCTCTCATATTGTATTGTTTTGTGTATCTGTGTTTGTGTATGTGAACTTTAAAAGTTTCTTTCTTCTCTTTTAAATATTAGTGGATACTTTGAAAGTGCAATGTTCAAGTTTCACTGTTTACTACTCTTTTTTTCTTTATGTTTGTCTCCTCAATCGTTCGTGATCAACTTTATTTTTCTCAGTGCATTTGGGTAAGTAAATCATGAATCTGTGAAAGAGACTGAGTACGTATCTTCAGTGCCTCATATCACTTTGGTCATCTGTCTTAATGCAGGTAATTATTTTCTAATTTCAGATTTTCATGAAAATCTGTCAAACTCAAAAGAACGCCCCTTGCAGAGTCAGAAATTGCCTCCAAAATAAATGACACAGTGTACACAGATGGATACATTTGTCGAATGCACAATTCCAAAGTGAGAGGAATCAGGAGTATTGTTTTTTGAAGCACATACCTAGAATTGGTGAAATTGTCTTTCTCCTTAAACGGAATCATATTTTATTTCAACTGTGTGAGATTCTTAGAACTTCTAAGCCTGGTCCAGGTGTGGTGGTGATTTGGGAGGCTCAGACAGGAGGATTGCAAGTTCAGAGCCATTCTCAGCAAAAGCGAGGTGCTAAACAATTCATTGAGACCCCGTCTCTAAAAATACAAAATAGGTCTGGGGATGTGTCAGTGGTCAAGTGCACCTGACTTCAGTCCCCTGTACCAAACAAACAAACAAACTACAAAAATCACTTCTAAGCCTGTAAAACCTTAAATATTTTAAAATATATTTCTGAAATCATAAATTATATGCTAGTTTTTTAACTTAGATGACATAAAAAACCTTGTTTATGTATGCTTGATGACGGTTATCATTATACACATGAATAGTGTTTACTGTTTTATACTTCAGATCAAAAAGTAAAGAAACAGTGAGGACAATCGTTAATTTAATGAAATATCAGTGAAGCATGATTTCTTTTCCCCCTTCTCATGAAAATAGTCTTTCTTCATCTATTAGATTTTATCAGAATTCAGAATAATCAATCTTATGCAAATTCTTTTAACTATTATATTACAAATTGCATGTATGCTTAAAAACCTGGTTAACCAAATTCTACACTACTAATGGAAGTTAGTTTCTAAAATTTTAAGTATGGATCTCTCTCAAATTAGCATTGGGCCCAATTTATGTACTGATTTTGTCTGCTTTGAAAACTATCTTAAAATCCAAAAATAGGTTAAGATTTAGGGTGAATACAAGCCAGCCTGACTTGGGTCGGATCTTCCACTTCTCTCGTTTTCACATACTGGACACAATCACAGAACACTGATTGTTCCTGGGAAAATCTTATGCCACCACTTATAGGAAGAGCAATACAAAAGATACTCTGCATTTCCCTGTGGTCAATAATGGAGCAGACAAACCAGAGCAGATGTCCATCACAAGTAAAGTGTAACAAGAAGAAAACAAGTAGAAGAAAAAATTTCTGGAGCAAACTACAAGAAAGATTTCTCGAATATTTTTAAATGGACTCAATCATCAGTGTTTTTGCCTTTCATTTTCCATATGCAAAATTACACATTTATTAATTATGCATAAGTGATGTCAGTGCAAATGATAATGGCTCATGATATATAATTTAATCTGAGTCAGTAACTGTTGAAAACTATGAGAGTTTTTATGCACATAAATTCTACAACATAAAAGAAAAGCACCATAATTTCTGGAAAGCCATGTCTACTAAAATGCAAACATGAAAATATAGAAAAATTGAATAGTTTTTGGATTGGAGGCTGAAGCATGATGATTGCAAATTTAAAGCCAGCCTTAGCAATTATCAAGGCACTAAACAATTTAGGGTGAGCCTGTATGAAAATAAAAAAAAAACTAAAAAACCGAAAGTGCTAAGGATGTGGGTCAGCGCTTAAATGACCTGGGTTCAATACTGATACAAAAAAAAATGAAAAACAAAAATTAAACAATTTTATAGACATTCAATTTTCAAGCAAAAAGATCACAAAAAATAAATCTCTGAAACAGATTGTATCACTGGAAATTTCTACTACACATTAAAGGAGGAATCAACACCAGTTTTACATAATCATTTTCAAAAAATTACTTTATGTATCCAATACTATCCTGAATACAAAAACAAAGATATTACAAAGGAGAAACAAAAATCTGCAGAACAATGTTTCTCATATACTTGGCATCAAGACCATCAATAAAATACTAGCAAGTTAATTTAAGCATTGTTTTAAAAATTATATATTATAGTTAAATGTGTTTTCCTCCCATTTTGTAAGTCTGGTTCATCATTCCAAAACAAGTTCTGCACTATAAATGGAATAAAGAAAAAATATCATATGACCAATGAGTGAGGCATAAAAGTATGTGAAAAATTAGGCCATTCATTCATGGTAAAGCTTCTTATGAAGTTATACATAGGAGTAAATCATCTCAGTTTTACTTAAACATTTACCAAAGTCTAGAGGTAACATTATACCTAATGTCATTGTCTGAATGCTTGCCCCCTGAGATCAAGAGCAAGTAACAAATGTCCACTATATTAAAATCCTTACTCAAAAAAAAAGTTCTTGCTCAAAACAATTGACTTCTTATAGTAGTAAGTAAATTTAACAAAATGAAAAAAGAAAAAGAAAAATTCACTGTAATAAGAAAAAAAGAAAAAATGAAAATGTTTGCATATAACATGATTATCTAAGCACAGTATATGAAGAAATCCAGAAAACAAATTTAAAAAACCTCCCAAAGCTAGTAGTGAGTTCAGTAAGGCTGGAGGAAATAAAATTAACCCACAAAAAATAATTGCATTTTGATACTTCAAAAATGAACAGGTGGATTAAACTTAAAATTACTTCACAAAAAATGTAATTCTGAGTTTGTGTATTTAGCCAAACATCACAAAATTGTGTACTCAAAATTACAGAATGTTGCTGGGCACCCTGGCTCACACCTATAATCTCAGTTTAGGGGGCTGAGACAGGAGGATTAGAAGTTCAAAACCAACCTCGGCAGAAGTGAGGTGCTAAGCTAATGCAAAATAGGGCTGAGGATGTGGCTCAGTGTTTGAGTGCTCCTGAGTTTAATACTAGGCAACCCCTCAAAAAAAAATTATAGAATGTTGAAGATATACATGAAAAAATTAGGATATTAGGACTGATTCTATTTACAGATCAAAAAACTTAATATGGTAAAAATATAAAATTAGTTGATAGATTTAAAGCAATTTCTATTTTTAAGACATAGAAAAGGTTATTTTAAAATTTATATGTAAAATCATTGGCCTAAGTTCCCCTAAAATAATCTTGAAAAATAAGAATTAAGTAGCTTCAGTATCTAGAGCTAAACAAAAAGTTCTTCGGAGACCTAAATCATAGTCCATAAAAGGAAAGGAAAAAAATCACTAAATTGAACCTCATTGAAAAAGAACCAGAAACTTTCCTTGTGAGGCTTTGTGAACGACCATGTAAAAAAGAGTAAAATCATATGCCAAGACTGAGAGAACATATTTGAAAACGCTGTGTATAACAAAAGGTTATTATCTAGAATATGTAAAGTACAATAAATATGAAACAGAAACAGCAAAATCCTATCCAGGTAGAAATAGGCAAAAGACATGAACACACGTTTTACTGAAGGGTATTTTCTAATGTTAAATAAGTTCATAAGATTAAAATCTTCAACATCATCAATCTTTGGAGAAACTAAAATTAAGTTTTTCCTGAGATATTTCTATACACTTTTTACACTGACTAACATAAAATTTAGTGACACCAAAGACCCTTAGGGATTAAAAGAAACTGTATTAATCATATATAGAGAGTGGAATCTTGACTGCTGTGAATATACAAATTTATTAATGGATAACAATGTCATTAAATTAAACAAATATATTTAGGCATGAACACACCCAAACATGAGTACAAATAAAATAGGGGAACTCAAATATAATTATTGTATTTCATTAATGTCAGTATGATATTGCAGTGTATAGTATTTTATTAACATTGGGGCAAAATTATTAATAAGATCTCTGTACTATTCTTAACAAATGCACATAAATTTATAATGTTCTTTACTTAAGTATTTCATTTTATAAAAGGTCCAGTGGGGAAAAAATCTTAAAAACTTAAAATAAAACTAGAAATGTAAACCAGAATGGAGATAAGATTCTCCAGTAAAATATGTTTAATCTCTAATATACAGAATATGAGGGGATCCAAAGGGAAAGAAATTTCCTGAGTTGGAATTGGGAAGTGGTCACAAAGTTTTAGACATGAGTGGTGGTGGAAAGACATAACTGAAAAAGCAGATCCAAGTTCCTTGAAAATCTTGAGATTAAAGAGGAAATGCATGGAAGATCTCAGAAGTAATGAGAATAATCAGATTTGCATTCAATTGATATTAGAAGGTGAGAACATGTTAAATAATATCAACAATTACATACAAAAGGTACAACCCAATAATCTTATAAAAATTCAGTTATGCATAAAAATTTAAAGAAATTAGTTATCTTGAAAGTAAAAGAAAGTTCAATAATCAAATACAATGTATAAGTGAGTACAATGCTTAAGAAATAAAAGGCATAAAAATTGTAAATGAATCAAAACTGCAAATTATAAATAGGAAAAATTAAGATGAAGGAGGATCATGATAAACACATACCTTATTGTATGTGTATATAAAAATATAAATATAAATTAACAGACATATCAGAAGATTAGCATGGTTAAGGATCTGAACAGACACATCACAGAAGAAATAAAATCCACAAACGTATGAAAAAATGTTCAACATCTCTGGCAATTAGAGAAATGCAAATTAAAACTACACTGAGATTTCATCTGACTCTGTCAAAAAGGCAATTATCAAGAATACAAGCAACGATGAATGTTGGCAAGCATGTAGGGAAAAAGGTAAACTTACACATTGCAAATCGGTGCAACCACTCTGGAAAGCAGTATGGACATTTCTTAGAAAACCTGGAATAGAACCAACATTTGACCCAGTTATCTCACTCCTCAGTTTATACCCAATGCACTTGAAATCACCATACTACAGTGATGAAGCCACACCAATGATTTAGCAGCTCAGCTCACAATAACTAAACTATGGAACGCACCTAGATAACCTTCAACACATGAATGGTTTAAAAACAAATGTGGTATATACACATAATGGAATATTACTCAGCCATAAAGAGAAACAACACTATGGCATTTGTTGGTAAATGGATGGAACTAGAGAATATCATGCTAAATGAAATAAGCCAATCTCAAAAAATCAAAGGTCAACTGTTTTCTGTGATATGTGGATGCGAATTCACAATAAGGAGGGGGGTTAGGGAAGAATATAAGTACTTTGGATTAGATAAAGGGGAGTGAAGAGAAGGAAGGGAGAATGAGAACAAGAAAGATAGTAGAATGAATTGACATTACTATCCTTTATGCATATCTTATTACACAATCAATATAATTCTACATCCTGTAGAACCAGAAGAATAAGAAATTTACTCCATATATTTATAATATGTCAAAATACATTCTACTATCATATGTAATTAATTCAAACAAATTGTCTTAAAAATTTAAAAAAAGATTAGTATGAATCATTGAAATAGATGCAACAAGAGACATTTCAATGTCAATCTGCATTTTAAGCTAGAATCCAAAATATTAATTACTATAATACAGCCTCATACTTGGGGTCAGGAAGATGAGAACATTGTGATGTGAAATGCTAATGTGGAAGTATTTTAAAGAAACCACTAGAAGAACAGAGTACTTTTCTGTGGGAAATAATTACCTTGTCTTTATAGAGTAGTAGAGGAAAACAATTTGAATACAACCAGCAGAAAATAAAAAGTAAATATTAACATAAAGATAATTTTTAGACATCGCACATATGTAAGAATAAAAATTTTGTTTGGTCTCATGGAATAAAATGTCCAGAACAGAACAAGTACAGTGTTGGTTAATTCAATATCTCAGTAATATTGGCAATGAAGGATTAGTCCATCCTCTGGCTCTGCTGTCATCCTATGATGTTGTTCTCTTAGATGGATTTATTTGTATGGTTCTAAGATGCTTGGCACAATCTAGTATTCTGTTAAGTTGGAAATATCCACAGGGAAATAAAATACTGTATCCTTTTGCTAAATGCTTTATATTTCAAATATTTATTTTGATTGACTCACGAATAAATATAACAAAGCACACAGCTTAACAGGTTTTCACAAATTGAACTTACTAGTGCAATCACCACACAAATGATGAATTAGAACATCAGCAGAAATCCAGAATCTCATTTCATTCCTGGCTCTAGTCTCTCGCCTCTGAGATTTACTCAAAGTGGCCTCTGTTGTGATTTGTATACCAAAATTCATTTTGTCTGTTTTTTATCTTAATTAAATTTGATGGTATGACTGATTTCTTTGCTTCAATATATGTTTGTAAAATTGGGTTTTGTCTTTGTAAGTATTATCCATATTGTCAACTCTAGCACAGTTAAACTTATTTCTTGTTAATATGTAATATTCTATTATGTAAATATTAACTTTCATATCCCTCATGATTATTGAGGTTGGCCAATTTTAAGTATGGTGCCTTTTTGCTAAATTTTTGCACATTTATTGGCCATCTATCATGTTAATATATAATATTTTGTTACACGCTTTATAAGTTTTCCTACTCCATGGCTTCATTTCTTTAAAACTTTTGGTTCATATAATTTTTTAAAATTTTAATGTAATCCAAATTCAAAAATAATGTTCCTTCAATCTTATCTTTTTTGTGACCACTTTAAAAAATATTTGTCTACCCCAAATGTTAAAGATAGTGTTCCTTAGCATTTTGGGGTTTTGCTTGTGTCCAGAATATTCATTATTTTACCATTAATAATAGAACTACAGTTAATATGAAGGAGATTATGTAGGATATAAAGAAATATTCATGCTTGTTTTTCATGATAGATCCATTTGAGTCAGTTACCATTTATTTGAAAGCTGGCAAAGTCATCATTCCAAACTTGTCGTAGTCCAAGATACTGTGCATGTTTTACTGTTTCTAACCTTTCTTTCCATTTCAATAGCTGCTCATACATCTGTGCATACTTACTTTTTATTCTAAACTTTTTTTCAAATTTGAAAACTTCATGTTTTAATTTTGAAGAAATACCAAAATTTAATTATGAAGCATAGTGCTTTGAAATTCCCACTGATAGAATAAAAACAGCCTTTTGTTGTCAAGTTTCTGGTGAGTGAAGTGTTCCCAGGTCCAATCTCTGAAAAATCATACATGTGAGGAGAGATTATTGACAGGAGAGCAGGATTCCTTAAAACCACATCAGTATTCTAAACATAACTTAGAATCTTCCCATGCCTGTTTTGGTCTGTTCCACAATCTGCAATATAAAGGAAATTAAATAAGTTATTTTATCAGATGAAAAAAGAAAGTAATTTTCAAGATTGTTTTTGAATCAATGAGTCAAGTGAACCAGAGTCCCAATAGTAAAATTTCACAACACTTTTTTCATTAGCAAGCAAAATAAAATATACTTTTAATTTAATTGATTGTTCTTTTGTGATACGAAAGCATTTATATCATTAGAACATATTAGTGAAATCAGATGATGCTTCCTGGAGAACCTATTTAGAAAAAGATTGTTCTGATTATGATTTGTAGTTCCCAGCAATCATTTTTGGACTTTCACTCATCAGGAAGATGATGTTATTACATTTTAATAGATAAATTAACTATTGGTGGTCTAAAGAAAATCCATAAGTGTGAGACATGTTAATATGAAAAAATAGGCTCCTGAGCTGCCTACTTACACTCGCATTTGTTCCTGTCACCTTAGTATTATAGAGCACATTACTTAAAACCTGTTGAATATATTTTCCTCTTTTGAAATTTGAGAATAATTAACGAAGTATATTTCCACATCTTACATAATTATTGTGCTAATTCTCTGAGCTGGAAATATGAAGCACTGAGAATTTTAAGTAACACATGTTTGTACTCGGAAAATATTGGTTATTGGGTCATAATCATTTAACCTCCTTCAAATGTTGTATTTAACAATTTTATTATGCACATTTTGGTCCAAATTAGATATCAAAAGTTTGCTCTGTGTTTGAACTTTTCTTCTGCTCTGGTCAGTCTGTTTTCTTAATCTCTCTCCACCTCCCTTTCTCTTAGCTCATGATGAAGCAGAAGCAGAAGCTCTGAGCAAAAGTGTAAAGGAGAAAGATTGAAATGCCTGCTAACAAAGCAAAGCAAGCTCTGAAAAGACAACTGAGTACTGAAGGGAAAAACAGAAAGGTGAAGAGAAGGGGCCATGAAATTATAGAGGTTTTTGGTTTTTTTTTTCTTTTAAATGGGGGATTTTTTTTCCTTTAGATTTAGGCAGTTTGTATACTCAGTATCAAATGACACTCTAATATAGGATATTGACATCCCCCCATTGTAATCTGTACCTCTCTCTGCCTAATTCTGAACATTATTTGGCTTAATTGTCATGCTGACCATAGGGTGTAGTAATGACGCTAGCCTGATAGATGAAGCTTGCTCCACGGCTAGTCAAGGTGAAACTGAAGAGGACTAGTGAATTTTTCATGAGACAGAAAAACAGTGGAGGTACTACACACATACACTGTGTTCAATGACACACTTTCATTTATTTGGCAAAAATGTATTGAGTGCCTATTATACCCCAGGCACTATGCTCAGGTCTGAGGATATAAAGATGGATCCCTCTACACCTAACAGAGCAGAAAAACCAGGTCTAGAGCCATCAGAGCAGAAACAGAAGTGGAATATAGTAGAGTTCAGAAAGAAAAAAAGGAAATCATTTCTGAGCTAAAAGGTGCTTACAAAAATGATTGTGCAGCTTTGTGTGTTGAAGAATAGATCTTCCAGACTCATCTTTGACCAAACCTCTTCAAATATATACTTTACAGTACTGTAAAGAGTTACAGAAATATTTTTTTTCAAAGTCTACATTTTTTAAAAAGGAAATCTGGAAATTTCTAGAGAGGGAGACCAAGAATCTGTTATACTCTTTAAAAATGTTCATTTTGATATATCTAAAAGGTTCAGAAAGCAAAATTGAAAGATAAATATATAATTTAGGAAGTCCTTTTGTTAATTTTGGTTAGGATATATTATATAACATTGTGAAGAGAGAATAAAATTGTTATTCAAACTACCTTCCTGTCCTTTACATTTTATTGTGTGTATAAAATATGGATAATACATTTCATACTCAGTTATATAATTGTTCTATATTTTTGTAATTGCTGAGAAAGGTGTGTATATGTGTGTGTACATTTGAGTAAGTACTATAAAAATCAGTCATACAAGTATAAGTATATATTTTATTAGATGGATTTTAAATAGTTACAGAAAAAATGCATTTTTAAAATTATTTCTATTTTGTGTTTCACAGAATACACTATACACATTTTAATGTAGCTCTAGTTTGCTTGATTTTTTTTTGCTAATATCTTTAGACTGAATTTTTCCTCTCCTATTTTATAAGTCTTTGAGATTGAGTCATATACCTACTATCATCACAATGTGTATCCAAGAAGGTAATATTCCTCATTGTATTGGACTTTCAATTAAGTCAAATAGTGTAAGGTCAATTCAATATTGTAATTGAAAAAAGATTGTTTTATTGTTGGATGCTTTTGGCTTATTGCCTATGGGCCATTTGCCAGATTAATAAAGATGTTCGGTATTTGGTGTCCCTGATATTTCATATCTTTGCTGATTTTGAACCAGGGCCAGTATGTTCTCTTTGAATTTTATAATTCATTCCCCCTCTGAGTCAAATCTCAAATTGATTTACCTTTACTTTGATTAGTAAATTGATGATTGCTATTCATCAAGTAGATTTTTTTGGCATGTTCATAAAATATTTATTATACTTACAAAAATACAAAATTATTTTATTTTTTCCTGATAAAATAAGAGAATTTCAGGTTGTTACTTTTTAACAGTATCCCACAAAGTATAGTTTAGGAGCCAAATTTTCTCTGCTGCTTATTTTTTATTTTCTTAACTAATACACAAAAACATAAAAATTGTGTATATTAAAGGAGTACCAGGTTCAACAGCTTTTTGTTGCTGCAATTGAAATACTTGACAAGAAAATAAGGGGAGGAAGAGTGTATTTTCAACTCACAGTTCTGGAGGTTCAGTCCACAGTCAACCAACTCTGTTGTTCTAGGCCAGAGGTAAACATCATCGCAGAAGGACGTGGAAAAGGACTGGTCTACACCTAGCATCCAGGAAACAGAGAAAGAGAAGGAAAGGAAGAGGCTTCAAAAAAGAAGAGTACATCCTCCATGACCTACCTCCTCTGGCATGCCCCATCTGTCTGCAGTTGCCACCTAGTTAGTTCATTCAGATCTCATAATATAATCCTTTACACTCTGAACAGCCATATATTAACACAGAAGTTTTTGAGGAACACGTCATGTGGAAACCATAATAGGTATCATGTGATGATTCAATATATATATACTTTGTGCAATATTTAAATCAGGCTAAACATCTCTATCTTCTCATGTATTATTCCTTAACATTTTTATTTAGACACAACTATACTCCATTCATTTACTTGTTATCTGTGGCTATTAGGAGGTTACATGAGGAAATGCGGATAACTGTAGAAGCTCATATAGTCTACAAACTAAAACTTATTTATTTATTGTTTGAGATTTTACAGAAAATATTTGCTGACTCTTCAGCAAATAATTTTAAATTTTAGTTGGTTACCTGAACACTTGTCTTATATACAAATAATAACTGTTAAAAGTTACTACCTGGCAGATATTTTTCTAATTGTATTTCTACTACATTAATTTTCTCCATAACTTATTGTTAAGAACTATAGATTATCCTAATATCAAAGTTAATAAGACTGAATTACATACTTAATTAATTTGTTTAGAGTATGCAAACTTACTAGTAAGTGGCAGCACAGGATTTTAAGCCATAGATTGAGCTTGGCTTCCTATGCTTTTGCCACTATGTTATCTCCAGGACTGTGAGATTGTTGTGTCAGCTTTTCTCCCTATGTTCAATGATATCTTGATGCTTTTTAAAAAAATATTTCTACATTCTACTTTCTAATTTAGGGAACTTCAACATATATAAACTAGTATTTCTCTGATAGTATATTATCATATGTGTTAGTAAAGTGATGCTTTAAAAATACAAGCTTATATGCTTACATTCTATCTGATTTCCCATTTTGAGACACACTCATACTATTTACTACAACAGTATAATAATTGTAAATACAATAGCTTTGTGACATTTCCTGGTATCATATAGTAGTAGTTTATTTGTGCTTTTTATTACCTTTGAAACTTAGTAGCTACACAAAATCTTTATTATGTAGAACCCTTGTTTTTGCAAAAATTTACCCTTTGTATATGAAATTAGACCATTTGATAAATGCAAAGTAAGTTACTTATATCAGGCCCAGGAGCTGACCATGTTCAACCCTTCAGATGTCTTCTGCAACACTCTTTACTCATGTACTGGGTATTCTACGTTTTGCTGCTTGGAGTTGGCAGCTTTAGAGATTTTGCCCTTAGCCCTGGAAAATGTAACTTCCTTGGTACATATTTTAGCTAGATTTATGTAACACACTCCCACACTTACAACCTATAACCAGTGACTGATTGGTGTGGGATTGTGAAATTCAACTCCTTTGACTCAAGGAGAGACATTCAGGTATGATTTATACTTTACATCTCCTACAAGAACAGACAGTATGTAAGACTCCTTCTAAATTGCCTGTCCAGACTGACTTCTGACTATTTTCCATCTTGCTTCTTCCATTCACTAAATAGTTTCTCCTGTTTTTTGCTACTGGTAAAATCCTCCTGGATATTTTAGTGGGCCCTGGACTAGGGGACTGAACACATTAGGGAAGGTACAGTCAAAAAATTAGGGTGTTTCCAAGATGATAATGGAAGATAAACCAATGTTTAAACAAATAGAGAACAAAATCCAAATAAAACAATAGGAGCAGAAACAACAAAAATTATAAGCAGAGATGCCTGGCACCTTCATTTATTCATAGGGACTGAAGTTAAAGAAAAAAGCAGAGATGACATAAGTTTCAATGGTAGAATATCTCCTTAATCTATATGCTCTTTGAGATTTTTCTTCCTCATTTTTCCATATTAAAATTGCCTTGTACACAATTTAGATTTTGTGTGTATGCACATATTCACTTCTATGTGTCTTCACATATAAATATGTGTCTGTATATATGAATCTATAAGGAAATACTCATTCCCACCTTTTCATTTCTTCCTTTTTGTAAAAAAAGAGGGAAGTAAGGAAGGGAAGACAAATATATAATATTTTCACCTTTATTTTTCTATTTCCTCAAATGAAAATTATAGTATAAGGAGAAATACAGCATTTTATATTAATTAGTTCCTGGTAATTTAAAATAGATTTTTTCTTTTTTATATTAATTATAATATGTATTAAAGGTATGCTTTTGTAGTTTCTTGATTTCATAATCTGTTTTTAATTACAAACTTGAGCATCCTAATGAACTGAGGAATTTCAAGAGCTCCAGCAGATGTGACTGATGAATGCATCCTCTTAGGATACTTCATAAACTGGGGAAATCAAAGCATTACTCACTAAGTGGATGGAGGATTACCCCTCCCACATTGCTGTGCAAAGATGTGCTCCATCGTCCTCTGAGTGCCAGACTTTCTATGAGTACATAAGGCCACACTCTCATGGTTCAAAGTGTTCAATTTTCTAAAGTTGATGTGCATACAAAAAGATTCCCAGCCTGGTGATTGTGTCAGTTTCCCTTTCTCAAGCATTTTTCCCAAAGTAAATTTTCTTCTGTTTTTCAGAGAAATATGATATTTTACTTAGATCTTATCATTCTGCCCTGCAGTGTAAAATCCTGGACATTATAATATTATTCTAGTCAAAAATATGTTTACAAAGAATAATGGAAGAATTTGAGTACCAGAATAATAAAGCCCTTTTCAACTTAGGCTATTCCCAAGTCATTATTTTAACAAAATTGGATATCAATTTAATCTAGTTATTCACTTATAGATAAATATTTTTATGATAAATCAAAGTAATTTTGTCTACAATTTAGGAACATTTGAAGAAATGTTATATAAATATGAAAAGTTTGTTCAATTTATTTCTACTTATGTGTAAAGATAGCTCTTTCAGTGCTTATGGCTATTAGGAAAAAAAAGGAATAGAATTTATACTGGAATTCATATCTCATTCTGAAAATAAATAACATGCATTCATAGATAATGATTGGAAAAATCAAATATTCTCCCATCCAAATAAATGCTGTGTTTACAAAATAATACTTTCTAGCTTAAGATCTAATAAAGATAAAAACTTATGAAATATTTACTTAGTTTTGAGCAGTTGTGTGTTACTTCACAATATTTTTTAACACCAAAATGCCTGTGCAGCTGCCTACAAAGATTCAGTTACATACATGGGTCTATTTCTGCACTCTAACTTCTGTCACAAAATCTGTCTCGTTTTATGCAGTTTTATAGTGAGTCTTGATATAATGTAGTATGGATACTTTAACTCTCTTCTGATTCAGAGTTTTTGGGCAACCTCAGTTTGTCTTTCCTTAGAAATTGTAGAATTCAGGATGTAGATTTCTATAAAAATTTTGCCTGTGATTTTTATTGGTGTCCTTTTAGTTTATAGATAAACTAAAAAAAAAAACCAAAAAGCTGACTTCTATGTTGAATTTTCTGATTCATGAACATACTAAATGCTGAAAATACAAACTAGATATTTTCTATTTCCCATCCCAGTTGTGAATTATTTCCTTTTCCACTCTGCTTTGTAATTCAGACACTGATTTCTATAGAATGTGCCAAGGGCTTCCATTTCTCTGGTTTCCAGTTAGCTTCCACTGTGAGAGAGCAAAGAGTGAAAGATATTTTCTTCTCTCTCTCAGGCTGTGGTACAACAGTGGATAATTTTCTTCACCGAAGGCTCAGGTACTATTGGACAGTCTCTGACTTACGTTGGTCAACTTAATGGTTTTCTGACATGATAATGATGATGCAAAAATGATAACATTCAATAGAAACTATCTCCATATTTTTAGTTGGAAATTGTTACATGGCTAAGAATATGTAATCACACTTTCCTTTTGATGCTGTGCAGTGTCACAGAGCCTCTGGTTGTAGTCAGGCACATGATTATCAGAGGAAACAGCTGACACTACAATGTACTGTGTTCCTAAACCACGATGTTGAATAGGACTATGGTATTAAGGGAATTTTGGACTTTCAATATTTTCAACTTAATGATGGATTTCTTGAGATATAACCTCATTGTAAGTTGATTTCCCTTGAGCTTGCCAAATCACTTATTGGTTCCATTTAAGTCTGCCAAAGCCTTTAAAATCCTTGTTCAGCTAAACTCTTAGTCCTTTGGAACACACCATCATTTTACTGTCATGACGAGGTCATTGTCTATGTGTTTTCAGGCGTAAGTTATTTTTAGGCACTGAATTTGCATATGCATATATACATGCAAACACACTGTTACTATTGGTAAATTAACTATGTTGTTTGTGACTTATATTGCATGTATAAGATCCTTTAAAATATGTTTTAAGCAGGGTGCAGGAGCTCACACCTGTAATCCCAGCACTTTGGGAGGCTGAGACAGGAGAATCACAAGTTCAAAGCCAGCCTCAGCAACGGCAAGTAGC
This sequence comes from Xerus rutilus, assembly GCA_028644305.1. Lineage (NCBI taxonomy): Eukaryota > Metazoa > Chordata > Mammalia > Rodentia > Sciuridae > Xerus > Xerus rutilus. The sequence continues at coordinate 100,214,516 of CM053409.1, read as the reverse complement.
TAAGCAACTCAGCGAGATCCTGTCTCTACATAAAACACAAAATCGGGATGGGGGTGTGTCTCAGTGGTCGAGTACCCCTGAGTTCAATCCCTGGTACAAAAAAAATAGTTTTAAAATATGCCTTTATTTTGCAGGATACAGCTATGTTTATGTATGGAGCATGATATTCACTTGAATGAATAGATATCCATGTCCCATGAACTTTCGAACAAACACAATCTTATTTTATGTGCTGTGAATTCTAGAATTGTGCACTGCATGATAGAAGAGATGAGGTATATTTTTTCCTTCTCCCTTATCTAGAAATGACTGTAAAGAAGCAGAAAGGAGAGGCAGAGGCAAAGTGCAGAGGCAAAGAATGGCTACTGGCCTGAGCTGGCAACTTTATTTATCCCCAAAGGTTACATTTGGTCACTGGCCTCAGTAGTACATTATTGTTTATCACATCACTGAGCAGGTTACAGTAGATTGCAATGGAAGATGTTTTGCTTATGGTTATATAGGCACCCTGGCCAAGCATGCATGGGTTATTATAAGAGTATCTGGGAAAAGCTGCAAAAGTGAGACAGGGTGCCTTTTACTCCCCAGGAGTTTTCTCACCAGAGAAAAGCTGCCCTGCATATTTCATTCATAGGTCAGAACTCCTATAAATGACAAATGGTAATATCACAAATTTTAAAATGGAACACATGTTCCAAAAAATAAATAAATAACTATTATGTGTGCTATCTAAAATGTAGTATATTCTTTGTAGTTTCAAAAGTCATCTGTAAAATTTAGCAGATTAAAATATACATTATAAAGTCTCATCAGGAAAAGAGAAAATTGTCATAAAGTCTATGCTATGTTCCTTTCAAGAGAATGTATGCATTGTGTGGAAATGGGAAGTATTAAATATTCCAAATGGTTTTCATTGTTGTTAGAACTTTGAGAAGACAGAATACAAAATAAGTTAACTCAAGAAGATAAAGAGCTAATGTCATCATTTTTCCACATATCTAAATTATCACTGATGAGAAACTCCTAATTAGCATTTTGACCTTTAAGCAGATAATTCAGTGAAACTTTCATTAGTAGTAGATCAAGAAGAAACTGCAAATTAAAATGCAATTTTCTGATTTGTTCCAAAGCCTGCTTACTGAATTCAAGGATATTCATCTATAATCACATAATCTTCATTGCTAATGAAATATCCTTATGGTAGAATCATTCAAAAAAGATTTTATAAAGAATGTGTAAATAATAAAATTTAAGAATCTAGATTTTACCTTTTATACATTTTTCAGAGAATTAAATCTACCATTGCTTAAAATGAGTTAAAGATAGATATGTACTATTTGTACTATTCCACCAAATTTTAAATACTCTTTTCCTTTTTCTAGTCAGGTATTATTATTGAGATTGGCAGTGAAATAACGTTTTAGGCAGGACTGGGGATTGAACCCAAGACCTCAACATGCTAGGAGAGCAAACCCCCACTAAGTTACATCCTCAGTCCTTTCTTCATTTTTTTTTTTTTTTTTGATACAAAGTCTTCTCACTAATTTTTTCTCAGGTTGGCTTCTAACTTGTGGTCAGTCTTTACCAGTGTGAGCCACTGTGTCCTACTAGCAGTGAGACAAATTTTAAGAATGAAATTAATACATTTTTCCTTCTCACAAGAATTTCCACCTGTTTCCAGAGAAAGGGAAGTAAGAAAATGAGTTTGTTTTCTACCATTTTTGGAGGTAGACAGGAACATAATCAATTTCATATCTGGCTAATCCTTTTGTCTTTTTGTTCAGTATAACTGTAAAATAGTTTTTGCAATATCAAGCTTACAATGTCACTATGCTTATCACTAGCAGTCTTTTGGAAAACTGCAAAATGTATCTTACCTTTGAAGATTGGTTTTTCATCCCTGAACAAATTAAAGGATTACTAATGACAGTAAACTCTGATGCATGACTCTGGCCCTCTGGACATCACCAGTCATTTATTCAAGATGCCTATTTCTTGTTATTGCTGTCCCAAGTCCTGTTCCCTGGCACAGTGACGATCATTGAACTGCATCCTATAATGATCACACACTACATGTGATTGCATTGTGGAATGGAGCAACATGGCAAGCAGATTCAATCTGATCATCTTTATCCTAATAAGACTTAGGAGTCTTATTTATAGAAATTTATTACAAGAAAATTAAAAAGTAAAATCCATTTGATGATATCAAGACTAGAACTGTGAAATTGAGTAGCAGTAAAAAGAATTTGATAATAAAAGTTGGTGCTAATGAATCAATGAAGAAGAAAAAACATGTGAGGACTAAAAATTTCAAGGCACCCACAAATTTTAATTTGTATAATTGCAGAATTAGGCTTCAGGTATGTTCAAGTGGGAGACTTATACCTATTTAATGAATTATGTCTTAGCATGAGTCAGAATATAAGAAACTCTCCTTTTTCTCATGGAAAGCATTTAGCAAATGTTTCCTACATTTCTGAGAATGAAATAGTTTTATCTGGTTTTTAATCCTTTATATAAAATTGATCACTAGCATTAAATATAATTTGAGAAGGTCTTCATATGGTTAGAATATTTTCACCATGACTTCACCAAATAACTTTTTAAACATTTATCATTCAACTTTAAGTATTTATTCTTCTGGTTTCCCCCGCCTTTGGCATTGGTGCCAATGTAATCAATATGTGGATTTCATGTCTGTCAGCAGAGTTTATGAAAACTGAAATGCAACCTAAGATTTGAAATCTCCATGTTTATCACAGATGCCTAAATATCTTTAAAGAAAAAATATTAAACTTTAGATGTGATATAGATATGATCTCAATGTATCACATATGCAAATTTAATTTGCTTTGAAATATTATCAAATTGTGTGCCAAGCCTATATGAGAGCCCAGCTAAGTGAAGAATGACACTGAGAACTAAAAATATTTGAAAAACCAAAATTCAAAACACATGGCAAAGGTATGATGGAAGAACTTTGATATAGGATATGGGCAAAGAAGGATGAAAATAGTAAAATTGGAAGAGAATATTGATGCTAGTTTTTTTTAAGTAATTATCTGTTAAACAGTCAGATTTGCAGCAATGTCGAGCAATCACTGAAAAATTGGGGTAAATAGATGCTCAAAGGTTATGTTTATTAATGGAGATGTATTGTACTTATGTAATGAGCAGGATGGACAGCTAATAATACCTGCTGCTGCTCACAGGAAATTGCAATAGGATAACTACCAGCATGATACAACGCAGCTGTAATGTTTTGTGGCCACATTTCTAAAGGCATGCACTGTGACCTCACTAGCTTTATGTTTCTTGTTCTTTTCTTTTTACTTCATTATTCCCTCTTTGCTGTCGCACTATTATACAAAGCAACTGCTCTCTCTACTCCATCACCCCTCTAGGTGAATGCCTGACTTCCAGTTTTGAATGGTTCTGCATTTTTGTCCACTCTACTAAAATTTTAAGTGTTTCATGTCTAGATTACCAAAGGGAAATCTTATTGAATCCACCCAGCAACAATTTAGTCGAAAGCATTTCCAATGACCTGAGATTTTGCTTCTTGCTACAGTCATGTATTACATAACTATAGTGACCTGCTCTGAGAAATGTGATTCGAGGTTTTCTTATCCTTGTGTGAACATCAGAGAGTGTGTGGATGACATAGCCCACTAGCTCATCGCTCCGAGGCTATAAACCTATATGGCATGTTAGTGTACTGAATGCTACAAATAACTGTGATGCAATGATACGTATATATGCTTGTAAATATATTTAAACACAGAAAAAGTACTGTAAAAATGCTAAATTTTTAAAAAATTGCATATCTTTACAGGGTGCTTACAGCACTGGCAGTTGTTCTTGGTGAGTCAGTGAGTGGTGAGTGAATGTGAACATGGTGGACCCTACCAGGCACATCCTCAGACTTCATAAATACTGTACTTTCACTATGGTATTTTTATGTAATTCTTTTCTTTCTTCAATGATAAATTAATCATAGTATAGTATTATTTTTCATTTTGTAAATGTTTGAATTATTTTTAACTGACCTTCTTAAATAAAATTTAGCTTAAAACACATTGTACAATTGTGCAAAAAATATTTCTGTCTTTATGTCCTTGTTGTATAAACTCATTATAAATTAAAATTATTTTCCGTACTTTATAAACTTTTTTTGTTAAAACTAAGACACATACACATACACATTTTCCATACCCTAGGCCTACACATTGGCAGAATTATCATTATCCCTGTCTTTCATCTCTAGTCTTATACACTAGAAGTCCTCCAGGGGCAATACCATGCATAGAGCTGTCATCTTCTATCATAGCAAAGCTTTTTCTGGAAACTTCCTGAAGGACATGCCTGAGGCTGTTTTAAAGTTAACTTATTTTTCCAGAAAGAGGACACTCTGCAATAAAGATTAAAATATAATATAGTTAACATTTAAGAGTAGCATGACCATTTATCATGGCCATGAAATATTGCACCCTGTGCCTATTACCTGTACTATCCTGTCATATAACTAGCTGCCTGGTAACATTGTTTACACCAGTATCATTACAAGTATGGGAGTAACACATTGCACTGCAGTGTTATGATAGTAAAGACTGTTCTGTTTTCTACATTTTGAGTAAGAGTACAACAAAGAGCTTTAGGCTGCCAGCTGTAGTCCTATAAGGAAGTGATGGAGTCTTTAAGAGGTGGGCATGACAGGAGAATGCTCACTGGGGGTGTGCCTCTCAAGGGCAGAGTATGGCCCCTTTGTCTTTGCATCCCAGGATTCATGAAGTGAGCAGTTTCCTTCACCTAGCACTCCTGCCATAACGTTCTACCTCCTTCAGGCCCAAAAGCAGCAGGCCAACCAGCCATTGTCTAAAACATCTGACAGGTTGAGATAAAATAAACCCTTCCTCTATTCAAGTTGATTGGTCTCAGGTATTTTATCACAAAGACTAAATAAAATCTTACAAACACACTGGACAATCATATTACTTCAATTATAAATTTATTGGACCACCTCATATATGCAATCCATTACTGGTCCAAACATTATTACATGACGTGTGTATTTTATAATGAATTCTTTAACCATAGCATGAGACTTAGGTTGTAATTATCATCCAACCATCTATGTCCATATTGCTGGGAGTTGTGAATGATTTGTGGGCATGTCTAAGCAATCTCTAAAAGTGGGTATGCCTCTCAGAAAACTCTCGGTATTATCTCACCAATCTGAGTATGCTCCGTTGCCTTAGCAACGGTCCTGCTCAAAGAGAATTCTGTGATACCTCGGAATTTATTGGTTCAGACAGCCCTAGGTTCAAATGTAAATCCCAGGAGGTGGAAAGAGATACCAGTGCACCCAACTAGCCTTGTGTTGCAAGCTACCTGAAGGAGGAAGAATTACTGCACAAGTGAAAGTCCCCAACCAGGCCAACTTCCCCACAGTCTCTTGTTTACCTTGAAGAACGCTTCCCCACAATAAGTTTACCTTGAAGAACGCTTCCCCACAATAAGTTCCTTTGACATGTTTCACTATAAATGAAGCGTTTATGGGCTTTTTCCCTTTGTTGGGATTCGACCCATTAGGTCTTTTCCACTCATCAAACCCTCATTTTAAATATATTTTTATGTCTTTTGTCTCTATTTCCTAATACTAATTTTTCAGCCTTTTATTTCCAGCCGGCCCACACCTCTGATGGTTACTCATTCCCTCACCACACAGGCAGTGGTGAAACATATGATATAAAGCATAATTATTCATATAAAATTCTCCCCAAAATGTCTACAATTGCAATGGAGATCTAAATATACATGACTTTTTTCTCTAACCTCTTTTATGTGCAAATATCTTCCTATACTTAGTGTCTAAAAAAGACAACTAGTTAGTTATACTTGGTTATCTTGTGTTCCCATTTCTTTAAATTAATGCTTATTGCATTTTAAAAAATAGCAATAGATATTGTTTTAAAAATACACTTTGAAAATTAGAAATATATTAAATAAAAAATGAAAATTCTTTATAATCTATGCTGAGGCAATGACTCTTAGAAAATGTTTGTACCTTCTTAGTATTCTTTTCATATTATACACATTATATTTTTCAAAGTGGTATCATAAATTAGTAATTTTCTACAATCCTTGATTCATGTTTATTTTATTTTCTACATAATAACATTGCACATGTGGTACATATGTAATTATTTTTGGCATATTCTTATTACCAATACATTCCTATAACAAACTATGTGGTTATATATTTGGACTTTTATAAGCATTTATACAGCATAAATTTCTAAACAAAAATATTAGATAAAATAATTTTTATAGTTTAAGCTTTCATTAATTATTTAAACACATATCACCATCATTTGAGCTAATAATAGAAAGATAAAAGGATGACATCTCTTACACTTGTCCTTCTCTTATGACATTATTCTGCTGGTGTTTTCAACACTGTAATTCATTGCTTTTAGACTGGTCTACAAAACCACCTCCCTCTGACTGTAATAGATTTTCTCAAATAAGTAGTATGCAAAAAGGAAAATAGGAGAGTGAATGAATGAGCCACTGTGGTCCCATGGTCACCAAATTTAGTAGTTCCTAAAACCAACTGACAAATTCTCTCTTTGACCTGTTTTGCTCTACCTCTGGGAATTACTCTTCACATTCTTCACAGTTGTTATCCAAACTGACTCTGTTCTCCGCAAATGTTTATATACATTCTCTCTCTTAGCAGACACTCTTGCCCTATACATCATATGGAAAAATTCATGTGAACTCCCTTAAAAGCCTATTAAATAAGCATCCTACCCCCGTAAAAAATGAGTGTTATCACTTGCTTGATCTAAAGATTTATAAAGTAGCAAAAATCAGGGTTTGGTGTTTCCTGAAGAAGAAAAGTGCTAGTTAATAAAGGATAAAAGGAAAAGAGAGATCAAGGCTACCAAACCTTGACTTTTGTAGTTTCAGAACATCAGTCTTTTTATTGTTACTGATATGAGTGTCTCTGAAATGTTTTCTACACAAAGAGATGGGGATGAGGAGAAAGAGGCAGAAAAAGAGACCCAGAAAAGGACAGAGGGAGAGAAAAACAGGAGAGAGATATAAATAACAAGATATAATTACAAATCAGAAATACATATTTCTAGAATGAGAACTTCAACTGTTCTGAGCACTGGTGGTTACTGAGGGTCACAAATTGATGATTGTTATTGGAAAATTGAACAAAAATCACCAGTTCTGTTAGTGCAGAGCCAGAATAAACTGAGTGATTTGTTTGGTTAAATGCTTGATGAACCTGCTTCCACAGAAGAAATATACAGATATTTAATGCTAAAAGGAATAGGATATCCTCTTATTTTATAATTTTCTTCTTTAATTTGTATTTTTATTCTGATGTTTAAAAGTTCTCAAAGAATAATATCATTGCCTGATTTACAACACTTATCTAATGTAAAGCTGAGGTGGGTTACTCAATAGTGCTTTATTCTACTTGGATTAGATTTAAAATATATCAAAAACTACTACACACCAGAGAATCTACACAGCACCTATATATACTTCTTGGCATTATACGTGTCTCTCGCACACATGTATTGGGATTATGAAGGCTCTCTGAAAAGTGAAATGTGAAAAACAAAGACATTCCTTAGTAGTTTATAAAATCACATTTATTTATTTTACTGATTATTGATCTGTATTTGTTTTAGAATGCAATGCATTTCTAAAATATTACATCATTTGTTCTATAAAAGCACTGAAGAAAAGACAGACTACAAAAAAATCATTGCAATGAATTAAACTTCTTAATCTCTAGGAGATCATACAAACATTAAAGCTTATCAGGTTATTGCAGCAGGGCCTGAGAGGCAAGTATTTGGCTAGACAAAGATTTGTAAAACATTGTTGTTTAAAAATAAAATTCTGAATATGTCTAAGTGGAACAAAAAGAAAGCTAAATGAAGTGTGAGACTTTGGGCTGGAAACATTGTGCTGTCTATCAAAATCTTTTTCCCATTGGACAGCATAGTCATATAATGGCTAAACCACAAAATAAATGGAAAATCACTATTTAGCAGAAATTATCTATTATTCACAAGCTTTGGACAGTTAGGTGAGTGAAAAAAACAAATTTTTATGTTTGAAAATATAGTTTAAAAGATATTTACTTGAGACCTTCCTTCTTACCAAATTTTAGTGTATAGCACATTATGAAAGGGTAAAGAATATGTGATATATATACACATGGAATACTATTCAGTTTTAAGAATGAAGAAAACCTCCGGTATGTGACAACTAGATGACCCTTGATGATATTGTGCTAAGTAAATTAAGCCAGTCACAGGGGGAATAAACTGTTAAGTCATCAAAATTTAAAAGAATATTTTTAGAGAAAACTAATTGTGTCCTCACTAATACAGAGATAATCTGTGTTTAAAATGTGAATTTCCTACAAGTGGTTTTCCTAGAACATTTCAGAATGAGAAAAAAGAAAAAGAAAAAGAAACAGCAGAACAAGAACATCTGACTTCACAAAGTCTTAATTTTAGTAGGAAGAGGAAAGCAAAAAAAAAAAAAAAGCAAGAGACAGACAAATGCATACAGTTTCTGAAGATGTTGATCAGAAGCATGAGCTGAGTGTACCTAGCGAGGTGTGGTAATGTGACCTCAGAAAGGAAGGTTGCAGCAATACCAATGTCAGGAGGTGATGGACAGATATTAGAAGTATTATGGAGAGAATACCCAAGAACACATGTGTGGATGCCAGGAGCTTGGAGGTGCTTGACTGTCAGTGTTTGGATCACAATAAAGCAAAGAATGGAGTGAGAAAATGCTTCAGACTGATGTTTGAGCTATATACGGGGAGACAACTCATAGAGTATCTTCTGGATAAGAGTTTCAGTTTTCACCTAAGGACAGTAAAAAATCATTGGAATGTTTAAGCATGTATGTGAGATGCTTTGATTTATTTTATATGGACCATGCTCTGAACTAACAATGGTTAATGATAAACCAGAGTAAAACCTAAGGTATCAACACACTTAGCAATTTTGCAGACAAGAGATGAAGATGCCTATAACAGTGACTGAGTACAGAGTGAGAGAAGTTGTTGCACTCACACTAATTAATAAGGGAAGCATGATCCTAGCAGAATTTTCTGTACTATATATTAGAAGATGAAAGGAAATGTTTATCCACAACTAATTTTCTTCAAAAATGTTTTGGTACAGAAACAAGAGGCATGTAAATTTGGTATTTGTTCTATATGAAAAATTTCATAAATGGCCAGATAATTTTATATGGTTTAGAAATTCTTGAACAAAAGAAAGTACCATTGGTTCTTCATGCAGTGTTTTATAATTTTATTGGCTGTACTTATAATTGACTACAGTGGAGTAATCTTAGCTTTGGAAATATTTTTGCTGCCCTTGTTCAATTTCATTGACTACAAAATGCTTTCAGAAAATGACAGATTCACAGATACAGAAACTTCACACAGGAAGCTTCAAGCTGTATTTTTTTCCTACTACATTGTTATCTGGATTTTTATCTGTACATGAAATAGGGCATTAATACTTTGGTGCTCTATTAAAATATAGTGTCACTTTGATGAATTAGGTAACAGGATGACACCAATATATCAAAACAATGAGTTTCAGGAGATATTCAAAAAGCCTTTTGAGCATAAATCCAAAGATACAAAAAGGTGAATGCTAAATAGCAATTAGGACCAGAATATGGAATTTGGAAATGTTAATGTGTGCATCTAAATTAGATCTAGACTGACATCGAACACTTTGTTTCTAAGGTTATATTTATTGGATGCTGCTCTGTATAGTAGCTAATAACAAATAAATATATTTATAATAATTAGATATATGAAGAATGGAATTTCCATCAAAATCTGTATTTCTATATTTGTTGATTTCATCAATTTAATTTAAAAAAAAGATATTCAAATATGAAACTGGTAGTTAACTAATTACATAATAGCAAGTAAATCTATAAAGTAGTTCACTGGATAACACAGAATGTGAATTCAGAAGGGTATTTTCCTTGATGAAGCACAGCTATTGAAACTGTAGTCCTGATTAATTGAACAATTGTGTGATTGCTTTACGAACTTGGGAATTATCCTTTTTGTTCTCTTTATATTAATGGCTTATGCGATGATCACTCGTACCTGAGTTTATCGATAGCCTCAATACCTCTGTATAATAAGTAAAATGGAATCATTCACTATATTCTCCTCTAGCATTAGTCATTTGGAATTGATTATATGTGGTCCATAAAATCCAGTATTGCTATGAAAATGGTAACAACCTTATTAAAACAATGAATTATGATAACCTAGATGTGACTATTAATCTTCTTATAATGAACATATTAATGCAACTATGCTAAAATATAGAATTAATTATGTTTTTATACTTAGTGTATGTGTATGCATGAATGTACGTGGGTGAAATGCAATCTCAAAATTACTCCTAATCATGTGCAAGATGAGGCAAAGAAATATACCAGTCAATTCTTATTATTTTTAGTAATTGTGTTCCATAGTCATCATAAACACTAAAGTAGTGAACACTGAAATATTGTTTATAATAATATCAGATTTGTTTAAATCAATCAATACATAATCTTTTTCACATTCATTGCATTTTCTTTTTAAAGACACCTTGCTTAATATATATTGTTGATTCATTAACATTGAACTTTTGCCAATACTGTAACATTGCCTGAATAAAGCTTACCTAGACACACGTATTTTCTCTGTAAGGTACAACTGTCCTCTTGCACTTAGAAAACTACACAGACACTGTTGTTGTTAAAAGGGCTATTTTCAGTAGTGGTGATCACTAGTGAAAAAAAATCAAAAATTATGTCACCAAATATCTCATTTAAAAAAATAAGACATTCATAATGAGAACATAAGCAAGAAGGAAACATCACCTCATTTTACCTTTGCTGGCAGTGTATCAGAGGACATATTTTCATCAATTTGTGCATATATGTGAATAACTACAAAATATTGCCCATATTGATTTTAGGGTTAAAGTAAATTGTAGTGAGTTAGCAAATTCACAAATATAGTATCACTGATATTGAGAATAGAAGGTTCATGCTGGTAAGCAGGTATGTTTGTGAAAGAAAAGAACTACACTATACTGAGTTCCTGTTTTGACAGAGGAAATTGATATTTTTTGAAGCAAAATTTTTTATTTGAATTTCCAGTGTCTCCAGAGAATTATGACTATATGAGGATTGACTTTCTAATGTTAGAATCCAAATGGGTAAGAGAATGTTGGTTTTCTTTTATGTAAAAAACATTGAACTAAGAAAAAAATTGGTTCTTCTCTTAACATTCGTCTACAGATAAATCACTAGGTGACTTTTATTGTTTTTTTCTTCAGATGTGAATTTTTGTCAATAATATTTACTACATTCCCATATTTATTTTTTACATATTCAAGAAAAATTCAGTGAGAGCCTATTGTAGCTAGGCAGAAACAGATGGAATTATGGCATTGACTGCATCTTTGTTGAATCATGTCAATCACAAGTTCTGTCAGAAATTAAGGGAAGTATCTTACACATAATTACAAATATTGACTACACATGTTATACTGGGCACTACGTCAATGACAGACATGGAACAGTGAACAAAATAACCATGATCTGCTCACTTTGGTGAGTGATAACTTATGTTGCCTCATCAATCACAATGTTCATTTAGCTGCTTCTTTTGGTACATTTATCTATTGGTCTACTCAGATTCCTCTAAAGACACTTAGACAAATTTGTATATGTATCAAAATTATCCATTTATTTGAAACATTTGGTGGTTAAAAATATGACTATTATTTTTAAATCAGTTGAGGAAAGGGAATTTGAGGGCAATTGGATTCTATCAACAAAATAATCTACCACTGATATTGTTTCTTTAATATTATATATATTGGAAATATTAATCACTGAATTAATGCTGACATTTATTAGTGTTATATAATGTTTCATACAGCATGTATTGCTTCAGGTAGAATGATAAGAACTAGATTTTTATCATTTGTGTGGAATGTGAATGGACTTAATGCCTGCATTTTGGATTTAAAATTTAAGGAGAGAAAACAAATTTTGAAAGGGAAATCAATATCTTCTAAATTGCATGCACATACAGACACAAAATAAAAGATGTAAGTGCAAAAGTGTATATAACAATTCATGATGAGTTTTTATGTTTGTAGAGCAAATTTGGTGATTTTTAATATGTCAATTTTTTTTTCATTGGTGCACGATTTACTAGGATTACCTAAACCTGAAAGCAAAAACATTGGTCAGACTTTCATACTTGAGTTTTGCGACCCAAACATTTTAAGATTTCTTTCTTTATTCATATATCTTGCTATGCTATGAAATTTGGTACATGATTATTATATTTTTATAAATTTTCATTGTACCATTATTAATATTGAGACTATTATTAAAAATGAAAATGACTCTGTGAGTTAGTCAACGCTATGATAATCACATAAAAGCATCCAAGTCTAAGTGCTGTGAGTGAGTGACTTTCCAACCAAGTGTCAGTTACTTTTGGTGTGTATGAGTCAGGGAAATGTTGAAAAATGTTTGGAACATATAAGCACTTTTTCAAAGGAAGGCTTCAAACTTAACTGAAAAACTCAGAAATCTGAAGGGCATCTTAGTAAAATTTACCCCATTTTATGTGTGCTCTGGGATTAATATTATTTTTGAAGACTGATTATTTGAATAATTTCAAAAATATAGTTTCACATTAAATAATTATATAAAACTCAATGAAGATAAATTTGTTTGTCTACTTATTTATGGAATCAAACTCTAGTTGACCCAACAATTAAATGTATTTATTTACGTGATATGAAGGAAGAAATATTTTTATCTGAGAAAAGAATCATTTTATTTCTTTTTTCTTTTTTTTTCTTTTTTTTAGTAGTATATGGACACAATACCTTTATTTTATTTATTTATTTTTATGTGGTGCTGAGGATAGAACCCAGTGCCTTACACATGTGAGGCAAGCGCTCTGCCACTGAGCCACAATCCTTGCCCGAGAACCACTTTATTTCTAAGGAATATCCAGATATTTAAAAGTAAGAAAAAACTAAATTTCAGGAAAGTCAAACAATTTTAAAAATAAGTTAACATTAATGACATATATAGCTTATATGTTTAATATAACATACATGTATATAGCTTATGTTTATGGATGAACTTGTTCTTAACTTGTTAAAAGAAATATAGCAATTGCTCAAATTCTATTTTTAAATAAATCACATAACCTAACTTTGAACTAGACACTTTCTTCCTGTTATCTATCAACTTCACCTGTTTTCTCTGTGGGAAAGTTACTAAATTCACTTTATAAATACAGTGTTGACAAGAATGACTTAAAAATTAAGCATGGAGTATGTTGTTCTCCACTGATGTATTTATATTACACCTGCATAGAAACTGGGACAAACATTTTTTTCTTAAAAACAAAGCCAGGTGAGCTTCAAGGTACTTGTCTGTTTTAACCATTGAGCTGTTAAATTTTTAATAGCTTTAAAGTTTTAAATTATAAACAACTCTGTCTGCAAAAAAAAAAAAAAAAAAAAGGATTGATGTGAAAAAAAAGACACACAGAGAGGAAAATAAGATACTCTTATTTTGGTTGTTTGTGTTAACATTTCCCATATAGCACCACCAGGTGATACTAAAATCAAAATTTAGGCTATGTAGAGGTTCTAATGGAATGATTGGAAAAGAGGAAAAAAGAAAGAAAAAAAGAAAAAAAAATCTTTTTGTTCTTTTACTCCAAAGAGTGAATGTTCCAATTCAATTTGATGTTACTCCTATGAAGGCAATTTTAAGTAAGAATTTGATTATTACACTGCTCATTCTTAGAATTGAATAAACTGAAAAGTGTGGTGGCAACTTCAGGGAGTTCCTACAGAGTGCAGGGACAGTAGCAAATCTGCCTGAGGGGAGCTGGAGCCCTGGAAACATCTCACAATGGGAGAATGAGAGCAGAAGTCATAGAAGGTCATGCATGCAACTTCTGCCAAGGACACTGCTTAAGGAAGCAGTGTGTGAGAAAGAATCTTGTCCTTGAACTTCCTTCCATCCCCTCATTCTTCCTTTCCTACTCCTCATGCTTCCTATCCACTGAACCTAGTCAGAAGCCCATAGTCTAGGAGATGCATACGGTCCCTGATGTTATTAAAAACAGAGTAGGTGTGTGGGCAATGAATGAATCCGAGAAAATATAAGCAAATGACAATCATGGCCCTCTTCTAAATCACTCTGATCTATTTATGCCTCTTGGAAATTTGAATGCCTCTAATGTTCCCTACTGCTAAGACTAAAAGATTGAGTTAAACTTCCTTAGCATGACCTTTAAGCTTTTTCAGTCTTATTTATATTAACCCGATTTTCCAATTTGATTTGCTACCAAACTCTTTCAACTATACAAGTTCAAACACTGAACACCAGCTTTTAACACACAGAGTAACTTCAGGACACTACAACTTGTTCATATTATGTTCATGTTTACCTACAACATTTCTGCTCACTCACTTCCCTCAACACTTCTGCTTGTGACAGTTGTTAACTTCCTAGGATGACAATCTAAAAAATTTCATTTCTGTGGACACTTTTTGAAATATGTAGCTACCCTGATATACTTTACAGTGAGTAACTGTATGATTATCTTATTTATACTATAGTGTTTTTATTGATGTTCATGTCTTTCTGTTAAATAAATTGAGTGGTTTAGGCAAGGACCGAATCAGCAAGTGGAGTGAATGAATTATTTTCAGTTTTCAGTAAATGTTCAGTCTATGAAAAGACTATATTTTCTTAGAATCAAATAAATTCTATTTCTCCAAGAATATTTTTAATGTATTAAGCATTCTGAGGAATTTTTAACCCATTGGGTTAGTGTATTGCAATATTAGATTTTATGCTTAAATATAATAAAAATTTGAAGACCAAAGAAATTTCCTTATTATGAATGCCTTTCTTTTTTTTTTTTTTTTGGTACCGAGGATTGAACTCAGGGTTACTCCACCACTGAGCTACATCCCCAGCCCTATTTTGTGCTTTGTATAGAGACAGGGTCTCACTGAGTTGCTTAGCTCCTCGCTGTTGCTGAGGCTGGCTTTGAACTCACGATTCTCCTGTCTCAGCCTCCCAAAGTGCTAGGATTACAGGCATGTGCCACTACACCCACCTATGAATGCCGTTTTTATTTGCATTGTTATACTTTTCTTCAAGACTTTCTCCCAATAATGTAATATTTATAATCTCATAAGTGGATAAAATATATTAGCACTTATAAAGGGCTCAACTATCAATGATATAATGATGTCTACAGAGATCAATAAAAAGTCATCATAGCCCTTGAACATTATTAATGTTATTCTATCATTTCAAATCTATTCAATCATTTCTTTTTTTATCCAGTCCTTGAATTAGGAAGTCTTATCCAGTTTATGAGCCCAATTCTGTAACATAAATGATTGCATCAAGAGTGTATTCCTTAGAAATATCTGTAGCTAGTCTTCTTCTAGCATTGTTTGCATTTCAGGCAAGAGTGAGAAATAGTAATGTTGTAATAGTGATGTTGTGCTGGAAGCCCCTAAATTACACTGGTTTGAATCATGATTTTTGATTTTGTTATGTTGTAAAAGTTATAAGCAGATAATGGAAACCATATTTCAATTTTTGTTTTTGTTTTGTTTCGTTTTGAGACAGGGCCTACCTGAATTGCCCAGGTTGGTTTCAAACTGGAGATACTCTTCCTTCAACCTTCCAAGAAATAGGAATTATAGGTGTCCACTATGGTATTTGACCTAAATTCTGAATTTTCATATTTTCTTGGACTTGTGATATGCTGTACCATTTGGTTTTGTGAGGTCATGCAACAAGTCATACCTTTCAGTGAGCCATGTGATTTTGAGGAGAAAGAACAGATATTTATAACATACTATATTGAAAAACATTCAGTATACTAGTATATTGGTACATTTTAATTTATGATATTTTAAATTTATAATGAATTTACTTGGATATACCTCTATTAGATGTCAAGGAATAACTATTAGAGTTCTTCAGAGGAATAGAATCAATAGTAGCTATTTATAATAGATACACACAGAAATACATATATGTATATTTTCATTTGTATACACATATACATATGTGCATATATATGAGATTCAGTATAGTAATTGGCTTACATAATTATGGAGGCTAAGAAGTCCCATAATCTGCCAGCCATCTGCAAGCTGGAGAACTAGGAAACCCAGTGGTATAATTTAGTCAGAGTCCAAAGTCCTGAGAATCCATACAACCAATCATATAATTCTCAGTGAAGACTTGAAGGCCTGAGAACTGGGGCTGGGGTGGGATGATAGGCAGAGGGAGACTGATGGATGTCTGGTGTCTAAACAGCCAAGAACTGGGAGCTCTTATTGTCTGAAGGTAGAAGATGATGTCCTAGCTCAGGAAAAGTAAATTCACTCTCCTTCTGACTTTTTTTTTTTTTCCTATTCTAGCCCTGGAATATTTGGGCAGTGCTTGCTCACATTGGTGAGGGTGGTCTTCACTCAGTCTTCCAATTCAAATGCTAACTGCTAAAATATGATGCTCTCAGCAATAATGTTTTACTAACTCTCTGGGCATCTTTAAGGCCAGTGAAGTTTGCAGATAAAGTTATCCATTACAGATGCCTTTCTCCAAGGCCATTTTTTTTCCCACAAATAACTTGTTATATTTCACATTTATGATTCATTATGCAGAAACACACGACATTGTGACCATTATATAAAAGAATAATAAATTTAGCTTTCTGATCTCTGTGGTTAAAAAAAGATATTGAGAATGGAATTGAGACTATATACTCAATGAGTTGATTCATCGTATTGATCAAGCAATTGGGAACTTGAAGTTAAGAAACAGTGAAATGGAAGAGGACCTCTAGGGCAAAAAGACCTCTTTTCTAAGGACATGCAGAAATTAAGAATTTCTTAGAAGAAAGTGGTATATAGAGATTTGAATGAAAAAACCAACAAAAACAAAAAGAAAAAATAAAGCAATCCAAAGACAACAATAACAACCACAAAAAAGTGGCCTCACAGTAAAAAGACAAAGAGGACAGCTACATAATGTTATTTCATATGCTAAGCAAACTAGCTATACATTGAGCATTAAGATTCCCAAGGAGTATTAGTATCCTAAAATATATGACTTTAATTAAGATAGCCTAAGAGATTTTTAAATTTTTTTTACAAAGCAAAATTTTCTGATTTACATAGGATTAGAGATACAGAATAACATCAGCAGAAAGCTGACCAATATCATCTCCATTTCTGTAGTATATACTTCTACCTTCATATAAGAAAAGCATTTCAATGGACAAGACTATTTTATTCACTACAATTTTCTCCTTTTAAAGTCATTAGCAATCTTGTGAAGAACACTTTTAAAGGATATTCTTTATCTAAACATTTATTTACTCATCATAAAATAATAATTGATAAGCAAAATTAAGAATGAAATAAAAATAGAATGTACTTGTTCTAGTTACTTTATGATAAACCACTTTAATTCATAGTAATGACTACTCATGTAGTTTCATTTGTAAATGTTAGGGTCTTTGAAAAATAGAATGAGGTATTATTACTGACTATTCTCCTAATAAAATCTCTCTTATTTCCTACTTGATATGCTTCATTTCTTCTTGCTGTTGAACTCATGTGTGTAAGATATTAGAGGATCTAGGAGAAGTAGCTGGTAGCCCACCTGTTATCTGAACGATTTTGTCTGCTCTCCCTATGGAAATCTCTTTGCTTCCTTCTGCTTTCTTGAGTATCCTTCCTATAGCAACACATTTTCTTATGGGATCAATACATCTTTTTGAAAAGAGGCATCCGATCATCAGAAATAAAGTAGAAAAAGTAAAAATATGTAACAGCTTGGAATTCTGCAATGGCTGAAAATGGATAAAAGAATAACCTGTTTGTATAATCTCTTGATTCAATATTTTATGCCGTATATTGATTGCAAGAACAATTTTATTTTCATGAGATTTGTTTAATCTGTGTCAGTTTATGATACTGTACATTCAACATTTGATTTTTGTTTAAATTTGGTCCAATAATTATGCATTATATATCAATGACATTTTCATATATGTATGCACAAGCAATGCATATCAAACGCTATATTTGCACATATATGTATATACACTTGCTTGAGCTAAAATATCTCTAGTAAAGAAGAGTCACTGTAAAATCCCTCTTTCCTTCAATTTATAACCATGAAACAATTCTAGGAATGGAAAATCATTCATGTAAGTTTCCATTTTTATTGAGACTGTAATATAATTCTCAATACTAACAGACTGCAATAAATTCAAAACAAATCTGGATTTTGGATTATGTTCAAAACTTTAGCTGACATGGAAAATTTTTGCATCATTTATTTGCTCATTCTTCCATGGAAATAGAAATGCTAGCTGGGGCTAGAAAAATGGATATCCAAGTGAGTTCCACCTTGCCACTAGATCATGTGGCTAGGATCTAGAAGTGGAGATAGAGGAGGTAACTGTGTTGTTTGACACGTAATGTGATAAGCCATTTTGGACAATGAAACAAATAAGATGAAAACTTTTGATATCAAAGATAAATCTAAGATGTACCCTGGATCCCTGTTACCACAGAACTGTGATTCTCACCCACAACTACTAATATTTTAACTGTTAGCACAGAGCAGAAAACTCCTATGCTATCTAAAGCACTTTGTTAGTGGGATATTTTTCAGCAAATTTTATGACATTTATCACATTAAAAAATCAATAGCCATTTGTCATATATAAATTTAATGAACATGCTTGTACACTTTTGTAAATTTTATTAGAGAACAAATGTTAAGGTTGTTATGCAAGCATTAAGTAAAAGACTTTTCATTCCATACCATTTTTCTTGAGATATGTTGATTAAAGGCAAAAACAACTATTAGCATGCATTTTGTAGTGCCTTCTTTCCCCACATGGCAATTCATAGTCATTTATCACTTAGTGATACTTTCTTATGTAACCAATGGGATTCTTGATTTTTGCATGATGGACAGGACCATAGTTTATTGGCTTTGACCCAAGAATTGAAACGAACCCCATAATTCCAGAAGAATGTCAGTTCTTACTTAAAGAAATGTTTTTAAAATATATCCATTACTTCTATTTTCCAGGAAGTTTATAAAATTTGCAATAAATCATCATGGGATCAAAGTCAAAATTCCCTTTTATTCATCAGCCTCTAATTACATAGGTAAAAAGAATCTAAATATATTTGCAATGTATTCAACATATGGCTGGGAAAACTAGATGAAATTTCTCATATATTTAAATCTGAAAAAAAAACTTTAGCTTTTTATGTTTCAAAGTATTTCCAATGGCTTTAAACAAGAGCAATAATGTTCTGACATTTCTTTGACTTGTAAACATAAGTTTCCAGACTAAATCACTGGTTGAGTAATATATATGCATCATATATGCAAATATATGTGTATAACATGTTGCATGTTTATAGTTGTTTTCAATGTACATAACATATTTATAATTAGTGTTTTTAATTTTATAATAATTGTGATTTAGTTGAATTTTGTATTTTGCAAAGATGGAATAGAAGTTTACAAAGATTTATCAATTTGTCCAGATGACTGAATTATTAAAAGGAAAAATAATTTTGTTATCTTTATAAATGACATTAAATAATACTTTTAATAAAGGCATTATAATATCTGAACTATATCAAATGGTTTCATGCATTTAAAAACAGAAACAAATATGTTCTGTTTCTCACCACAAAGTAATAATAGAATGTTTTTGAGTTATGAATTTATATACATTTAATATGTTTCAAACATCTTATCAAGTGGTTATTTAGAGAGAGCTCAATGACAGAGTTCCAAATTCTTTGGAATCATACTATGATATTCTTGTTGAGGAACTTGATATATATCAAAATTTCACTTGCATTGAATTAAAGAAAAACTTTCAATATTTATAAGGAAAACATGCAAGATTTTAAAGTCCATACCATGTGATTTTTCTTTCTACTACGTGAAAATATAATTATTAAATCTGCCAGGCAGTATGAATAGCAAAATTCCACACAATGTCAATAAAGAGTTGGAGCACATCCTGAAATATAAACATCACAATTTGACTATATATATGTATATATATATATATGTATTCCAAGAATAGAAAATAAAACAAAAATATAAAGGCTGCATTCCATAAAGTGTGCATCATGATTTTGTCTTTGAAACACACATGGAAATTGAGCAATTTTAAATAAGAAGAGTACTGACACATGGACTCTAAGGGGCAGATTCAAAAATCTCTTTTACCTTCGAGAATTTTTAAATAGTATCCAGGATTTTCTATGTTTTGTTAGTGTATTATAGTGTACATTACACATTATAAGTACTTTATAATGAAGTTAATTTTGACATATTCATAAATGCATACAGTATAATTATCTTCCCTCTTCCCTCACCCTGATTCCATTCTTCTACTCCATTGGTCTTTCCTCTATTTATTTACTCTTACTTAACTGGTGCATTATAGTATAAATATAAGTGGAATTCACTGTAATATATACATACATGCACAGAGCCTGTATGAATTTCCCAGTTTTTCCCCTACTTTCTTTTTTTCCCTTTTCCCTTGGTCTTCTGCCTTTACTCTGTGAACTCTCTTCTATTTTACAAGATTGCTTTATTTTTTTAAGAAAAATTTGTTTTGACCCTCTAGCTTATGCATATAAAACAGTGGGACTCTTCACTTTCCTAGACTGGCTTGTTTCACTTAACATGATATGTTCCAGTTCCATCCATTTAGCAACAAACAACAATTTCACTATCCTTTATAGGACCAACAATTTTGAAGTAAAACACTAATGTCAAATCCAAATATCTTTATTTAGATCCTGTTATATACTACACAAAACTCTTCTCAGATTGTCAACCATACCAAAAACTGATAGGACAATGTTTGTAATAAAAGAATGTGGGAGGGAAAGGATTTGAAGCTTATGTTTCTGTAATCAAATTATTCAAGGAAACATGCTTTATAGAATCTTATATACTATGGATATTAGATTCCATTTATTGTTATACATTTTTTTTCAGCACTGTCATAACATAGGATCTATTTTTGGTGTAAGCCATATTTGTTTTTCTCTGTACATTTTACATAAAATTGTATCACACTCTTTTTTTTCAACAAATTATCTAAACTTTATGCTAAGAAAAGACTTATACATTACATTACAGAACATAGAGCAAAAAATTTTAATTTCTCAGGTCTTTTTGAAATAAATATTTTTTGGGGAATTTCAGAATCAAGTTGAAGTATGGGACAAGCCATTTGGCTTTTAGGAAATCTTGTATTATCTTGTATTATGAAGAGAAAATAATAAAGTCTTACATTTTCCATTTCTGATAATGAAAATATTACTTTTAAGCAATAAAATATACTTGTTTAGCTAAATGAAATTTAGCATCAGTTGAAAGCTATAGAGCTGAACTTAATTAACCATAGAACACATCAGGTCTCATTGAAGAGGTGATACACTCTCATCTATTCTCAAAATATTTGACCATCTTTTCATTGTTTATTTTAGCTTACATTTGAATGTCTTGAGTCATTTTTAATATTTTTTTCATTGTTTTGTGTCTCTTACCTAACAGCACAATGTGTGAAATCTCAGTATTAGTACAACATACCATCTTTGTTATTACATTATTTATTCCTTCTTCTCTGATAAGAGTCTATTAACCAATAGGCACTTTGACTGTCTATGACCTATCAATTTAGACATAGTCTTTGTTGTTTATGCATTCCATTCTTATTTATTGTCTAAATAAAATGAAACACGTATTGTTAGATAGTATTATAAAGCATATAAAATAGAATAAGTGCACTCTAAAAGTTAACAAGACAGAAGGGCAAGTTAACATTTGAGACAGAAAAGATGAAGGTAAAGGTTTTGACGGAAAAGGTACTGAGAATAGAGAAGCCATCTAAATCATCTGGAACACAATGGCATTCTTTAGGAATAAATAATACTAAAAAGAGTTAAAGATGATAATTTGCCCTTATTGAAAGGATATAAAATTTTGAACTTTATTATTAGAATATAGCATTTCTGTATGGCCTTAGTGTCAAAGTGAGATGTTGTGAAAGACGGACTAAGTAAAGTAGTAAAGTGAACTATAAAGATAATGAACCATTAAAGGATTTATGTAAATAGAAAAAAATCAAATATATAGGAAGACATTTAGCAAAACTAAGAATGGTGAATCAGAGGGCTCAGCAGTAGTAAGATAGAGCAATTAGATATTTACTTTAATAATCCAGAAGAGAAGTAATGTATCATCTACTTACTTCAGGAAGGTGCACAAGAGGTCCCCAGTTGAAGGAGATTTATAATGAGGAATTGAAAGCAATAAGATAGTTCTTGATTTGACATAGGAAGAAAGGGGAAGACAGACAGAGTCAGAGAGTGAGATGCATTCCTTATTGGCTGGTAAATATCTCCAAAATCCTATCTTTACAGCAATCAGATCTTTCTCACCTCAGGAAAAATAGAAACTTATTTTTTGGGGGCACACTGAAGTGTTATTTCTAAAAATTTCCCTTAGGTACAATTGTATTTATTTATTAAGTTTATATTCAATAAGAACATATTGATTTGATACTGTATGGCACAAATTGATTTTGGCTATAAGGATACAATAGTAAATAAAAGAAATATAATCCATATCTTCTTTTGTATTTTTATCAGTTATAAAAAAGTAAACAGATAAACATAGTAATTTCAAATTTATGTGACAGTTTGGAAAAAAATGTATTTTGTACAGAATTATTGTCAGGAGGAATTAGTGTGGGAGTGAGTATTTTCAAAGTTTGTTCATAAAATGCTTTTCTGAAGAAAGAGAATCTCATCTGAGACTACAAAGAGAAGAAATTTTATTCACTCATTAGAACTAGAATGGGCCTAACAAAAAATTTAGTTGAGATAGTAAGGAGTTTATACACATACCAAGAATGTCTAAAAATAATTTTTACATACATTAGAAGACTTTCCATGAAAAACAGAGAAGTCCTTTCAAGCCATTCCAAAAATGCCTTGAGAGAAAAGGAAAGAGAGATTGTTTGGAGTTTTGTTGTAAAAAATGTGTGTAACTGATGTAACTGATGTAAGAGTTCTTGCACAAAAGTTGGCTGGTGGTTAGAAACTGTTATTGGTAACAAAGGGAAGAACACCAAGGTGTTCTTATTAGCCTACGCATACATGGGGCAAGAGAGAGAGAAAAAGAAAAGCTGCCTAAAAGGTATCATAAGACAAATGTATAGGGACTTTGTATTACAGGAGGCCATCTTTGGGTGATCTGGTAATGGCTGAGGTGGGGTTGATTTAAATGTAGGAAGAAGTAAAAGTGAATATTTAAGTCTTAAGAATTAAGAAAGCTTAATATAATTGAAAAATAATAAAAACAGATAAATATGAAATAGAATAGAGAACAGAAATAAATCCATACATTTCTGGTCAACTGATCTTCAACAAATGTTGCAAACACACAGTGGAGAAAAGACAGTCTTCAATAAATAGTGTTGGAAAAACTCAATATCTACAGGTATGAGAATAAAATCAGACTCTTATTTTACACTATATACCAGAGTCAATTCAAAATGATAAAATATTTCAACCTAATACCTCAAGGGTAAAACTAGTAGGAAAAAATAGAATGAAAATGGTCTTTGACATAGAATTAGCAAAGATTTTCTGGATATGACCAGAAGAGCACAGGCAGCAAAAATAAATGTAAGGACAGAGGATGTAGTTCAGTGGTAGGTACTTGCCTAGAATGTTCAGGGACCTGGGTTAGATTTTCAGCACCCAAGGAAAGAGCGAATGAGAGAGAGAGAGAGAGAGGGAGAGAGAGAGGAGAGAGAATTGCATCAGACTAAAAGGTTTAACATAGCAAAGGAAATAATCAACAGAGCAAAGACACAAATAACTCTATAGAAGAAAACATTTGTAAACTTATGTATCTGATTAGAGATTAATATTTAAACTGTGCAAGGAACTCTAACAACCCAATAGCAAGAACAATGTAACTTAAAGCTAGGCAGTGTACCAGAAGCAACTTTTCTCAAAAGAAGACATGTAAATGGCCAACAGGTATATACATCACCAATCACTATAATATGCAAATTAAAACCATAATCAGATATCACTTAACACCTGTCAGAATGACTGTTATCAAAAAGATGAAATATAACAAGTGTTGATTAGGATGTAGAGATAAGGGAACACTTATACACTGTCCATGGAACTATTAAAGCAAACAATATGGAAGTTTCTAAAGAAGAAAAAAAGAAAAATAGTACTATTATATGATCTAGGGTTCCCACTTCTGGGTACATATACAGGAAATAAAGTCAGGATGTTAAACAGTTATCTGCACATCTACATTCATTGCAGTGTAATTTACAGTGACCAGAATAAGGAATCAACCTAAATTTCAATCAACAGATGAAAGGATGAAATTTGGTTATATATGTACATATATATTGATAAATGTAGTATGTATACATACATATATATGCAATACTGTACCAATCAGCCTTTCTAAAAAAACATCCTGTCACTATGACAACATCAATGAATCTAGAGGACATTATGCTAAGTAAAATATGCTAGGTACAGAAAGACAAATATTGCATGTTCACACTTCTATGAATAATCTATTACAGTCAAACTCATAAAAGCAGAAAACAGAATGGTAGTAACGAGGATCCAGGAGTTACATATAGGGTTAATAAGGTAGAAAGTTTTAGTTAGGAGAAGTAAGTACTGGAGATCCATTGTGCAGCATGGCGTCCATGCTCTATACTTGAAATGTGATAATAATGATTTGCATAACTGAAAATTGTCAAGTATAAATTGTTATGTATTCCCTCCTCAAAAAAAATAAGCTTGTAGATTCATCTCTTGGTTAAAGTAATTGAATCATTACATATTGAATACCTATATCAAAACATCACATTGAACACTATAGACTTACACAATAGTTGCAAATTATAATAATAAATTAATTTTAAAAAAACATGTAGAAAATAATGCCAATGTGAATAGGATCACTAAATATATATGATGTAGTTTCCAGAAGCTAACATATGTTTTTGCTGTATATTTTGCATTTTTTCCAACCTCTTAACCAACTGTCATTCAGAATTAAACAATCAAAAAATTTACAATCCTTAATTCTAGAACAGATCCTAATAAGCCACAACCTAACCCTTTAGGAACCAGATGATAAAAAAAGCCTGTGAGGTCTCTGGTGGAGGGAAGGTGGTCAGATTGGAAGGCTCTTACTGGAGAAGTTCTGGACAGTGTGTCTTCCCCATGGGGCCAGAGTAAGTTGGTATTTCAAAACCTATATTATACTAGTTATATGATCACTCTGTTTTGAATATTTCCTACAGGTACAGAAGCTGATTATTGACTCATGATAAAAAGTGAGAATGAATATGTATATTTCAAACAATATTTCTTAAATTTCAATACAAATAAAAGATATTTAATAAATTGCTTGCAATCTTTTAGTTTTAAAATTTTATATGATATTACCTAAGAGCTCATCATTAGTCCATAAGAAGCTTCATATAAAATGAAAAAGCATTCTTTTTCTCCCATGTAAAAAATAGTCCTGCTCCTGTTCTCAGGTCTGGGTAAGGGGCCCAAGCTGAATTTTCACTCCTCTTTGCCACTGAGTGTGAGTCCCCTTGTGCAGTACACAATTGAAACGGAATACTTCAGCTTTAATCTACAATTCCTAAAAAGTGATAATCGTGAATGTTATATAATCATTGTGAAAACCAGAGAACAAAAGACTAGTTGTCTTGAAAGTAAGAGCAAGATATCTATATCTGTATCCATATGGCTTCTAACATTAATGGACTTCAAAGAATAATCTAATGCTTCAAATTATTAACATTCAGTTCTGAAAACTCTTTTTTTAGAGGAAATATAAGAAGCACTCATCAAAATTCTGCTATTTTAGGGAAAGAAATTGGTGAGAAAAAAATTATAAAATGTTTTATTCCGTATTCATTTCTTTTGTAGGTTTATGTCAAAATTATCTCCAATTCAAGAAAGGAAGAATGGTTTTGGTTATTCACTTTAAAATATCACTAGAAAAATACTTCGTTACATTCTTTTCATAGTTGATGGGCACATACAATGACATATATGTCTGAGCCAAATCGCCAGCTCAAATGAACTTTTATTTCCCTGTGAGAACATGACAGAAAATAACTTGAAATTTCACTGTTATTTTTTAAAATAAAAATACTAATTATCCTCAATATGATCTCAGGTAATACATTATTTAATCTTTCTTTGTTGAAATAACCTAAATCCTGTCACACTATTCAAAATAGTTTTGTCAGTTTTTAAAAAGTAGCCTTTCTATCAAGTGTGAGTGGAGAGGTTGATGAAGTAAACTGAAAAAAAGTATTGGTAAATAATAATACAGTTTGCATTATTAAGGCATTTTCTTTTTATGGTTGAGATTAAAAGTCAGAGCTTTCTTCTTTTACATCTTATGATGTTTTGAGGGCATATCAGTAAACCTACAGATATATTCTTTTTCTCCTTTAAAAATGTTTAATATAAATAAGTCTTCAGCAAAAGGGAAAATTCATTTTTATGGTTGATTTTCACAGTGACTCATAAAAACTGAATTTGGGGTACAAACTTGTAGCATATTTCAATTGAGGAGAACTTCTTATTGTTCTACTTTCCACAGTATTTTATATGAATCTTTACCCTGTCCATATTTTAAACAGAATGTTTATGACCAAGTAAATATACAGTCTAATTCAAGTACCATAAGGCATTTGATGGATAAAAAATTAATGTCTTTTAAAAATAACGATGTGTCCAGCAGACTATGTTAATAACTGAAGAGTTTCAGTAAATACAAAGCACTGGACTTATCTTAAAAACAACCATCATAAGTCTACTTCGTCTAAGATTTTAAGACTTTCTAGAAAGAATAACTATGATAACTATGCTGAGGATATTTTATTTTATTATTTACTGAGACAATCTATTATGCTAAATTTTCTTTTAATAGAGTAAAAAACAAAAGATTTTTTGCATTTAATGTGATATCTCAGTATATGTTTCCAAAATTTTACATTAAGAAGAAACTGATTTAGAATGTTTTACTTATATCAAAATACTTCTAATGTGGAAATTTTTGATTGATAAATGGAAGGTTGAAAATTGATAAAATGTAATTTATTTAAATTATTTTTAATCTGTACATCTTTATGGGGAATATTATGAAAATTCAATACATATATGCAATGTGTACTAATCAAATCAGTGTAAAAATACTTGTGTCTCTTCAACCATTAATCATTTTTATTGGAAATTTCATGCACCTTTTTCTAGTTATTTTGAAATATATAGCAGGTTGTTAAACTCAGTAGTCACCCTACTGAATAAGACAAACCAGGAGTGATCTCTCCACTCTGTGATTTTGTGTCCCTTACTGAACTTCTTTCTGTCTCCCCTCCCCATGGCCATTCTCAGTCTCTGGTGAGTACTGTTCCTTCCAATTCTTCAAGTTTGGCTTATTTGTTTCCATAAATAAGTGAGAACATGATATCTGCCTTTCTGTGTCTGTTTGGATTGCTTCACTTAACGTAATTCCCAAATAGTTCCATCCTTGTTGCTGCAAATAGCAGGATTTCTTTCTTCTTCTTTTTTTCAATAACAGAATAGCATTTCACTGTGCAAATATACTGTATTTTCTTTATTCATTCACTGAAGGACATCTGGGTTGATCCTACATTTTGGCTACTGTTAATACTGTTGAAATAAACTTGGGAGTGCAAGTATCTTTTTGGTATAATGATTTAGTCTCCTTTGGATACATCCCAGTGGTAAAATTGTAGATCATATGGTAGTTTTATATTTAGTTTCCTGAGGAATTTCCTTTCTGTTTTCCATAATGATTGTACTAATTTATATTCATAACAGTATATGAGAGTTCTCTTTTCTCTCATCTTTGATAATGCTTGTTATTATTCTTTTTTGGCTTTTTCATGATATTCTTTATAACTGGGGTGAGATAATAGCTCAATATGGTTTTAATTTGAATTTTATGCTGATTAATGAAACTGAGCATTTATTATGTATTTCTGGCCATTTTGCATGTTTTCTTTGGGCAAGTGTCTTTTTAGATCTTTAGCCCACTTTATTGTAT
Source organism: Xerus rutilus (assembly GCA_028644305.1). Lineage (NCBI taxonomy): Eukaryota > Metazoa > Chordata > Mammalia > Rodentia > Sciuridae > Xerus > Xerus rutilus. Next base: position 100,186,124 of record CM053409.1, on the reverse strand, counting down.
TGTTTTTTTTTCTTTTTGGTGTTTAAGTATTTGAGTTCTTTATATATTATAGCTGTCAATATCTTGTTGGACTATTTGATATTTTTCCAGTTTTGTAAGTTGTTCTTAGTTTTGTTGGTTGTTTCCTTTGCTATACAGAAGTCTCTTACTTCAATTTAATTCCATTTGTATATTCTCACTTTTGTTTCTTGTGTTTGGAGTCTACTATCTAAAAAACTTACTCCAATGTTTTGAAGTGTTTTTTGTGTTTTGGAGTAATTTTAGTTTTCTAATTTAAGATTTAGGTACTTAATTCATTTTGAGTTGATTTTTGTGTATTGTGAGAGAAGGGATCTAGTTTAATTTTTTACATGTGACCAACACATACATATGCATGTGCAGTTTTTTTCCAGCACCATTTATTGAAGAGATTGTCTTTTCTCCACTATATGTTTTTGGAGCCTTTGTCAAAAATCAGATGGCTTTTTGAGAAAAAATAAATTTCTTGATTCCCTATTCTGCCCCATTGATGGAGGTGTGTTTTTATGCCAGAATCATGCTGCTTTAGTTGAAAACTTAAGTCTGCATGAATACATGCACATAGGGTTTATAATCAGTGCTTGTCATCATGGCCTAAAAGTGAAAGTAACAAAGATATTCTTCCACAGGAGAATAAACAAACTATTTTGTGTCCACGGAACAGAGAAATATTCTATGACAAAGAGAAGGAAACCATTCAACAATGAAAGGCATAGAATCTTAAATCTGTACTGCTAAATGAATCCAACCAGTTCTGAACTCTGTATGATTCTGGGAGAGAGGGAGCATTTGAAAATTCTTCTTACTTTGTATTAAATTTTTCAGTTTACTTAAACGTGCCTTAAAAATAAAGTGCATTAATAAAATAAAAATTACCAATATCCTCACTATCCAAGCATTACATTTCCAAATAAATGACTGCTGTATCAATCAATATGCTTAAAGGTAATTTATGTAATAGCTAGAAAAATATGTATCTTTTTAAAGAGTAAAGCTATAATTAATCATATAGAGAATAAACAACATAAGCTTTATGAAGACTTCATTTAAAATAACATCTATCCAAACATAAAATCCCCATCCTCTCATTGTGACAGTATTTTCATCTATAGTGAAAAGTATCATTTCATTTACTGTATATTTTGCCCCACATCACCCCTTACTAGGATGTAACTTCTTTGAAAATAAACTGTTTTTACCATCTATCTATCTTCCCTATCTCCAGGAATGCCTAGAATAGAGTGTGCATATTGAATGTGATTGGATACATGAATCAATTGGAAAGATGAAAATAGTAGTTGCAAAGATTGTTCACAAAGACTGGACTGGTCTTCAAATTATCTGTAACACTTGAAGAGAAGAACATGAAGATGAGAGTGGTCACACTTGGTGCTAATATGATGAAGGAAATTGTAAGAGTAAACTTCAAATTATATGGGACCAAGTGGACCAGAGAACAAGAATAAATGCACAAAAGTGCCACAAAAGTATTCCCAATCAGCTGTAAAGGGCATGATTCCAAGTTTTAATGATAAGAATCATGGAAATGTTGCTGGGCATGGTGGCACACACCTGTAATCTCAGCACTTTGGAGCCTGAGACAGGAGAATGCGAGTTCAAAGCCAGCCTCAGCAATTGTGAAGCAACTCCGTGAGACCCTATCTCTACATAAGACACAAAATAGGGCTGAGGATGTGGCTCAGTGGTCGAATACCCCTGAGTTCAATCCCCGATACCAAAAAGAAAGGAATCATGGAAATGTTCTGAGTTAAAAGACCCTACTCCCAGATACTAATGTTTTGCAAAGTCTCTCACAATTGTTTACTGTGACAATTGCTGACAAAAGTCAGCGAAGTATTGGAAATTATTAAACTCCTAAACTTTGTTGAAAAAAAATGTGTACCATATTTCACATATTTCCTATGAAGGAAGAAATGCCCATAAACAATAATAGAAGTAAAGAATTATGAATTTATTTGTTTTCTCTTCAGGTATATTTTAAGAACATACATAGGGACTAGAAAATATGCACACTCTAAAGAATGGGATACATGTTTTGTAACTATATTAAATGATAATTTGTGCACACCTCACACAGGAATCAAAGCTTAAGAACGAGGAAACAAAATGATACATGAAAATATACAAAAATAAGATTGATGAGTGGGATAAATAATGCATGTTACAAAATTCATACAGTTATATAGTATTTCACAGGTCTTAGTCAGCAAGTATATTTCATAGCACATTTTAAGCCAATACTGAAGGATGGGAAAAGTCAAGCTACAGGATATGAAAGACAGGTAAGTGGGTTAGATTTCCTACTTACTTCGAGATTCATTTTGTGTTCCCACAGCAACTCATATCTGATCTAACTCTCTACTTTGGTGCAGAGCTTCTTCGCATGTCTCTGAGCTTCACAAAGTAAGGATTGCCTCACTCATCTTGGAATAACCAATTCTTAACTCAGTTTTAAAGTTCTATAATTTGATTTTAATGAATGCATGTATTTAGAGAATGCAAAGATATTTTAAATAAATTAAAATCATCTAGGAAGATACATTTGGGGGCAATATTATCGTGTGGTGAATTTCAAAGCCATTTACAGATACCCTTTGAAATGTTCACTGTTTTAAGTTACGTTCGAACATTCTAAAGCTATTTCACATTGAAAAAAAAAAATCACATCTTTGTTTATTTCAGAAATGCCAAAAAATGCATTATACAGAAATGGAATAGAAAACTTACTGAAGATTTATATTGTGTATTAAAATTTGGCAATTAATTCCTGAGGTAGTTTTTATTTTCTTCTTGTTAGATTTAAGAAAACAGTGGCCCTGAGTGTCTCAGTTACTTGCCCAAGGTCACATAGTAAGTAAATGGCAAGCAATTTCTCCTTTTCTCCAAAGATTTGTTTTTTAATATATCAAATTAAGTAGTATAGAACAGCAGAAGGGGGAAAATGGCTTTTTCTAAGCCATGGGAGTATTTTGTGTCACTGTCTATGAAAAATTTTCAGCCATGTATTTCCAACCAAGAGTCATAAGGAATAAAGATAAGCCTCTAAAACAGCACCAAATAGCAGAAGAACATGAAATTTCTTGTGCACAATTCCCAACTCTATCAATCATGAGTTGTATAACCTTATATAGGTCATGTTAACCTCTCTAAGCTATTCAACTCTCATCCATAAAGTGGAGATTTTAAAAAATCACCTCCATTGTATTGTTATGAAGATTAACCAAAACAATATTTTAATACTGTGTGTGTATGCAAATCAGCACATAAAAACATCATCCCTGGGCAAGATAGATGCTCTTTTTTACTTTTTACATATTCTTCTAATCTTAAAACCATATTTAGTGATTCATTGGACAAAAAATTCATACATCCTTTGTTATATGCCACACATCATATCTAGATATTTGCTATGTCATGGTCTACAAGAAAATAGGATATTTATTAGCTTATATCCTTTAGTAAACAGAGCCTGAAACAAATATAAATGCTGATAATTTATTTAAAGGGAGAGAATTTAGACATTAGTTTGACCAACACAAAGTGAAATGCAGAAAAATGCTCACAAACGTATTTTGATGCCTTGCTTTGCTGGCTACTATTTAAGAAAAAAAATCAACAACATATTCCTGCAGGTAGCTTAGGAGATAAATTGTTTGGCCCATAGAAAACAACCCTGGCACATGCTGCAAGGTAAATTTGAGCTTCAGAGTGCTCAATCAGAGAAAAGTGGGAGGGGAATTGTGAGCTGATCTTCTTCCTAACCTTTGCTTCCCCTTGGTCCAAATTTACGCCACAGAAAATATATTATCTGCACTTCTAGAATGCCATACCTAGTGCTTTGAGTACCTCCTCAAGGATACAGATCCCACTCTTTGTGGGGTAATATTTCATCAAAGTGTATCAATTAAGACTTTGAACATTTTATGATTTCCTAATGGACCTAGTTCAGCAGAAATGATCAGTACAGAGGTCTCAAGATTCTACATAGCAGGCCTCAGTTGAGGGTACATTCCAATGTATGTATATCTGCAATGAAGGGAGAAACATATTTAGGAAATAAAATGATGATGTGTGTCCTTTGCTGCCAAAGGAGTTACAAATAGAGGAACTTGCATTGATCGAATAATCTGGACAAACTAAAGAGTATGTGAAGCAGCCCAGGTTTGGAGGAGTCTCAAAGGCAGAGGAGAGTGGAACGAAAGTAGTAGTTGTGTCTCCCTGTTCAATATTCAATACCAGGTCACAAATTCCACAGACTATGTCATGGCTTGCAGGATCCAAAGGACAGGATCAGGAAATAAGGAATTTTATATGAGAAATAGGGAAGCGTTCCTGAGGACTAAATATAGACTGGCTTTGGTCAAGAAACAGAGTAATAATGGGGGCTATTGAATGCATGTAGAATATGTGGAAGAAAATATTACCATTGAAACTGGTATCTTTCTAAGGAGTAGAACAGAAGCACATGATTGATTAAAGTTGGGAAAGGATACTAAAACAGATAAAACAACTAAAAGGAAATATAGAAAAGGCAAGAATTACATAATAAGAAAATGAATACAAGTAGAAAGATAGATGAGAGACAGATTGATAGGTGATGGACAGATATATTTTAATAATCAAAATAAATATAAGTGGTCTTAGTGGTTTGAATATAGAAATTATCACAATGTACTAAAAACATTTATCTTTTGTGCAGAAGACAGATATGAAAGAGGACAGAAATTGTAATAGTAGATGAAAAAACACAGCAAGCAAATACTAACCAGGTTAAATCCTGTATGGATACATGAAAATCAAGTGAAATTAATTTTAATTTTAAAACATTATTAGGGTTAAATAAAACCTCTATTAAAATTATTTAGACATAAACACAAAGTTAATAGATAATTAGTTAATAGATAAATAGACTGTTTCAAAAAACAAAATTGTTGAGGGATAAAAAAGGTTATTCAAAATGTACCATTACCCATAGATTATACATACAAAAAAAGAGTCTAATGTTATTGAATAAAACGATGTTCTGTATAAAAGATAAGAAAAAATTTTAGAAATCTGAATTTATTTCCTAGTGACAGATATTAAACAAAAATAGTTAATAGATATCATTTTCCACAACAATAAAATATAATAAAACTTAAATCAAAGCTAAAGTAGAAGTGCAAGAAATCAGAACTAATATTATGAAGCTTTATTGAAATAATTGAAAAAAGAAAGAGGAAGGTAAACAATTTATAGAATTTATGTAGCCATATGTTATGGATCATATGAAAGCAAAAATTAAGTAAAACTCTGGCATAAACATAAAAACAGATATACAGGCCAGTGGAACAGAAAAATTTCATTATTTGACAAAGCATACTTAATGATATGAAAAACAATCACATTATTTTCTCTAACAAAAAATTAAAATGTTGCATGATGATATGACCATTATGATACCAAATGCATAGAGAAATCAAGGATAACAATATGTAAAAGTGGTTTACATATGGGTAATAAGTATAATAATGATTTTTTAAATCTTATTTTCCTCTCTTTTTAAAAGTGGTTTACATATGGGTGATAAGTTTAGTAATGATTTTTTAAATCTTATTTTCCTCTTATAATATATCTTAGCTTTATAAACAAAACTTAAATTATTTAAACTGATAATTAAACATTACATGAAAAATTAATGGGAGATCAAGTTTCAAATTCTTGACAGTGAAGAAAATTAGAGGAATAAATACCACCAACAATGAACCTCAATATAAACATGGGACTTAGCAATTATATGTCAATGTCTATCCATTAGTCATAACGAATGCACCACTTGAATGAGGGATACTGCTAATAAAAAGGCTATGTATATGTGGAATTAGGAATACACACGAATGCTATGTACCTTCCACTCAAGTTTTTAAAATTTTTTTTTAGTTGTAGTTGGACACAATATCTTTATTTTATTTATTTATTTTTATGTGGTGTTGAGGATTGAACCCATTGATAAACGCATGAGAGGAAAGTGCTCTACCAGTGAGCTACAATCCCAGCCCCACCACTCAAGATTTTTATAAACCTAACACTATTTAAGAAAAAAAAAACCTATTAAAAAGAAAATATGAAAAAAAAGATAGGAGGCAATGATAAACACTTTCATATTTCAATTGTCTATTGTTTTGTATTGGTAAATCTGCATTTAATTTGTTTGCTAAATTAATCTACAGAGCTTCAGTTTTTAAACAACAGATTCATTTTACTAATTATTAATTACATGTTATATTTGGAACAAGCTGTAAAGTTACATAAAACATATTTGGAACAAGCTATAAGATAAATTTCTAATTTCTTTCAATCTGATTAAATAGTCCTTGATATAAAGCAGTATGCAGGATAGATAATCTAATTAAATCCTTTTAAAAACATCTATACTTAGCCATAGGAGTCTGACTCACTCAAATATTCAGATTAATACACACAATATTTTATTGTTCTGGTTATAATACATTAGGGAAATATTTAATGAACAAAAATTAAAGTGGAAAAAATAAATTCTTAACTGATTGAAAACATTAAAGTTAACTACTTCAGGTTAAATTTCTCCTGTTTACTATTTTAATAGTGATGAATATCAGTAATAGCTATAATAAATACAATTAGATAATTTTTACAATCTAGTATTAGCAAAGTAGAAAACAGGTGACCATAGCTAACTAAAATAAACAGTATACTATATAATTTTGTCATTATAAAACCTTATCAAAAGATTTTTTTCTGAGCCGGCACGGTGACGCAAGCCTGTAATCCCAGTACTTAGGGAGGCTGAGACAGGAGAATTGTGAGTTCAAAGCCAGCCTCAGCAACGGCGAGGTGCTAAGCAACTCAGTGAGACCCTGTCTCTCCATAAACACAAAATAGGGCTGGGAATGTGGCTCTGTGGTTGAGTGCCCCTGAGTTCAATCTCCAGTACCAAAAAAAAAAAAAGATTTTTTTTAATTTTCTAATTTCATACAGAGTAATTCCTTGATGAAAAAAAATTTTGGTTCTTAAAGTTTGTGTTCTATTTTTTATTTTTTATCTTTAGCTTTATTTTGTTCAATTTTATCTGTTTTAGCTTTTTAATCTCATTTAATTGATCTATTTAATTTCCACTTTTCCAAAATATATTTTTACATGCATTTGTTTTGGTTCTCTTTACAAACTTTATCTCCTTTCCATTTTATTTTTATTATTTTGCAGTGTTTCATTTGATGTGTCATTTCTTCTAGAGTTAATTACAATTATGTAAAATGTAACTTCTTTGGAGAATACAGATATCTCTCACATTTTGAACTCTAATTTTGAAAAGGAGGAGATAAAATAATTGTGAAGGAGACTCTATTTTTCTATTCTGTTCATTTATATTTTACATCCCATTCTTTGTTCTCTGAGGCTTAGATTATGAATTTGTCAAAACAAAATCTTCAATATTTTGATCACTGTTTTTAGTTACTTATATCAATTTTCTATCTCAATTTTCTTTGAGTAATAAGATTTTTATACAGTAAAACAATGTACTTTCAACATTTTTTTTCACTCGTTCTTTTTCTTGTAATTGTGAAGTTATGATTTCTGCATTGTATGACTCAGAAAAGGCTAACTGAAAATAATCACTTCTAACTAGTAAGCCAATCCCAAAAAACCAAATGCCGAATGGTCTCTCTGATTAATGGATACTGATGAATAAGGGAGGTGGGAATGGGAAACATAAGAGAAATAGAGAAACACTGGACACGACATGGGAAAGGTGGGGGGCAGGAAAGGGGAATGGGTATAGTAAAGATGGTTGATAAAAAATATATATAAATATATATATATATATAAAAGATTCTTAAAACTAGTGTCATCACTAAATACAGAAGGCAGCATTAGGAAACAAAGGTTTTTCTCTCCTAAATTTCCTTATATCTCTTACACTTCACACAAACACACACATGCACACACACACATACACACACACTTTCATTTGATTTTGGGAATAGAAAGGAGATGAAGAGGGAAACAAAAACTCAGTCACTGGTGGATTCTGTATAGGTAAGCAATGTTTTAGCCACACTGAGCTGAGTCCTGGCAATCAATGGGAAAGAGAATCCTGATATAGAGGGGTCCAAAGAACTAAGGAAATTTCTGTTTCCATTATTCAAGTGGTATTAAGATCCCAGAGTTCTCTTTTATCTCCCAAGGCTCAAGAGTCTCAAAATTAACTGAAGAATTTAAAACCAAAGAGAATTCCAGATATGCAGTAGTGTTTTACTTGTTCCAAAAAGCACTAGAAGCTAGCACTGAGGAAATGACAAGGCAGGGAACTACTCCTCTCCAAAGTGAAATATGCATCCTGAAACATGAATACCTCACAAAGCATATGTCAGCAGGTACAAGTGATGACAAGAACCAGGAATGACATACCCCCACCTCCAGCACACAAGCAGAAATCTTTGCCATGAGAGTTTCTGATTTTTCAAATCAACGTCTTGCCGAGGACTGATTTTCTGGCTCAGGAAATAATAAATAGAATACAGCCTAAAGTAAATATTAGCAGTGAATAAAATGAGAAATTTAATTAATACCTAGGTAGAGATAAATAAAGGATGATTTGGGTACATGTGCATGTACATATGACTTACTATTTCTACACACTATGTCTTCAGACTAATAAGATTTTATCATCCATATGAGATGGATGAGGAGAAGGTCCAGGAGAACTTATTAACTTCCCAAGGCCATTTTTCTGGAAAGTAGTACAATCTAAATTGAAATAGTTATAGGCTGATCCTGAGAATAGACTTTAAAAAGATATGACATTTAGAAACTATTCTTCATAATGAAAGTAGCTGAGATTTTTAGTTTTTGGTTGCTTCCAATCAAACCACATACAAGTGAAGGTGAATTATGTCAATAAATAACATGAATACGTGTGTGTGTGTGTGTGTGTGTGTGTGTGTGTATGTTTGTGTGTGTGTATTTTTGGCTAAAAATATTAGCCAACTTTTCTGTTTAGTTTAAATAAATATATGGAAAAGTTGGCTAATATTTTTAGAATTTACTCTTTAAAGTCTATTTAAAATGAATTATCAGATTAAAATAAATGATATTTGTCCAAAATATTATATCATTTCTACATAGTCTTTGATCTCACATAAACCTAGATTAAAAAAAAGAGATTTGATGTATCACTTGACTATTGATCAAACAAGGAATAGTATAACATCCTTAGCAATTACAACTTTGTTTTTAAGGAAGGTGATGTATATCTATCAAGTATGTGACAAGATAAAATATATATGGAGATTTAAAGTCTCTGTCCACACTCACATAAACTGTTCAGGGCACAATTGAAAGGGGTGTGTGTAATTCACACTGGTACTAATATAAATGACTACCCTTAGAGTACGCAAAATGGTGGCTCTGAAGATAATTCTGCTAAATTAAGCCCTTATCAAAACTGCAGTGGCAATGGAAAATGACTCTTATCCATAGTGTTTAACCGTATGGGAGCTTGGGATTGTGATTTTAAAAATATTTAGAGAACAAAAGAAGAGTTATCAGATGGGTCACTCTTTGTTCTATAATTCTCTTTCCCTGCTTTGCAATGCTTTGTAGCAAGCACAATATTAACGTTTGCCAGTAGAGGGCAATGAAGAGACATTACAATAGTAAAGTGCTTCTCATCTACTTGTTTTGTTGCCATTTTTGTCCCTTCTTGCTGCTGTTGCACAACTATAGGAGGAACTCTTCTGCAGTCTAGAGCATGCAGTTTCTAGTAAGCTTGTAGCCCTAGCCTTAAACTGATTGTTGTCTTTCTGTGGTCACCATCCTGAGCTCCACTTTTCTGCACCCTTCCTGAAACAGACCCTGTATCTCAGCCCCGTATTGCTTTGTCAGTCAAGTTTCACAATGGTAGACTCCCCGTGCAGTACAGTCAGCCTGTACCTATGAAGGTAAAAGAATGGCTTTATGCAGCCTTACCAATATCACATCATTCCCTCAGATTCCTGAAATCCCTACTACTGGGAACATTTCTGTCAGCCTCAGCCACTAGCAGATTGAATTAGGTGTTTTCAGAGGGGCAGAAATTGTGGCTCACTCTGGCTGGGAACAGACCAGTGAACTTTCTGTAATCCAATGGGCTGCTTTCCATGCTGCTCTAAAGGAGACCTGCATCCCAGCCCTGTAATGAACACACTCTTTCAGCTGCATCCTTCCTTCCTCTTGTATTTTAAGATTCTCTTTCTATCTTTATAGCTACTTTGCTCTTATTGTTAACAACTATTTACATTAAATTTCTGTTCAAATTTAACTCTGATATCTGTCTCTTGATGGTCACATGAAGACTGATAAAAGGAAAGTCAAAGTTGGGAGAAAAGGAGAACTGGATACAACAACAGTTGTGTTGGCTGCAATTTGACAGAATAACAATGGAGATAATTTCTAGAAAATTCATTGGGTAAACCAGAGAAATATTGTTAGAGTTCTTTGTTGGTTTATTTGTTTGACTAATAAAGGAGCTGCTTAATAAATATTTGACTCTCTGGCTAATAACTAATTAACCAACTAGCTAAGTTACTGAAATATACTGAATGTGCATTCCACCTTCCAGACTTCAGACTCTAAAGATCAAAATTGTTAATGTATGCAGAAATGATTGATATTTAATCCTATTTATATTCATGGTATGTTGGTGTCTGATAGATTTTAATTCATTTACAATGAACAATTTACTTTCTACTATGGTATAATGTTTTTGTCAGCTTATCAAATACAAGTTAAATATATGCTAAAATGAGCAGATCAGTGTGTCTTCAATCATTGAAATTACACAGAATTTCCTAATAAAATTTGCTCTTTGGTCTGTGCTTTGCTAAACTCAACTGATTATCAAATTCTATTGTATTGTTCATTATTCTGAAGGAGGACAATGTCATTGGTTAGATATGAGCTTACTTATATTTTGCTTCTAGATTTCATAGAAATTGAGTGTTTCAAATATAATGTTGCTAGAATAATTGTTATGGATCATTGATTATACTTATTATATATCCTTATTTTGTTTATAAATTGTGTTAGTTTCCTAGGCCTGCCATAACTAATTACCAAAACTAGCTTTACTTAAGAAACAAAAAGAGTTTATTCTCTCAAACTTGTGGAGGTTAGAAGTCTGAAATCAAATTATTGGCAGGGTTATGCTTCCTCTGAAGTACCTGAGGAAGAATCCTACGTTGCTCCTTCTAACTCAAAGAGCTCTTGAGTTTCCTAGGTATCCTCTCATTTGTAAGAGCAAAATTCCATCACTGTATTTCTTCTAGCATGGTCCTTTTCCTCTGTGTATCTATGTCCTCTTCTCTTCTTATAAGAACATTAGTCATTAGATTTAGGGCCTTGTCTTCACTAATTATATCTGCAAAGACCCTATTTCTAAATATAACATCCTGAGGTTCCTGGTAGACTTTAATTTTTGAGACACACTAATCAACACTTTAGTAGAGATATTTTTCCCCACTTTTTTTATTGGTGAATTACAATTCTATATACTGATGAGATTTGTTGTTACATATTCATACATGCACATAATACACAATATGACAATATAATTTGGCCAATATCATTCCTGCAGTGGCGATATTTTAATTTTGAGTTTTAGGAGTTTTCCAAGTTGATTTTTGAAAAATATAAACAAATTAGAGATAATCCATTTCAGTTATTCTCAATCCAATATTATATTTGAAAAATAGTATAAATTTTATGCTAAGTACAAAATAAAGAGAAAAATGGATACATCTGGATATAGGGAGTAATATTAATGCAAGATCCAAATCCTTCTTCTGCTTCTCATATTTTTAGTTAAGTATGTTGTTTAGTTTAAGCCATTTGTGGCCCTTAATCCAATTGGCTAAATCCCTGCCAAGATTCTTATGGGGATCACAGTGGTACTCTTCAAGTTCTAGATATTACTCAAATAAAAAGGAAAAAAGTAATAAAGCCAACTGACAGATCTGCTGTTGGAGATAATCACCATGGTATTTCATAATGGACTTTTTTTAACATACTGTTTACATTATTAAGGGAATATTCTCTGTTTTTCCTTTACATACTAGAAGTTAACATTAACTATTATTTTCTAAGACCCAAATAGATGAATATTTTTGACATTCTTACTTTACAAGTTAAGTTTTATAATAACATCCAGATAGGTCAGAGTAATGTACATGATAATTAAATTTAATTTATGGCAAATGTAAAACAAAGCATTTTTAGTATCTAAGTGACATTTTGCCTTCCTTTTTGAAATTAAGTAAATAATAATGTTTTCTAGTACTTAAATTCCCATTCATAAACTTAAATATTTAAGTTTTTACAACTTATTTTCTTAAAGGGAAATGGTCATTATATAGACCTTTAAAGGATGTTCATGAGATGAAGGATATTTGCTATGGTTCAGATATGAGGTGTCCCCCTAAATTCCTTTGTTAATGCAGGAGATAAAACTATTAGATTATGAGAGCTGTAACCAACTCAGTCCAACCTAGTGCAAATGACTAGCTGGATGGTAACTGTAGGCAGGGGGTTCATGGCTCGAGGAGATGGGCCACTGGGATTTTGCCTTGGAAGAGGTATTTCCCCTGAGGCCCTTTGCCCACTCTGCTTCCCAGCCAACTTCTTCCACCATACACTTCTGCCATGATGTTCAGCCTCACCTGGGGCCCAGAGTAACAGAGTTGACCCATTCATGGACTGAACTTCTGAATCCATAATCCACAATGAACTTTCCTCCAAGTTGTCTTTCTCTGCAACTTAAAGCTGATTAACATAACATCTTATTCCATTCTCAATAATTGCTTTGGATTTTATATCCTTATTCTGTAATAAAAGCCTTATGACACATAAAGCTTTGGGAGACATTCTTACTTATTAGAAAATAATTTTCCAAGGTAACAAAATATTATTTTTCTTCTTTTTTCCTTAAGACTTTGTGCACCCTTCTCATTACTTTTGTGCCATGATTGATGGAATAATAATTCACAGAAATATTGCTTTAATCCATAATATATGTACTTGTTGGCTTTGTAGATCTTCAGGTCCTGTAATAAATTTCATAGAGACCTCTTTCTCATCCTGATTAAACTTCTTTAAATTTCAATTGAAAATTTAGTTTCTCTTTCCTTGAAAAAAAATGAAATAACTATTTCTATCTTCTGCTTTCTTACATATTAAAAATGCTTTTTAAAAACCTATCTATTAATTTAAGATATTTTGTACTTAATTATTGATCTCTATCAATTATTACCTTATTTGACTGACAATTTTTAACAATTATAAATTCATGATTATAATACTTGCTAGTAAGTGTACATGTATGTTTTTATTGTATTTCTATTTACTTAACATTCTTAAATTGCTCATCTGTCATTTTAATTTCTAATGGCATCATTTAATTTGGAATATTATAGTAACATATAACCTTTTCCATTTAAATATGTATGCCAATATTTATCTAGTAGTCACTTAGTCATTGCCCTAACGTGCAATTCTCATGCACAGCTCATCCCAACATCTTCTCACATCCTGTCTATAAAACTGCAGATGATTAATGGACAAGTAATTTGCTTATCAGCTTTTATCCTACATTTGATTAGTGGTTCCTAAGTCGCCAGATAAAGTATGTATTTTTCTTTTTTTCTCTTACTCTGGTTTTATCATTAGACCACTCTGCCACTTAGTACTCAATCACTCACCTATATCAGGTATTGTTATAAAACCATGGGATTACAGACTGGTACTAAACAGACAAAAATATGTCTTTTCTTAGAGCTTATAATATAATAGAAGGGAAATAAGCCAATATACATAACTTACTCTATTTGTTAGAAAATGATATGCATTTAGACAAAAATCAGAAAGCAAAAGGAGAATAAGATTTTTGTATAGTTCTTATTAAGACTGGCAGTATGTGGATAAAGTTTACATGAGAGGCTGTGTTGTAAATAATATAGATGGGAATAGACAAAAGTCAAAGTCACAATTTAAATTAGTAAGAGTTTATCAGAATAATCCAGGAGACATGACTATGGCTTTGACCAGGGTTTGAAGAATGGAGGTAATGATATTTAACAACATTGTAAATTATCTCTCTATATGCACCTAGATAAACTCAGTGTTCTTGTAACTCATACATCTTTACATAGGTAATTGCCTGTTGTCAATTTCAACAATGACTTGCATATTGTTAAAGCCAAAGGTCAAATTCCAATCCCCATCTCATAGTATCTGCTTCCTAATTAAAAGCTAGACCGTTCATCTACAGTAGTGGAGAAGTCACTGGGTATAAAAGGCTGGGATAAAGCAAGTAGGAATTCCATTCAGCCATGTTTAACCTGTCTCTAGGAATGTCATATTGTATTGATAGTCCAATATATAAACCCAGAGTATAGAAGAATGATTCCAGTTAGAAACATTTTGGAGAGGTAGCGTTAGTAATTTACTGATGAAGCAGAATGCAATCAATGAGGAAGAGTATATCTGAGGAAGCAAAAGGGATATTTGACACTAAGAAAACATAAAGAAGCAGAAAAAGCCACCAAGGGAATGTGAATGGGAAGCAGCTATTCAAGAAGAAATAAAACCAAAAACAAGTGGAGTTGTGGGAGTTAAAAGCAGTGTTCAGAAGACAGGGGAATAAATATGAGGGGAAGTAAACACTGCCTCTTGGTCATTATGAGACTAGGAAGAAGAACTCATCTTTGGCTGTAGCAATGGAGATATCATCGATGATTTGACCAGATGCAGTTTAGTTGGGTACACTTAGACAAATCACAAAACTTCTTAGATTCTGGATATAAAAATGGAGATATTATTTGACCTAAGACTCAAATAGAAAATGGTTTATGTAAGAAGTCTCTCAACATTAATAAGGTATTTTATAAATTTAATACATCATTTGTTATTATTGATAATTGACATTCAGTGTATCTTTTCTCATTGTCAGTTAACTATTAAATAGATTTTTACTGTGTGTTTTGTTTTTTTTTTCTTTGTTTTTACCTAGATATTTTTTCTCTGTCTTAAAATATAAAATGTCTATAAGATAATAATTATTAGAAACTCTTCCTCTTTAAACCATGCCATTTATGTATTTCCACTAGAATCTCTATTATACTTAGGTTAAATCTCATTTTTTAAATAGAATTTACACCTATTACAAGAAGACCCCAATACCTGGCAGTGAACACATTTTTTTTTTTTAAGGATGAAATGAATTTACATCATCCCATACATATACATGTGAGATGTATGCATGTACTAAGGTATGTTTATTTAATGCAAGATTTATTTAATTTTGGAATACATTATATAAAATATATAAGAATCTGATTTTAGTTCTGTTATGAAACCTGTGGCTCAAAAGATAAGACATTTAAATCTTTCCATGTCAAATATTCAACTCTGAAATTTAGTGTACTCATTTATATTTTCTCTAAATTTCATTCCACCTTTCAATTTCTATGGTTCATTTCTCAGGATTATGCTCAAAGATACTTGTTCTCATATTTCTGGTTACTTCCTTTCTTCTAGCTTTCCTGGATATCTCATTTTATCTCACCATAAATCAATTTTCAGGTACACTGTGCTGCTCTTATCCCATACAACTCTCAAATGTGTCTTTCAAACTCATTGAAATTTAATGAAGGAAAACAGCCTAGACAGGTTGTAATGAGATTAATTTATTAAGCCTCATTGCACTTGTTGAGAAAAGGAATTACTATTAAAGGATATACATTAAGAATTTTTTTAAAAATGAAATCCAACTATTTCTTTGACCTTCTATTTAAGACCCAGTTCTGAAAACAATATCACTAATATTTATCTTAAGCATAATCAAAATTATTGAAAATATACACGTAAGTTGAGTTCCCATACCGTTAATACTAAGGACTGGGAAATTTATGAACTGGTTTATTTGTCTCATGTTACTATAACCTGGGAGTTCTAACAGTGAGGAGCTACATCAGATGAGAGTTTCTTGCTTTGTCACAACATGACAGAAGGCATCACGTATCACATGATGAGAGAGCAAGAGAGAGAGAGTTCCCATGGATGGGAGACAAACTTTCCCTTTTATCAATATCCAATTACTATGATAACTAACCCACTCTTGCAATAATGGCTTTAATTTATTCATTATCATGATGACCCCTTGGCCTAATAAACTTTTTAAGGTCTCAAAACTGAGAAAATGACAATCTTTCCCATGAAATTTACAGAAGCATTAAAACTATAGCAAGGAGTTAATGACTATGCCTTATGTATTTCCTAAAGTGATCACACTTCTACAGATGTTTCAACAGTTGACTAAATATTTCAGCCATCACTTAAATATATTTGACTCAGAAAGAATTATATATTTGTTATTAAGTACACAAGTTATTTGGATGTCACATATGATTCAGTGTTGAATAAAGCACAAATTCTGTTTTCACATGACTAATAGTATAATAAATATGATTAAAATTATTTATGATGACTCTACATATTGAAGGATACTGTGTTAGACCCTAGGGATGTAATAGTGATGAAGCAGTTCTTTCCTTCCAGAGTGAATGATTTAATGGGGAAAACAAATGAGTGAAGACATGATTAAAATAACATCTGATATTATGGTGTAATATAAATCATGCAATGGAGATTTAGAAAAACCATTTAATTCAATTTTATAGGTATAAGGAAAATGAGGAGAACAATCACTTCCAAACCTGAAGGATGGAGAAAAGAAATTTTAAAAAATTTAAAAATTAAAAAAAAAAACTACAACCAGGTAATCATATAGGTAAGCTTAAATTAATAAGAAGAAGATACATTTGGATAAGTAATATATTTGAACTGATTTTAAAGGGGAGCATGTGTTGTATCTTCTCAAAATTCATATGTTGAAGCCCTAGCCTTCAATAATTTTTGACGATATTTAGAGATAATCTTTAAAGAGGTAATTGAGATAAAATTGGATTACTGAGGGAGGATCCTAAATCATTGTTATTCAATATTCTTATAAAAAGAAGGGATTAGGGCTCATGTGCTCTCAGAAGAAAAATCATGTGAATGCAGAAGCTGAAGAGAACCAAAGAGAGCTTTCTGAAGAAATGTAGCCTATTGATACTTGCATCTTGGACTGCTAACTTCAAGAACTCTGAGACAGTAAACTTCTATAGCAACATGTCTGGTGAACTTTATCCTAACCAACCCCCTAGAAAATGAATATAACATTCCTGCATTATGTTTGAAAATATAAATCATATATGCCATAAGGAGTTACTGAAGACTTTTACCAAATTTATACTTGCTATGAAATATATGTAAAATTTAATTTAATCTGTAGAATAATGATGTAAAAAGAGTTCATCCGTAGTAAATTGATGAAATATGACCACAGTTGTGATGATAGGAGAATGGTGCCAGTATCCAGATAAAAGGCGATGGAGATCTTTCCTATAACAGAGATTGTGAGCATCCTTTGTTAGAAACAAATCACTTCAAGAGATGTTTGGAAGGCAAAGTATATCTCCAACAATTAGGAGGTGAAATACTAGTTCGATGAAGACACTATTCCCTGAATGAATAACTGTAAAATTCTGGAATATGAAGCTAATACCTCTCCTCCTCTTTTAGAATAGAGGCACTTTTTTCCTACTATACTGGGAGTACTGTTAACTAATGAAGACTGTGAGATCAGACAAGGGAGAATAGGAAAAATATTATGGTAGTCTTAAAAGATGTAAAGCTAATGATCTCTGACACATCAGAATTAAATCAACATGGCCTATAAGAAGCAGATGGATCCTGGCAGAAGAGCACTTTACAAAAAAGTTGTCTCAATTATTTCCGCTATGGCTGGTGTAATGCTTTAACATACTAGTATTGTTTTTTATCAATGCTTTCTTTGCTACTCCTGTCAGTAGTTCGTACCAAAACCAGTTATTTATGTGGCACAAGCATTTATTTAGTGTCCTGTCTGCTTGATTATCCCATTCTTTGACAACAACGGTCAGATGTTGATATCATCATCAACATCTTTTCCTACCATTTTGACTCTGCACATTTCTGCATAAAGAGGACTAGCCTCTTTCTCTCCAGGTGGGATCTGTGTGACCCAGTCTAGTGACCACACAGATCCCACCTGAGAGAATGGTCTAGTGTGTGCTCAGAAAACTGTAAATTATTATTTTTAATAAAAAGTGGCAAGAGTAAGTGATCAACGACAAGGAGGTTCCTATAAATTGGATATGGAGGGATTATTGCCAATAGGAACATATTATGAAGACCTTTTAAGTGCAACCACCAGAGAACATACTCCATGGAAAAGGCACTAACCAATCAAATGAGCATACTGGCATGGTCAACTGGCATCGGCAAACCTCTATCACTGAGTACTGACAAAATGATTCCTAACAGGGAAGCCATGATGGCAGAGATCATAGCCAAATATGACCCAAGAACATGGATTCCTATTCACTAAGCCAATTGTCCAGACATCTAGTACAATATAA
>CM053409.1:100134572-100167031 GCA_028644305.1 Xerus rutilus | reverse complement strand
CGGCTCCCGCCGCCCGGCCGCGGCTTCTCCGCTGCCGCTGGAGACTTACTCCGGTGAGGACCGCCCGCACTGCTTCCACTCTAAAGTTAAATTTTCTGTGCTGATGGCTGTAATCCACTGCCGAAAAGTTGGTTGGAAGAAGTTTTTGAAGCAAAATTTTGGTCTGTAGTTTAGCGAGACTGGAAGGTGCCTCACTCTATGCCGCCATCTTGCCTCCTCCACTCGACTTCCAATTTTAAAGAACAGGGATTCTTTCTGATTGAGATGAATATATATTTTACTAAAAGTTTCTCTTTTCTGGTCAGAGCTTTGGCCAGCATAAAAATCCAGAAGCTAGAAGACAGGCAGCCTCATATAAAATTGATTTAGATCACAGAGATCACTTTTTTTTTTTTTTTTGGTACTGGAGATTGAACTCAGGGGCACTCGACCACTGAGCCACATCCTCAGCCCTATTTTGTCTTTTATGTAGAGACAGGGTCTCACTGAGTTGCTTAGCACCTCGCCGTTGCTGAGGCTGGCTTTGAACTCACAATTCTCCTGTCTCAGCCTCCCTAAGTGCTGGGATTACAGGCTTGAACCACCGCACCCAGCTTCACAGAGACCATTTTATAGCAAAGAAATATGATAGGAAGTTCAAGACCACAGGATCTACACATTGTTTTGCAAACTACAGACTCATACCTATGTTTTGGTTGAGCAGGAAATCAAATTTTAATGCTTCAGGTGATATACCATTTTGTAAATGTTACTTTGAAATGATGGGGTTCCTTGCTCCATAATGCAGCATATATCCTAAATCAATTATCATTTTATTTTGCTGGTTTTCAATAGGTACAATATACCAGTGTAGGAATTCAGGAATGAAAATGGAAATATTCCATCAATTGTTATTATCCAGAATGGAAATTTATGCTTCCTATCTTCACAGCTTTAAGGGTGTGAGTCTGGATTTCCCTGGTTGCCCAAGAAGCAATACTTTAACCAGGAAACAGAATACCACTGAACATCAATTTCTGTCTGCTATATGGTGAATGTATCTTCTTCATGTGTCTGGATGTGTCATCATTAGCAAGGAAGGAAGTTGAGATAATGTTGCACAGTGAGGCAGAGAAGAATTAATTTGAAATACAAGTGAAACATCAGGGAATTTTTTCTTGCTCCCTTGTCTATCTTTTCTTGGGAATAGACAAATGTTATCAATCCTGAGAAAGGCATGCTGAAAATGGAGCAGCCCCAGCACCTCTGGGATAAATGGGTAATTCACCCTATTCTATGGTCAGTTAGGCCATCAGACTCTAGGAGAGGGTGTAGAGAATCTGGACAAGATAGAAATTGTATTACTGGGCCACACAGATCCCACCTGGGGAGAAAGAGGCTAAGCCTCTGTAGAAATGTGCAGTCAAATTGACAGGAAAAGAGGTTTTATTTAAAGCCAGCTTTGAAGGAAGATGGAAGAAACCTCAATGTTTCAAAAGTTTTATTTTCTAAAAACTATGGGGTAAGGAAGGCTTTTAAGAGGAAAAGGAGTGTGGTTGAAAAAAAGATAGGAGTTTTACAGGTTCAGATGGTCTTTGGTCAAAAGTAGTTTCACAGGCTGGGATTGTAGCTCAGTGGTAGAGCACTTGCCTCGCATGCGTGAGGCCCTGGGTTCGATCCTCAGCACCACATACAAGGCAATAAAATAAAGACATTGTGTCCATCTACAACTAAAAAAAAAAAAAAAAAAAAAAAAAAAAAAAAAAAAAAAAAAAGTAGTTTCACAGGTGTTTTATGGGCTCCAACCTGGAATCTACTTTTTTTGGTACTGGAGAGTGAACTCAGGGGTACTTGACCACTGAGCCACATGCCCAGCCCTATTTTGTGTTTTTTTATGTAGAGACAGGGTCTCACTGAGTTGCTTAGCGCCTCGCTGCTGCTGAGGCTGGCTTTGAACTCGTGATTCTCCTGTCTCAGCCTCCCTATGGAATCTCTTTATTGTATCAAAAGGAACGAGGAGGGGCAGAGGGCGTGGCTTAGTGACAGAGCACTTCCATAGCATGTGCAGGCCCTGGGTTCAGTCCCCAGTTCTACACACACACAAAAAAACAATTGAGTGAGCTAGAACTTCCTGAGGACAGCATCTGTGGCTCACTTTTAGATAAACATGTTATCTTTTTAATTGAGAAGAAAAGGTATTATAGAAGGCTTTCTGTACAATTCATAATACCAGGACAGAATGTTAGAGCTGGAGGATAGATGGGAGAAACAGTTAAGAGGTAATTGCAGCCTCCCAATCTCCACTCTCAGCATTAAGAAGTCATTCTCAATTTTAGATTAGTTGCCCAAATTCAGTCTGTTTCAGTAGTAGGTGCTGCCTCATGAATTGCTGCCCCAGTGGCATCATTTCTCTTTTCCATTAACTTTGCTTTTCTAATTCCATATGGGAAAGTAGCCAGTAAGAAATTTAGAGAACCTATCCCAAGCTGGGATTAATTCATGCCTATAATGGTTTCTTTGATGAGCCACTAGACCATCCTTCAGAAATGTAACATATATTCATCTGGCTATCAGGGATCTTGTCAGCTCCTGGACAACTGTGTACAACTACTGGCTCAAATGAGTCATTCCTAGGACTTCATCCAACCAAAGGTGCATATCTCCTACAATGGCCAGCTCACATTCTGTGGCTTTGAATGTCATAATATAAAGTCTCAACTTTTAAGATTGGGACAACCCTGAGAGTCACACAACATGTGTGTGTGGTAAAGACTTTTAATTGTCCTTATAGAAATAGAAAAGGCAATCATGAAATTCATTTGGAAGAATAAGAGACCCAAAATAGCCAAAGCAATCCTTAGCAAGAAGAGTTAAGCAGGAAGCATCACAATACCAGACCTTAAACTATACTAAAAAGCTACAGTAACAAAAACAGCATGGTACTGGCAGCAAAATGTAGACCAATGGTACAGAATAGAAGACACAGAGATAAACCCACTTAAATACAGTTATCATATATTAGACAAAGGTGCCAAACACATACATTGGAGAAAAGATAACCTCTTTAACAAATGGTGTTGGGAAAACTGGAAATCCATATGCAGCAAAATTAAATTAAACCCCTATCTCTCACCATGCACAAAATTCAACTCAAAGTGGATCAAAGACCTGGGAATTAGACCAGACACCCTATGCCTAATAGAAGAAAAAGTAGGCCCAAATCTTCATCATGTCGGCTTAGGATTTTACTTCCTTAACAAGACTCCTATAGCACAAGAAGTAAAATCAAGAATCAATAAATGGGATGGATTCAAACTAAAAGCTTCTTCTCAGCCAAAGAAACAATCAATAAAGTGAACAGAGAGCCTACTTTCTTGGAGCAAATTTTTGCCACACGCACATAAGATAGAGCACTGATCTCCAGGATATACAAAGAACTCAAAAACCTTAACATAAAAAAAAAAAAAAAAAAAACCCAATGAATAAATGGGCTAAGGAGCTGAACAGACACTTCTCAAAAGAAGATATACAATTGATCAACAGACACACGAAAAAAAATGTTCAACATCTGTAGCAATTAGAGAAATGCAAATCAAAACTACCATAAGATTTCATCTCATGCCAGTCAGAATGGCAATTATCAAGAATACAAACAACAGTAAGTGTTGACAAGGTTCTTGAGGAAAAGGCACACTCATACATTGGTGGTGGGACTGCAAATTGGTGCAAACAGTCTGGAAAGCAGTATGGCGATTCCTTAGAAAACTTGGAACAGAACCACCATTTGACCCAGCTATCCCACTCCTCGGTCAACACCTAAAAGACTTAAAAACAGCATACTACAGTTATGCAGCCAATTCAATGTTTATAGCAGCTCAATTCACAATAGCTGAACTGTTGAACCAACCTAGATGCCCTTCGATAGATGAATGGATAAAGAAACTATGGTATATATACACAATGAGATATTACTCATCAATAAAAGAGAATAAAATTATGGCATTTGCAGGTAAATGGATGGAGTTGGAGAATATCATGCTAAGCAAAGTAAGCCAATCCCAAAAAAACAAATGCCGAATGCTCTCTCTGATAAGTGGATGCTGATCCATAATGGAGGAGAGGGCACAGGAAGAATGGAGGAAATTTGGTCAAAGGGGAGGGAGAGGGAGGGGGCATGAGGACTGTAAAGATGGTGGAATGAGATGGACACCATAGCCCTTGCTTCATGTATGACAGCATATATAATATTATTCTACATCATGTACAGCCAGAGGAATGAAAAGTTGTGCTCCATCTGTGTACAATGTATCAAAATGCATTCTGCTATCATGTATACCTAAGTAGAATAAAAATAAATAAATAAATAAATAATCAGAAAAGTATAATCAAGAGAGAAATAAATCCCCTTGAAAATTATTTAAAAAATTAATTGTAAAAGAGAAGAGAAAAGATGACTATTACTAAGATGTGGGGCTGGATGAGAATTAAATTTTTTATTTGTTGATTTCTTTTCTAATAAAAATATAATATGAATTCATAAACTATAAATTTATAAGTATATAAATAATTCTAAAATATTCCAAAGAAAGACATAAGTGAAGTGCTATAAAAGCTTGAGGATGTCCTCCCACCAAAAAGTTTAACAACTTTGAAAACACAGTTATTAAATAACCAAGTAAATAATAAGTATGTGACAGCACAATTTCTAGTTTTATAATTTTTTTCTCTACTTAATGTCCAGGTTATTACATGATAATAATCCATGGGAAAAGTAGCATTAGTATTTTGCTGATTGCTTAAACCAATGAAATTGAGTTTAGGGGAACATATTTATATGAATATAAAAACCACAAATTTTAATGTTTTTTCATATTTAAGTTGATATTAATCCATCTTAATTAGCATAGATAGAAAATATATGTTTTTCATCAATTATGTTTCATAAGAAAATTACATTGTAACAAGAAATTAGACTGTTTTTGCTAAAAGCACTGACTCTACACTTTGGCCGGCAAATGCAGGATGAAAGCTTGACATTTCTGCCTTCCTGTTGCCTCTGTCTTTTGCCATCCTAAACATTGAGTCAGAATCCTGCTTAACTCTGCATGAAGATGTGTTAATCTTTTAACAAGTATTTGCATTAGCCCTGAATTGACCTAATCTCTCTCTTTCCTCTTAAAGGATAAAGACACCAAGATAAAAGTAAGATATTTTCAAGATTTACAAGAACATCATGATCAATAGGTTGTTAATCATCAGCTTTTATAGTGTACTGGTCCAGATAACCAGAGCAGCACCCAGACAACTGCAATCATTGGTGTAAATCTGAAGGAAGATGCAGTAACTGACCTAACTCTATCTTGCCTTTCAAACTTGTTCTCTCTTACTTTTTATTCCAGAAACAACAGGTCTTTTAGATTAATATTTGGTAACAGGAGTTGAAATTACTCCACAAACACCACAGCTCAGCTTTCTTATCCTAACAATGGTGCACATGACTAATCCTGAGAGAATGATCAACCAGAAAGATTGTCATCTATGCAATATCCCAACCTTTGACTTCATTCTTTTCCTGTGTAATACTAAGACTATTCTTAGCACTTAGCACGTTGAAGATAAATTCCTCTATGGTCTTCCCACTGTACATATCTGAGAATAAACTTTTCTGACTTCACTCCTTTCACCCCTTCAATTAACATTTAAAATAGCTGATTGGACTTTGTACTGTTGGGATCCACAGAGTCAGGATTTTGGCCTAGTTTCAATAACAATATCTTTTAGTTTTTCTGTAAAGAATCAGGAATTATGCATTCAATTTTAAACTTTCTATATTAACAAGATGCAAAAAGGGGAAAGTTTGTTATTTTAAAGAGCTGACTCCATTCATTGATTACTTTGGGCCATTATATAAAGTCTTAGCAAGTATCTTGGGGATGATTTAGTTCAACTTCCTAGATAAAGTGTAGTACTTATATAGTTGTCATTGTTGTCTCTGCATAGCTTTCTACTAATTGAATATATATTGGCTTTAAGTGGTAAATCATCAGGTGACTATCTAGAAATATACAACCAGTGGTGAAGGTAATGGGAGGGATTAAGTATTCATGTCGCCTGATGGAGTCTTACCTTAGGAAGATCCATTATAGAAAGCAAAAGTAGATGTTGAATAAACATCAAATCACTAACTGGGTTACTGGACCCAAGTGGGTGTGCTAAACACCTGAAAGCCAATACTCAGGATATAAGTCCTGCTGGGAAAGGAATGAGGTTTATTCTGAGTTTTATCTGAGAAGATGAGGAAGAGGAAGCTCTCCTCCCACCAAAAAAGATCGTCTTGGAGAACTCAGGCACACAAAAAGGCTTTTAGAGGAAAGTAGAGGAGATACAGTAGGACCTACTTCCTGAGCAGAGTTTCCATCATGCAGGACATGTGCCTATTGTTTTCTATGGCCAGAACATCACAATGGACCTGGATCTCCTGGGATTAATTCCTGTAATTCCTTAGAAAAACATTATTTTTGGCAAGCTAAGGATCATCTTACACATTGTACTATAATCTGAAGGTCACCAGATGTTCTGGGTTCTATAACTTTAAAAGATTAGTTAATGGTTAGTATCTTAGTCTTTTAGGTGTTGATTTTCTTTAGAATTTAGAATGCCAGGCAAAGAGTTTAGAAGTAATTCTGCAAAGGACAACTCAAGAAGGAGTGGCCATTGTTATAAACGCAATGTGAAAAATAGGTGGGCTGTTCTCAGAATTCAAATTGTATATGACATTAGAATAAGATGATGTCAATTTGTTTTAAAAATCACTGTTTGAGCAGGAACAGTTTAGGTCTGTGAATAATTTGGTTTGAAAACAATATTAAGAAAATTATAAACTTGATTTATTATTAAATTTAAATTCAGTTTAACAGTCTCATACATATGAGGATCAGGAAACTAACAATTGATTTGAATAAAACAGTCAATCTTCTCTGCGTTGACTGAATAAAAATAAAAAAGATAAGGGGACTAAGAATCAAAGATATAGAAAAAATAAAGCAGTGATGGATATCTGATCATGTAAGAAATTTTTATAGCCATCTTAAAAGAAATCTACATTCTTCTTTTTTTTTTATTCCACTATCCCTATACAGCTATGGATAACTGATAAAGAGTTATACATCCTATTTAATGACAACCATTCAGTAGTCTGATAACCTACTTTTGATTTGTGGTTTTCACTGAATAGATTGGCTACACAAATTATGTGCTCCTTAATGGATTTGAGAAACTAAGTTCAGTCATCTGATGATAAGTGTTAACACTGGAAATGCTGTTACTTCCTGTGGGGAGCACATATTGACTATGCACAAGGACAAGAAATCAAAGGTAGATGTTCCATGTGGAGACAGATTGAGAAAGAGAAGAAGCAGAAATACAGAGATAGGGAGTGTTAGGGTTTCAATATTAGTTGTCCCCCTAAAATTCATGTGTGAGACAATGCCACAAAGTTTAGAGGAGAAATGATCTGGTTACAAGAGCCTTAATCTAAGGTGTGTTAATTCTGTAGTAGGAATTAACTCAGTGGTAATTAACTGTAGGCAGGTAGACTGTGGCTGGAGAAGGTGGATCCCTGGAGGTGTGTCTTTGGGGTGTATATTTTGTCTTTCTTGAATGTGAATTCTCTCTCTGCTTCCTGGTGTCATGTTCCTAGCTCCTCTCCTCAGCCACACCATCTTGCCATGATGTTCTGCCTTACCTTAGATACCAACGAATGGAGCTGGCCCTCCAAGGACTGAGAGCTCTAAAACAGTGAGCCCCCAAATAAACTTTTCCTACTCAAAAATTGTTCTTGTTGGGTCTTTTGGTCATAGCAGCGAAAAACCTAACTAAAATGAGGGGGTGGGAAAGAGTAGAAAATGAGAAAGCAAATGTGAAATAGAAATGGAGCAAGATACTTATTTTGCAGATCTATTGCTTATTCCCATTCAAGGCTGATTACCAGTAATTCATCTTTCCCTGACGTATCAGGCATCTGTATCTATCTATGCACCTTTTGTTTTTAAATTTAAATAAGTCAATCCTTTTCAAATTAAGGTTTACTAAATAGAAAAACTAAGTGATTTTGTAGAAAAAGAGAAATATGAATTTGAGAAAATAGATGAATAGAAAAACAAGAGACCAAAACAAGTAGAACACAGTGATAAAATTTTTATAAACAAGCCTATTATTCAGGGCAAATCTTTGCTCTTGTTCATTTGATTTGAATTATGACCCTATGGTTAGATTTGTTCTTTTGTCCTCCTTGAATTACATTTGTCCAGTGATATATAATGACTATTTCCTAATGTTGATTCATAATTTGCAAAAATGACTTCTTATTGTTTTTAGTGATATAGGTCTGTAAATTTCCAATTATAGGTAACTAAATATATCATTTCTGCTTTACTAGAATAAACTTCAAAGAGTACAGTGCTACATTTGACATTGAAACCCAAAGGAAAGGGAATATTCTTCTCATCTTTGAACACTTATTTTGGGGGGTATAGTTTGAACAATTTATATTTTCTATCCTGGCCGTTTTATTTCTTCTCCATTTACAACATTGCAAGAATAATAGGCTATAGTACTAAAGGATTGGATTCTTAATGCTGTGCAGGGAATATAGTTTGAAGGCAATCATCTTTTACTGCATCTACTAGACATTTTCACATTGGGCACATAATATGCTCATGAAGATGATGACCCAAAAGAAAATGAGACATGAATCTACTCTCTATACAATAAAAAGAAAGAAGGCAGAAAAATGTATGCACGGTTTATTTTTGTTACACTAGGTAATTGTGTAGACATCTTCAATTCCCAAGCAATTGCTTGGTCTGGTTTTTGTTTCATTTTCAAAGACTATTTCTATTTCCCATGTTAAATCTTTGACCTCCTGGGATATGACATATTTGATGCATCATATTTTAAAATAATGAAATATAACAAGTCAAGGGTGATTACACAACAAAAAGCAAACAAAACAAAAAGGTAGAATAACAAGGTGCCCCAAAGCTCCAGAGAACATATTTTTTAGTGGTTGAAAAATTAGTCACCGGTTCAGTACATTTCAACTTGAAAGAAAATAAGACTAATAATGCCATTACTCGAGGATTTGCTTCTACTTAAGGCCTTCCCAGACTACACAATAATGATCAAAGTGAGAAAGAAAAAATAACATAAAAAAAAGAAAAGAAAAGTCAAGCAATTATACTATCTATGTATTTTTTATAAATGTTATAAAATCACAATCTGATTATTTAACTGACTTAATCAAACCTGTATAACTAAGATCTATAATCAATCTACCAATGTATGCTGTATTTACAATATTTTATGTTCACATAATTAAATTCTTTAGCAGTTAGTGTGTGTTTAGATATCTGAAGCAAAGATCAAGCTTACCTTCTTAGGCTTATGAAGAAAAGAGCTATACAAACCAAACAAAAATTAATGAGTTACCTCAACACATCTGAGAGAGGTAGGAAGGGGTGGAGAAAGAATATGTGTGTTCCCTGAAAATTTGGCTCAAAGACTAGAATGCTCAGCTTGTCTTCTCTCTGAACAGTGCTGGATGAAATTCAAATTTTCATCTTTTTTCTCAACTAAACATTATTATTCTTCATTTTAGACATTAATTCTGCAACAGACAAACAATATTAAACCTAACAATATAGGACATACTTTTCTGAAACAAGATCCTGATCATTTCATTAGAAACACTGTTTAATCATTCGTGTGTTATTACTTAGAAGTATTACACTTTACCCAAAGCTTGGTCAATCATTGCAAACTTATATTATCATAACTCCATCCCTAAAATCTAGGAGGTATCTTGCTTTAGTACTTATAGTGATGAAGGCCCTAGTAGAGTTAGGAAAATTAACCACTGCAGCTAAAAAATGGAGTAAGTTCATAATGCCATTATTTCTGATGGATCATTTTAAAATAAGAACTTCCTGTACTGCAAATTTTGTAACATTGATCTGAGTTGGGGTATTCAGTAGAAGGAGGCAGGAAAGGATATTGAACCAGAAAATATAAACATAAGTAATAACATTGAACCTTAGGAGTTTGTTTTAACTGGAAACAAATATGAAAAACAGATGGAGTACACATTACTATACACTTGGAAGTCAAAATATACTTCCTCCTCTCTGTCTACCCCTTTTATTCAGAATAAAGTTCAGTAAATTTATAATTTTTAAGCTCAATTGCGCCTATTAACATGCTAAAAGAAAGAATTAACTCTATGAGTAAAGAGCAGAAGTTTCTTTAAAACACATCTGAAAGGACAAGCAGAGAATTGAAAGCATAGAATTAGCTTCCAACAAAGACAGTGATCAGTGATTGAACCCATCTGGTACCGCAACCTGTGTAGAGTGGAAAAGGTAGCATCCTAGAAAGTCTGGGTGGTGAAGAAGATGAATTTCAGGACTTATTCTAAAAGATCAGTAGGAAGTAGAAAGGAAAAGAAACTGAGAAAGTCACTTTGATTTGGGGAAATGATAAAGCTGTAGAGATTGCAGGTGACTCCAGAACATAGAGGCTAAGTCTGGGAGAGTGGTGAAAATTCAAGGATGAGATAATGTCAAGAAGTCATATCTGGAAGGCCCTGTGCTTCACACTAAGGGGCTGTACATTAACCTATAGTCATGAACTCAATCATTGAAAGATTTAAACAGACAAGGGGCCCAAGGAGCTGTATGTATGAGAGACAGTACTCTGCAGATCTGCAGGTGATGGAATGGAGGGTTCATTCTTAATTGGAAAGAGACCAAAAAACGGTAATTGGTTGAGAGCTGATAGGAGACTTTTAGAGCTGTAATCTTAAGGATAGAAATTAGTGTAACATCATTAAAAAAAGAAAAAGGAAATAAAGTATTCATTTCTTTATGAATACTTTATTTAGAATTTACTTTCATATTTCATATTTGTAGCTCTGGTTAATTGATACTGGTTTCAACAAATATGATAAAATATAAAAGAGAAAATTACTATATCTGAACAAGTTTGAATTTGCTGCATTTCGTTTATTTTTTCCCTCTCTCTTTCTCTCTTATATGTGTATGTGAGAGAGAGGAAAAATAAAACAAACAAACAGAAAAATCAGTTCACATGACGAAAACAAAACAACCAACTTCTCCTCACATGCTGTAAGGAAGGAATGCTGCAAAACTTAACTGCACTTCTGCTCCTCCCAATGTTAGGGCACAGACAGATATGAATAGTGGGAACACAAGGTTAAGGAAACAATTCTATAAAATGCTTCCACTTCACTGATTTCCACATGTTTTCCTTTCTAAGAAGCACTTTACCTGCAACCCTGCCTGGCCTAAGTGGACAAACTACATCATATTCCTCAGCAAACTACCTGTTAACTGCAAGAAAAATGCAGGCCCAAAATAATATTGACAAGAGGAACTCAAGTTACTTTGAAGGGAGAGATTTTTGCGACCCTTTTCATAGACCAGATCCTGAAAACTCAGGAAGATAAGGATAACTTCCTCCTAACCTTAAAATCTATAAGAATTTATGGTTAAGAATTCAATTAGAGAGCTGGGCGCGGTGGCTCAAGCCTGTTATCCCAGCACTTAGGGAGTCTGAGACAGGAAAATTGCGAGTTCAAAGCCAGCCTCAGCAACTGCGAGGCACTAAGCAACTCAGTGAGACCCTGTCTCTACATAAAACACAAAATAGGGCTGGGGATGTGGCTCAGTGGTCGAGTGCCCCTGAGTTCAATCTCCAGTACCAAAAAAAAAAAAAAAAAAAAATTCAATTAGAACTGGTAAGCATGGGGCCACAGTTACCTAATGTTGTGGGAACTTGAAAGTCTGATGTTATCTTGCTCTCAGTCAAAAGACAAGAGGTGGAATTGGGTGAGACTCTCTGGGAACTTCTCCTAGAATCCTCAGTAAAATGAATCCAGGAGAAACAAATTGACACTCTCCTCTATAACAGATCCATTCTCCCTTGAGAGTGTGCCCCTTTCCTTTTCCTATCCTTTGAATAAATTCATATCTGTTATTCTGAGCAATATGTCTGAAATCTTTGACTTACTGAGAGAATCAGGGTTTGAAGAAGGAATCCTCACACTGCCTCAGTTTCTCAGAAAGCCCCAGCTCTGTAACACCAGGCACACTTCACCAGGAGTTGAGTCTTTCTCTCACTTTGCTTTTTAATAAAATTTCTGTTCACTTGCTTACCTTGTGGCATTCACAGTGTTCATTTTTCAACTTTGTGGAACACAAACAGGATCCCAGCTCCTTCTGGTAATAGTAACAGAGCAGAGAAAGCTTGAAACTATGTGAAAAGAGGTGATGAAAGGGGTAAAACTGCTTCAATCCAGTTGAATCTCTGAAGTGTTTGTTTTTTGATGGTCTCTGGTGGAACTGGGGCAGTTAAAGATTTAAGGGTTGAAATTAGAATGGTGAACAGCAACATTATTCTCTCCTCCAGGCCTTAAAGAAACCAGAAATTTTTTGTCTGGGAATATTGACGCAGACTGCTCCTGCCACCAGAATGTGCAGCGCAGACAAAAAATAGATGCATAAGTAAAAAATCGGGACACTACATATTGGGACCTTCCAGATGTTTCCATAACATTCCTCGACTCTGACCCTGGATACTCTCTAACATTCACATAAGCCCTGTCCCACTCCTTGGGGTTGCAAATTCTTTTCTGGAAAAATGAGTCAACAGTAGAGGGTGCATGTACCCATTAGAAAGGCCTATTTATTTAAAAATAGTTTTAGAGTAAATTCCAGGAGCTAGAATCTTCCCTGCCCAACACTCTTTATACTCTTCATTCACATCCCCCTTTCCATTCTAAATCTCCTAGGGATGCTATAACAAATTACTACAAACTTAGGAAGTTAAAACAACAGAAGTTTATTTTCTTCAAATTCTGGAGGCCAGAAGCCTGCAAACTAGGTGTTGAAAAGGTGAAGCTGTCTTTGAAGACTTCAGGGGAGAATATCGTCTTGCCTCTTCCTATTCTTATGACTCCAGGCATTCTTTGACTTCTGATTCCCTCTTACATGACTTCCTACCCTGTGTGTCTGTTTTTTCCCTTCTATTTCCTTACAAAGGTGCTTATCATTGGATTTAAATCGAGCTCCAATCCAAGATGATTTCATCTTGAGACTTTAACTTAATTACATCTGCAAAGACCATTTTCCAAATGAGCTCACATTCACAGTTTCCAGAGGTTAGTTCATGAACATATATTTTGGGGGCTTAAAATTCAGTTCACTCTACATTCTATTTTCCAGAGTAAAATGTGTTAGGAAGAAATTGACACAGGCAGTGCCATTTTGAAACATGTCCTCCATCTTAAAACAAGAGTCACCTCATGATTACTCTGACTTAGCCTGACCTAAACCCCAGAGGATACTCCATCATCATGCAGAGAAACCCTAAACACTCCATCAGCATAAGAAATGAAATTGTAGCAGGGTGCAGTGGTGCAGGCCTGTAATGCCAGCACTTTGGGAGGCTGAGACAGGAGAATTGAGAGTTCAAAGCCAGCCTCAGCAAAAGTGAGGTATTAAGCAACTCAGTGAGACCCTGTCCCTAAACAAAACAGAATAGGGCTGGGGATGTGACTTAGTGGTTGAACACCCCTGAGTTCAAACTCTGGTACCAAAAAAATAAATAAAAATAAAAATAAATAAATAGGTAAAAAGAAAGAAAAAAAAGGAAAGAAAAAGGAAGGAAGGAAAGAAGGAAGTAAGGAAGGAAATTGTTATCTAGGACTGAAATCCTGAAAATACCTGGTTCCTCATGAATGTGACACCACAGGGACCCTTCTCTGACAACCCCCTAGCAATGGCCTGACTACAAAAATTTTCCCCTCCTTCATTCCTCTATATTTACCCCAGGCTGTAAGGGGACAATGATTCTCAGCCTCTACTGGGTTTCCCCTCCACAGGTTTGTCCTGCATAAACCTGTTTTTCTATTGAGCCACTTCTTTTCCTTTCTCTCAATTTTCTCCATCTGGTTCTTTCCTTAAAGAACATGTTATTGCTCACTGTTAAATAAGAACTGGCAGAAAAGGAATGTTTTAAAGCACAAAGGAGTGGCTGATGTAGAAGTGAGAAGGCATAATGAGAAGGAGAAATGAGACGAATGGAAGTCCATGCAGAGGGCTTTTCTTTTCTGGAGAATGAATCAACTCATACTTTGATATTGATGAAAATGAAGATTAAAGTGTTGGTATTGAATGAGGATTTATAGGTAGGGAGTAGAAAAACATATCTGGTGGTCTTTCTTTTCTTATTGATGTGGAGTGCTAGTTGGATCTTAGAGAAGGCCTAAGTCAGTTTTAGCCAGTACAAAACAGATCAAAGTAGTCTATATGTGAGCAACTGTGAATATGTTCTATTATGCTTAATTTACAGAGTAAGAGACTAGCTTTGCCTCAAAGACTGCAGGAGGTCCTGAGTATGCTGCTTCTAGAATATGTACTTCTTGTAGCTAATTAAATTTTCCTTTCCGGAGACAAAGCCTAGGAAAATTCCTCCTTGGCCACCATGTAACATGGAATATTTGCTGGCAATGTGGGAGAGCAAGAATAGAAAATTCTGAATCATTTACTCTTGTTATTGGAATAAAGGAGGAACAAATGAGAATAACCTAGTAAGTGGAGGAAGCACAGAGTGGAGAACTAATGTGCCTAGTCCTGTGACTTTACCCAGTGCCATACATGCTTAAGAATAGGACCAAGCAGGCAAATTAAATAACTAATGATTACTTGGTAGGTGTTTTCTGAGAGGAAGGAGAGGCTTGTGACTGACTGAAGATATAAGTTGCTAAGACTATTTAGAGACCCTGTGAGTCAGCAATTCATGTCATGAACCATGAGTTATGTCAGGTGGGCCAGAAATAAACTGGCTTTAGCATTATGGAAGCAAAACCCTCCCTCCATCATCACTATGGACAATTTACATGGTCAGTGGCAAGTGAGGAGGATAAATTTTGGACCCAAAATAAACTGTACTTCTTATTAAAAGTAATTTGTTATTGTAAAGTTTTGTTATTGTAATGTCTGAAGTTATGGCATGATCTTTGTAAAGGAGTTCAGGAAATGTTATCCCCAAATATGACACTTTGTCATGCTAGTTACTTCAAACCAAGGTTACAAGAGGAATAGCAAAGGCAGAGAGAGCTTTACCTGCTCTTCCTTATATGCCTAAAGGCAGAGACTCCAAAAGGAGCTCAGTTATCAATACTCTCCCCATGAATCTCATAAACAATGAAGGATTAACTCCCATCCCTGGAGAGAAAACTAAAAGTCTGACACTACACCCAAACTTTCTTATGGACTATCACATTTTTTCTAAGGGCCAAATTATATTTCATGGGATTCATTTACTTCTCCCCATCCACTCACTGAGTTGCCCACCCCGCCATAAAGAGGGTACATAAGTCTCTACATGTGACTATTCTTTGGGGTATTTATTTAATTTTCCTGTGATTCGTTGGTGCATATCATACAATTGTATAATTTTCTCCAGTTCATCTGCTTTCTGTCAGTTTATTTCATAGCCTCAATTATTAAACTCTTAGAAAGTAGAGGTAAATCTTATTCTTCTCTACATTTATGAATAATGTTGATGTTTTCTACCATGAATATACTCATATAAATTTGATAACATTAAAACAAGAGCAATGGTGCATGACTATATTTCCAGCTATGCAGGAGGATGAAGTAGGAGGGTTCCAGGAGGAACCCAGGAGTTTTGGAACAGCCTTGGCAATGTAGTGAGACCCTGTTTCTTATCAATCAATCAGTCAATCATGGCCTGGTGTGGTGCCTTGTATTGCCAGCTACTCAGGAAGCAGAGGTGGCAGGATTGCTTGAGCCCAGGAGGTTCAGAAGAACATGGATAACATAGTAAGACCTTATTTCACAAAAAGGTAAGAATTTTTAAAAATTTGGTAACATTAATAATATTTCTCCAAATTCCTTTTCATTAAGCATTATTTTTTAATTAGTGAACCACCTCTAATTATATTGATTCTCTTACATTCTGTAAAGTTGGCTTTCTATTTAAAAATAGCTACTTTTCTCAATTTTTCTGCCCCTAATTTTACTGCAATAAGTTCATGGTAGAGATATCAGGTCAAGGCTAAAGATAAGGTGCAGAAAAAGTCAGTAAACAAGAGATCTGAGATGGAGAAGTGCTCTGATAGAAAAATACATGCTGTGTAATTTCTGAAGTGGGATTATTCACTTGAAAAAAATCCACTGTATACATCAAATGGAACAAATATAATTTTTATTTTAAACCACAACATTTGTAGCCATTTGCAACAATAGGTAACTAACACAAGTAGGGGGAGTTTTCATTTAGGGCAATAAGTTGGAGGAAATTTTATGAAAAATCAAAATATTCGAGTTTATTAATAATTAAATATTTTTTAAAAACACAAGCTAAAATATTGGAAAGTGATTATTATTATATGGAGAGTCTAGAATTATATGATTTCACAGAGATAATTATATGGGTGATGAAAGAATACCAACATATACAGAGTATATTTTCTTTAGAAACATGTTAGAACATTTTGAGAAATGTTCATGTACATTTAGAGAAGCTTATATTACTCTTTTTCTATAAGGTGATAGGCTTTAGAGATCCCCCAAATTTTCCATTGATTCTTAGAAAAATGGGTCATATTACTTTGTTATGGTTTGGATATAAAGTGTGCCCACAAAGCGCATGTATGACACAATATGAGAACGTTCATAGGTGAAATGATTAGATTATAAGAGTTGAAAACTGATCAGTGAATTAATCCTCTGATATGGATTACTGAGGTGGTAACTCTAGAGGAATATCTAGAGGAAATAGGTCACTGAGGGCATGCCTTTGATGTTGATGTTTTGTTCCTGGTGAGCAGAGCTCTCTTGGCTTTCTGCATCCCATGTCTTGAGCTCCTTTCTCCACCATTTCTTTCTGCCATAAAACTCTACTACACCTGGGGCCCAGAGCAATGGAGTTGGCCAAATGTGGTCTGAGACCTCTGAAATCATGAGCCAAAATAATATTTTCCTGCACTACATTGTTCTTGTCTTTCAGTAACAACAACAAAGCAGCTGACTAAAACACACCTTCCAAAAATAAATATTTAATCAGTCATGATAATCTTCATTGTCACTTTCACAGGCATTTTTATACTTTACTGACTGACTCTTATAAAGATCACACACAACACACACACAACACACACACACTCTACATTCAGATACAGCACATAAGTGATATAAGGTTCCTTGGAGGCCATTAAATGGTACAAATATCTATATCTACCAAATCTTCATATTGCCCACTTGAAATAATAAGGAAAATCTCATTTCTTCAAGGAATGTTCTTTGATAAGATCATTTCTACAAGGGGAAGGAAAAACTAGAAAATATATGTATATATATTTTCTATATGTATATATATACATATATATGTATTTTCTATATGTATATATATACATATATATATGTATATATATATGTAATGAGAGGAAAAATAGAGCTAAGGTAAAAGAGGACAGCAGTGATACAAATTGTTGCATATGACTGGCTTCAAATATGTTAACTTTTAGATAGTTATCTGAATAACTTGTGAACTAGAAGTGTATTTTCAGATTTGACATCTTTTAAAATGCTTTTAATAAAAACAGAGTGAAACACAACCAAGTTCACAATGAAATATCTTACAAAATTTTGAAATATAACCTCCTCACCAGTCAATCTATATCTACTTACTCAATACATAGCTACGTAGTAGACCAGTTCCATGGTATTATAGCACTACTCATTATCTGCTAACTGCTAGTCATGTCGTTTAAGAGAAAAAAGAAAAAAGGAAAATATATTTCATTGACTTTTCTGTATGAGCTCACTTCCCACTCATCTGAAAGCTCACATTGACTGCATGCCCTTAATGTTGTACTGGACCTCCCACCTCCCCAAATTTTACCTCTTACTGCCCCCCATCTAGATTTTCATAATTTATGGATCATTTTTATGTTACATGCATTAAATTTGAACACTCCATCTAAAAATTTATAAACATGTGCTGTTATTTCCTGTTATTTTTGTCTTTGTTTTGTTTTTTCCCATAAAATAGACATGCACAATTAGATAAGACATCTGAAAGAGAGATGATTGAAAGGATGGCTAAATGATTAAACATATAGTTTCTTTACTGTCAAGAAAAAATGTTCAAAATTGCCAAAGAAGTAAAAACATGAAAATAAGATAGTAGAGCATACTGGGGAAAGCTAAAGAAACATATCCAAAGGTTGCCACAGTTTATCAGGAATTTGAAAGTAAATATAATATGCTAGGAATTGTGAAAAAAAGAAAACTGTAAAGTATGGATTCAGATGTCTTTGAAGTAAGACATGTGATGTTAAGTCCAACATACCTGCTAGGGAGCTAGTTCTTTTGCAACCAATTATGTCTGTTGCTTGCAGGAAAGTCACAGTTCTTCACAGGTGTTAACTGTTGAAAAGCACAGAGTTCTGTTGACAATGAGAATATAGTAAACCAATTATGAACATGACAAAAATATCCTGAGGTGATAAAAACAGGTCGAAAAGAGCAGCATTTATATTTTACCATTGTAAAATGTTTAGATAACGATAGAATGTAAGAGAAAGTAAATTTGGCATTCTTAAAGACATCACATTCTTACCCACAGCAAAAGCAAGAGTGTGGCTTGATGTTGCTTACTGATATATATATGTACATATTATTTTGCATGATTATGTATATTTATAAGTGTATATGTATTAGTATATGTATTATTCCTTACATAAAATAGAAAAAATATTATTGTAACCCACCAAACAATATTAATATGCTTCTTAAGGAAAAAAGCATTTACTTATGAAAAAAAATTTAAAATACTGGTTGCATCTATTTATTTACAAAATTAGAAGACACTTGTTAATGCTGTTGCTTGAAAAAGACTACTTCTAATCACAGTTCATATACCCTGCTACACCTGTATGGAATGGTTTCAAAATGTAAACAATTCTGAGGAAATAGTGAATAGCTTTCTGGGGTTTGAGTTGCCTCAGAGACACACAAATAGAGTCTGAATCAGGTAATTGACTATAGTGATAATTACAGGTGTTTAATACCTGTCCTTCTGAGCCTCCAAATCGCATAACATTACCTTTGATACATGAAAGTGACAAGTAAATGTTAACTTATCCAATGCTGAACCTTTGAAGGACAGACACCTAGCGAGGGCAGGTCATGTCCAAATCCAGTGCTCAATGGAAACAACTATAGTCAACTTCAAAGCTTGGACCCCTGTCCTGACTTTCTTATGACCAATGATGTAGTAAGAAGATTGCTGTATAATACAACTACAACTATAGTTCTCTTACCTTACCTCTTAAATATATTAGGGAAGGGAGCTTTCCCCTCCAAACCTCAGTCCATGCACTGAGCTGGCAATAGAGGGCTGACTGGATTCAAGCACCAAATCAGCCTGCTGTTTTCATAGGTAGCTTCCGCTAACACTAGAGGACATGCTCTCTGGATCTTTCCTAAAGCAATACAGACCAAGGGCTACCCTATTTCTTAAGTCTCCTTTCAGCTCATTTGGGCTCACTTCCACTATCCGTCCCTAAAGATGACAGGAGAATAGGAAATGCACGCTTGTCATTAATTTTTCGTCTCTGCAACTTTTAATAATAAATGTTACTTCAGTAAGCCTGATATCTCTACTTTACTATTTTTTTTTCAAGAAAGCAAGAAAACATTAACATTTAGATACACACAGAAATCACTGTGTTCCCATTTCTGATTCCTTAAAAAGAATTCTATCTCCTGACAAACTGAAGTCTCAAAAATACTAGTTGGATGAAAATATTCATAACCCATCTGAATTTGGCTCACAGTGAACTCACTAGGACTATCTTTAAAAAGAAGACAAGACTTTTCATATATACACGTATTCTATCTACTTAAAATTATTCACTTTCACCATCATTTTGTTTTGTTTGTAAATAGAAAGGGAACAAGAAAAAGATGTGGTAAATATTTCAAAAATGTGCTTCCCCATTTAGCATTTTCTCTCCTAAACCAAATTTATGATAATGGGAGAAAGGGCAAAAGACTTAGTGATTTGAGACTAAGAATACAGCTATGTAAGTTAGTTCATTATTTTAAATCTTTGCAAGCTATGCATTTTTCTTGAGGTTGCTCAACATTGAAGGTTAAGTAGTGCTAAAAACAACATATAGTGTTTGTTTTACAATCAATGTATAACATTTCTGACAAATCAAAGAAGATGTTCACTTTACAAATTATTAATTTAGTACAAGGTTTTAATTTAACATGCAAGCAAATCTTTAAACTCTTCATTAAGAAAATCGGACCTCTATATCTAACCAATGTCTCAATTGAAATATTAAATAGTGTAATTTATCATTTAAGATTACTGTATTGCACTGAAAATGGATTTAAATGACATCTTTAAAATAATGTCACCATAAAGAAGCACTGTAAATGATCTCTCAGTCCCTTCAAATTCTTGAAATTAAGATAGAATAAATCTTCACTTCGCTATATTTCTCAATTAGTATTGATATTTTATGAATCATTGCCTTTTGGATGCATTATATTGCAGGCCTCTCAATATCTGCTGAGAGAAAGTAATTCTAGTTCTTCTATTTAAATTATGTGCTTTCCTGGGGTGACTAATTTGAATTTTCTGAAAAGATACTAGATCCCAAATACTCATGCAATGGTTAGTTGCAAGGAAAATGGAGTAAGACTAAGGCAACATGAAAGAAATCACAAAATCATCAAGAAATCTTAGTATGATTCTTCTAATTAAATCTGCAGGTGAATGCATGGTACCAAGCCTTATGCCACTAAAATAACAGGGACAACCTACACTTGTTGCTGTCTCCCATCACCTCTCCTTCCACATCTTCATTCTGTGCATTTCAGAAACACTGACCTCCTTCCATTGCCACAAGCATGTCTTGCTCCCTCTTCTTTTTTTATTTAAATGGTTTTCCACTTTTTACCTTGTTGATTAACTCAGTCTGGCTAATCATTTTTTCAGATCTCATTTGAGAACACTTTTCTTTCTTCCTCAGAGTAGGCCAAATATCCTTCTGCTATTTCTTACACTGAATATATTCCCTTTTCCAGTTTTATATTAAATTTGGCTATTATTAATCTTGTTTTTGTCTCTTCTCTCAGTTGTAAGCTCTATAAAACAGGTACTATTTTTTTGTTTAACCTTTTAGAACTAGGTTACAATGACACAGAGGACAAAATGGTTAATAACTATTTGTTGAATGGCCTAATGAAGGAATACATGGATGGATGGGAATTAATAATGTAATTCTATTGCCAATTAATAACATCACAGATCAAATGATAGACCTGAGAATTTGAACACATTTATCTTCACTGATAACTGTGGCATTAATATATCCATACATGGAGAAGAGATGTACAAGAAAACACATTCTCTCCAACTTTAGACAAAGTGAGGTCCTTCCTCTCCCTGTGACTCCTGTTACTAACACCAATGCACATATTTCATGTTCCTTCAACATCATAACATGGTATCTGGATATTGAAAATGTGGTAGCAGAATATGTCAGTTCATAACTGAAATTAAAAAAATGAACATTTGTACATGGAATATATTACATCAATTCTGAAATGCAAGACTTAGCTGTCTTTATGTTGTGATTATGTTAAACATTATATTTCCATCGAGATGGAACTTAAAATTTAAGAGACAGAAGTATATTTTGCTATCATATAAGTATCCCCTGACTTCCATCATCCCTATTAATTTTAGTCTTATTGCATCCCTAGTAAGTTACAAGAAACAAAAACAAAAATAAGAATAAAAAAGTAAATAAAACAGTATAAAAACAGAGAATATCAAGACATTAGGCAAGTCAAACACTACTTAGTTTTTAAATTCACAGAAGAGTATCATTAATAGGATATAAATTCTATCATTTAAAATTAACTTTTTTGCAGTGCTCTTTGCAGGGTGTCCTTGGGACTAAAACCTTCCTTGGTCATAATAGTGAGATCACATATTCATATTTCCTTTGAGTAAAATAACCCAGTTATTTGACCTTTAATTTCAGTTCACTTTGATTTAGGTAGCTTTCCTTGGTCAAGATGAATATAAGAAAATAGAAACCATGTATGGTAGCTACTGCCAGCTACTCTGGAGTCTGAGGCAGGAGTATCACAAGTTTGAGGCCAGCCCGGGCAGTTTAGGAAAACCCTGACTCAAAATAAAGGAGGGCTTCATATGTAGTTCAGTAGTAGAGCACTAGGGTTCAATCACTTGCAGAAGAAAAAAAAAATAGTCCCTATGTACTATTAATAAAACTTAAAGTGAAACATATTTATGAATAAGCATGAGGGCATGATTCGTGGTCATGGTTTCCTTAGAGCCATTACAGTTGAACAGATATTTAGCAGTTACCAGATGATATCTATCTTATACATGGTGATTAATACTAATTAATTAATTTATTTACTGTTAATTCATTCATTTAATGTTAATCATTTACATATTAATTAATTTATTTACTGAACTTGTCAACAGAGTAACTTTGTACTCAATAGATTTTATAACATACCACAGAATGCGTTTGTTTATATAAATGCCAAGTAATTAGAAGTTTCTCAAAATTTCTTTTGAATATTTGACAATTATTTTAAAACAGTTGATTTCTAGCCTGACTGGCAACCTAATTCTTTTGCTTTGACTAAAAACATAATAGTGTAAAATTTTACTATTAAAGATGAAGAGGATTTTTTTAATAAAAATACAATTACTTACAGTACGATGAAAATACTCATTTACTTTCATACTTTAAAGTTCAAAATTAATTAGTCCAACAGAGTACAAATGCTCAGTCATGCATGGATTTTATTAATTTCACTAGATGAAATGAAAATGTTGTAAAAACAAAAACGAACAGGAAATTAAGTAACAAGGAAACTAAAAGATTCATATTGACCTTAATTCCTGAATAGATTCTGAGTTTAATTGCCAATTGGGGAGTAAGCTCAATTCCAAATTCATTTTAGTTTATTCAGAAAACTGACTTTAGTTTTAGGTTAATTTGATATGTATAAATGGAGCCATGGTTTAAAATCTAAAAAAAAAAATTCTTGAATGAGAAAAATTAGCATACCTAAAATAAGCAGTGTTCCTGTGAGTGCAAAGTCAAATAGATTCACTTTAAAAAATTGAAAAAAAAATCAATATTTAATATATATCTTTTGTTCCTTTTAAGCATGAAGTGTTTCAAACTAGATGGATGATTTTAATTTAGTATATCTTCCATGTAAGCACAAACCATATTTAATGATTAACTATGAAAGTAAGTCTCATGAAAAAATAGTTCATGACAAAATACTATTTAACAATCCCATTGATTTGTAATGAATTACAATACCAGCAGGGTATAAGTTAAGTGCACATTTTCATACAGATGAATACAATACTGTAATAAATATTTGAATGTGGAGTGTTTTCATCAAGTCATTTCTTCAATCTCAATTAGAAAAAAAATACACTGTCTTGTTTCCTTCACATTTATTATACAAAATTATTAAACTATTTCAAGCATTGGAAATTTAATGACTTATCTGACCTATTCTTTAGGGGAATTTTCTGGATTTTATTTGCTTATTTTTTAGCTGTGGGTTAACTGCATATACATCATATTACACATTAATATCCCAAGTCAGGTTTGCCATATTTCTTAAGAATTACAATCAAATCCTAGGGGCTTGGGAGGCTGATGCAAGAGGATCACAAGTTCAAAGCCAGTCTCAGCAATTTAGCCAGGCCCTGTCTCAAAAAATAAAATAAAATAAAATTTATTTTTTATTTTTTAAAAATTTATTTTTTTATTTAAGGGGATGTGCCTTAGTTACTAAATGGCCTGGGTTGAATACCCAGTACAAAAAAGAAAAAAGAAAAAAAAATTACCAATCACCATTTTAAAATACCACAGCAAATAATTCTCCTATACTTATAACTGAAATTTTCACTGATTTTGGTGTAGTTTGGTAATTTTAGTAACTGCTTTACTTTGTTGACATTCAATGTTTATTGAAAATAACCCTCCAATTTCTACTCTTCACATTACAGTTGCCCAGTATGTTGATTTTATTTTGATTTGACCCCAAGTACACTCCACTTTCACATTTTTATCGGTAAAACATTTTCTCCTATAAGATCACATATAACTTTAAATTAAATTATACATAATTTATTTTATGTATACAGAGAACAAAGGAATAATTTATTGTATAATAATATGTCTATATATACATGTAAATTTCAAGATACAGAAATAGGTTAATAAGACTTTTAGCTTCAAAACTCCTACTTAGAAAAATCTGTATCTTTGTATATTTATTCTGGTATTCCTCTCTATTTAATTATATGATTAATAGCCACCTCCCCCCTTTACATGATACAGGACTCTTTCTCAAAAAAAAAATCACTGGTCTTTGGTTATTGCTGTAAATTATTTTATGTACAGCAGTTTAATGAAACCATATTAAAATAGTTTTCTGATTCTGAACCATAGAAACGTGGATATCCTCTGCTGAAAGACAAACTTAAACCCTAGTGTGATTCTTTATCTAGTCCCATCATTTTTCATGAACAAAACAGCAAAACCAAGCCCAGAATGAGTTTGGGGGTTAAGTGCTTGTGTAACTCTTTTTCTCAGTATGCTATTTCTTATTCTCTTTCTATATTTCTTAAACTGACTCTTTCAGTATACATCCTCATTTTATCTTACTTTAACAATGCTTGAAACTGTTGTCATTAGGGAAAATGAACTTTTTTTTTTTCTGAAAGTAAGCAATGAAGGTGAAAATTATATGAGTAGAAAAAGGAGACTTGTGACCTTGGAATTGAAACTCATTTTACCTTTGCAATATGTTTAAATTCATTCAGTAAGCTAAGGAACTCTGAGAAATGAGCTGTGTTTTAAACAGTTTGCTTTATGTACAAAATGTTTTACTGGGCATGGTACTATCATTAGAGGGCTCTGGTCCTCTGCACTATATTAGGAAATCCAGAATATATTTAATGGACAAGTCTTGTACTAGAAAAAGTAAGATAAAAGAGTGAGAACGATTAGGAAGATAGTGTCGTCTTGGAATTTTTGTGTTTTATTGGAAAATACACTGTATTTATTGCCAATGGTATTTTATTTTTTGTGCATCTGTTTTTACACAACTTGCTATAATTCAACACAAATTATTTTGGTTGACAGACTTACTAAGAAAAGTGTGCTTGAGAACTGGAATTGATGATGAATATAAAAATAATTACTCAGGATTGATGATGAGTCTAAAGCTCAGCAAAACATAAAGTTCAGGTTCAATTAAGTATTAGATACCACCAATTAACAAAAATGTAAACTATATGCAGAGAAACAGGATTACAAAAAGGGATTTGCTGATTAGCACCTGCCATCCAAGGAAGGAAATCTTTAAGTATTTAAAATATTATTTTATAGAACTATGGAGCTGCTGTTCCATATTTTCTGTGAGGGCTCAAGGACAGAGACAGTCCTCTATCTGCAAAAGAAAGTTGATGATTCCATTGTTATTAAATTATTGTGACCATACTATTTATATAAAATGCATAGGTAAGATGAATTTTAACCACAAACAAATATTACTGAAAATTTTCTAATGTTTTTCTAATTATTTATGGAAAATTTAAGAGGCATAACTTCCTAGTGTTAGATGACTGACCATGAAAGTGACCATTCAGTGAAAATGTGTCTTGTTCTTATCACCAGGGAGTTAAAAAAATCAATTATAGTGATACCATCATTAATTATGTAGAAATAAAATCTTAATAGCACAT
This sequence comes from Xerus rutilus, assembly GCA_028644305.1. Lineage (NCBI taxonomy): Eukaryota > Metazoa > Chordata > Mammalia > Rodentia > Sciuridae > Xerus > Xerus rutilus. The sequence continues at coordinate 100,141,102 of CM053409.1, read as the reverse complement.
TACATTTAAAACATCACAAAAGTAACTAATTTTTCTGTATTTCATGAAGGAACGATACTTCCATATTGTGTAATTTTTTTAAGCTAGTGCCACATTTTCTTTTTCATTTGTTCAGTCTTTGTTGTGTCTAAAGTAATAATGATAGCAGACATTTATTGAACATGTACTTGCACTGGGATAGATTTTTTTTTTTAGCTCTCTACTAATTCCATTCATCTCTTTTTACTTAGGAATAGGGTTATTATAGGCATGAGAAATCAAGCTAGAGAACTCATTTCTCAGCCAATCTTGTAGGTATATATGGCTATATATAATTAAACTTTCTCTTTGGGAAGTGCATGGAGGTGTGCCATGTTAAGGTCTGGGTCTATGAGATTCTTTCTTCTTCTTTCTGTTCTCTTGCTTTTTCTTGTGGATGGAACCCTACTTTGAGAACCACTGTGCACCATGTATGTTATTGCGAGCAGTTTACTACTGCCTTCCAGAAAAAAATTATCATGTACAAAAAATACACTTATTTGCTTCCTTTATGTTAAAATATTGCTTTTTAAAAATTACAATACAGGTTGAACTTTTAGTCCCAGGTAATAAGTTTAACATGTGTCATGAAACTTTCTCAGTGCTTTATATGAGCTTTGTGATCCAATCACTGAACTAGTCGAAATAGATGGGTACTTCTATTTTCACCCTTTGTTGAAATCAAGAAACTCAGTTTTGTGTAAATGAAGTAATTTTCCTATGTTCACTTGGCCACTGCCATATTTCATCAACTTAGTTGTATCTTTCTCATAGCATCCCTGATCTCCATGTACATGCTGAAGCAAACAGTATATATGTCATTTATGGAGGTTATGTGTTTCTGGGGGATGATATAAAATAATGATGTATGTCAAAAATGATGATGTCCTTTTGGAAGAATGTAGTAGACATGATTGTTAGTATTCAAACTCAGGCATTTTTGTTCAAATCTCTTAATATGAAGTACTGCTTTCCTTAAAAAACAAAATGATTTCAATATAACACAAGAAATTAGTAGTGTTTCAAGTTGATTTGCTTCTGTTTATTTTCAGTTTTTCATATTTCTTTCAATTGTGATGTTGGTAAATAAATCACTTTTAATCATATTTCATAAACTGCCTTTTAAAATTATTCCAACCAATAGTAATAGGTGGTAAGGTTGTTCTAGCTTTTCTTTCATAGTTCATTGTGACACAGGAGAACAAGCAAGGAGTAAATCCCCATCCCTTAGGGCATGTACTCCTAGTAATGAGATTAGAAAATCAGAGAACATATATGATTCACAAGTAAGAGATATTTGAGAAATAATATCAATTGAGTATATTAAATATACTCCCATGAAGTTCCTGACAAGATGAGAATGCTCTTTCCTCTGTCTCTCTCATACGCATACACTTCTCACACTCTCACTCTCTGATTTAGATAGAATTTTAATAAATTGAAAAGCTTTGAAACACTCAGGGATAATACACTATGTGATGTGTTCTTGTTTGTTGACAGGATTTGGAACTTCTTGAAGGTTATCTATGATTTCATCTCTGTGCTTCCGTTCTTCATAGAGGGCCTACTATATATCAGCCCTGGGGACTCTTGCTAAATTTCACTGCATTTTGAAAGAGATGGTACATTTTTCAATTACTTATTCAGATGATATATTACCTGATATGTTTCAACCATGTAGCAATCAGTATTCTGGAAAAGTTCAAGTGGAATAAATATAAATATATATGATGATTGTAATATATTATTAATAATACATATGCATATTTTTTCATATACAACAGTTGGAACGTACATACATACACACAGGGCATCTTAAGTGATATTTAGGTAATCACATTTTTTAAAATATCAAATTTAGTGCATTTCAAAAGCATGAAAATTTTTATTCCATTTATCTTTTTTATCATTTTTGGGGGGTGTGTGTACTGGGGATTGAACTCAGGAACACTCCACCACTGAGCCACATCCCGAGCCCTATTTTGTATTTTATTTAGAGACACGGTCTCACTGAGTTGCTTAGTGCTTTGCTGTTGCTGAGGCTGGCTTTGAACTTGTAATCCTCCTGCTTCAGCCTCCAGAGCCTGTAAAGGTGTGTGTGCTACCACGACCAGCAGTTCCATTTATCTTGTGTGTTTAATTTTCCTCACAAATTCAAACTGTGCTAATAAAAAACAGAACCAAACATAATCCCCTACAATACATTTTTTATGTGACTTAAGCATACACATACATGATTTCAAATAGTCATTTTACTATTGAAATTTTCCCTAAAATTAAATAGAAAAGAAAATACAAGCAAAATTCTAAGCTTAAATGATTATAACTTAATTTTATAAAGAAATAATTTGAAAATCATATCTGATCATACATGTGAAAGTAAATATATAACAAGAAAATAGTAGTAGTAATTGAGTTTTGATAAGAGGGTGTATTTTTTATTGTTATGAGATTTTAAAAGCCTATTAAAAACAGGTCTCTTTACCAAGAATTGTAATATTGAAATAGAGTCTAGTGCTTTTTGAGGACTTGTAAAGCCTAATCACCATGCAACACAACTGGAGTTTTTGCTTTCATTATTCATGACGAGAATAAGAGATTGTATACCATTATTCTTATTTTATTTCTGAATAAGCAGCCTGGACATATGACATTATTAAAAAATGTCAAAGTTGAGGATCTGGGACTGGAACCCATGTAACCAAAGACTAGAACCAAGAACTGCCTCGACCAATTTGTCATATCTTTTCCCTTGAGAACAATGAAAAATACTGCCCTAGCACTCAAATATAGGAGGAAATAGTACACATGTGTGGGCCAATGCTAAATGCTCTCTAAATGAAAGCAAAAACCAGCTTGGGCTGAGAAAAACATACATCCTTCTGAGTAATCAGGCCTAGGATGGGGGAAAAGGGGTGGACACACACAGAAAATGGCAGCTGTTAACTAGGGACATTGTGCTTCCCAAAAATCATAACCTAATGACCTCCTTTGGGTCATTACTGCTGTTTTACCAATCCTACTCCCAGCCCCTCCTTACCGTCTTTGTCATTTGTGTTTACAAAAACAGATACCCAATCAATAAGCCATCCTCACTTTATGGGAGAACTGCATACCTAGTTAAGGCCCTTTCTAATCCAGCCCCTCAAAAGCGGGTGTGGGGGCTCATTAAGAGTATATGTCACTTTCCTTTGACCATTCTCAATATCATTTCCTGGCAAGGCAAACTTCTGGAGACAAACCTGGATGAACCCTCCTCACTGCTTCGCATCCACAACTGGGTTATTATATTCCAAGTCTACACTTGCGACTAGGTGAGTAGGAGAAACAAGAATGTGATACAAGCTTAAACTTCAGCAGTTGGAGCACTGATGAGGAATGGAAGTTTATTTATGCACTATGCTTCTTGAAGTAATCCCTAAGCTGGAGACCAACTTGGTTATGTCAGTATATATTAAGATCTAAAAACAGCTTGAACATGGAAATGATATTGTCAGGAAACATCAAAAAATTCTGTTTACTCTGATTTTGGTTTAAGGATGTTAAGTATGGAAAGATAAGTTAGAGACAATATGAAAGTCCTCCAATATTATGAAATTACTGTTAGAAATATATTCCTTAGGCTGTGGAGTTGGACAAAGGACATTTGAATAGGAATGTGTTTGGCTTAGAACAAAAAAAAATCTTGGATTAGTTTAAGAATGGATTGAATATGTGAAGATTGGGGCAGGGAAAACATGTAGGAAGATATTACCATAGTTTGTTTGAATATGTCAGAAATCAAACAGTTCCAGAATGACTATCTGTCTCACACACACACACACACACACATTTGCATACATGTACACACCCAAAAAGACATACACACAACACTATTTGATGAGCAGTAAAAGAGAAAGAAATTTAAAAATTGTGCAAAGGTTTTAACAGAAGATGGTCATAAACTTATAAGTTGGTAATATTATCAAAGGACGGAAGTAGGGGTTGATTGATAGGCTGGTCAAGATCAGGGAATGAAGACGGACTTACAAAATGACATCTGAAAATAAGTATCTAGAACAAAAGATAAACGTCTGAACTGGACAAGATCACTTTAGTTTTGTTGATAAAAAAGTGATTTTTGAAAGCATTTCAGTAAAGAATGTTAACAACAACAACAACAACAAAAATGTTGAAGGATAGAACCAAATCCCTTTTAGGAATCATATTTTCGACAAGGAAAAAGATGAGAAGCTGAAGGAGAAGAATAGAATGAAGAATGATGAGGACTAGTGAATAAAAATATCTACAGTCTATAAACATAAAGACAGGAGGAAAGTTGACAATGTCACATAGGAGTGTGAGGAGGAAGAAGATAAGATTTGGTGGTTATGAAGCCACAGAGTACTAAGGCAATCTATAGCTTTTCCCCAATTCTCTTTATTGTGGAGGAAATGCGTTAATTTAGTTATTACCATGTTACACGTATTAGATCTTCCCCAAATCTATTTCCTTCCTAGTTTCTGATTTATTTTACAGTCTTTGTAGTCTGTAATTTTTTTTTTAAGTTAAAGATTCCTAAGAACGAAAGTCCTAGTACAGGTGGGCAGTGCAGTGCAATACTGAATGGACACAAGAAATAAATAGCCCTAGTGATTGGTAAGATCATCTGAAGCAGGTGCTTTTATGCTAAGCACAGTGCTATTGCCATTCATCTTTTACTGAACAACGTTTAATTTCAACTTATGTATAAACTTTTAAGTTTATTTAAACTCTAAAGAGTATATATATCATTTATGTGAATACTGAAGGTAACTTCAATGAATGTTTTATCTATAACCTCCTCTTGATATACATATCTGATTTATTATAGCTTCAGTGCTGCTAACCTACCATATCTGGCAAAATGCCAAACAGGTTAATTTTTTTCTGTGAATGAGAGCAACTTTATCACTTGTCACTTTTTTGCCAGTTCTCCTTTCTCCTAATACAGGAATACCATTCTTGACATAAGAATTATGTCATATTTTATAACTTCCCTTTCATCTGTTAAAGCATTCCAGGAACTGCCAAGAGCTTCTATAAAGGCTTTATCAATTACCATAATCACTTCCCAAATTTTTTATCTCATAGACTTTTGCCATTTAAATTACAGCTTAGTTCTAAATGTCTCTGGATTTTAAACCTCTGTGGAGAGGATCACTGGCTTCTCACATCAGAGTCAAATTTATTAATTTTTCAGTTTCTGAAACATTTGAAAAAGTTACTTTTTTTCCACTTAAAAATATCATTTTAACCAGGTAATCTCTTATTCATCTATTTAATTATAAAAATTATTCTCTATGTTCTTTGTAATATTTTTGATCAACCTGGCCTAAACATGTCATAATTTTTAATTGTATTCCAAAACAAGAAAAGTCTTGCCAAACTCACATGAAGAAACTATCCTTCAAAGTGCCTAATATATGTGTGTGTATGTATATAGCTATATATATATATATATATATAGTTGTACATATATATTTATTTATTTATATATCTAATTTTTTTTGTACTGGTGATTAAACCCAAGGGTACTTAACCACTGAGCCATATCACTAGCACTTTTAATTTTTTATTTATTACAGTACAACTCAAGTAAATATTTTTTAAATGATTTGGTGATTAAGTCATGTTATTTCCTTACATGTAAAACTATTCAAAATTTTTATAAGGAACTTTCTTCCCTGTGTGCACGGTTCTATTACTTTCCTGGATATACTGCTAGAATCTTTTCTATATTTCTTTACCTTCCTGCCTTTTTATTTGTATTTTCCTAAAAATATTCTTAAAATACTACCTTTGGTAAGAAGATTTTTCCACCCTCAAGCACTGTCCTGGGCAGTGTCCTTAGCCAATACAGCCTTTGCTTTCCTTCTTATTTTTAAAGTTTCTCTAGTATTGCTTTGCCATTAAGCAGGAATTACAACCGTATAAAAATACACATGGTGACAAAAATAATGTTTGTTAAATATATATGGTCTCTGATTAGTTAATTTTCTGGTAAATTCTTAGATTCCTCCCTCTCTGTATCATTTCCTACCTATACTTTTGCATGAACTCATTCTTAATGCATCTGAGTTTGCCATACATATCTGCAATACTTTCAGTGAATATTTTCAATATTTCTTAAGAAGGAGACAAATATCTACCTTTCCTTTCAGACAAAAGAATTAGTCCTATTTTATTTGTTCTATGAAAATTTTTGTTATCTCAGGACAGTTGGCACTCTTGAGTCACTTCTTTCCAGAATCTCTACCATCAATTAGTGCTAGCACATTGCTGTCGTTTTTGAATACTGACATGTTCTATCTCTTTCCTTATTACATTCACTTATGTATTTTTATCCTGAAGTAGCTTTTTAAACAACTGGCTCATGCTTGGCGCCTGAGGATATGGATGTGAAATGTAGTCTTGATTTTTACCAATGTATTTCCCATTTCGAATGTGGCTAAATCATTGGAGGAATAATTATGCCAAATACTGTTTTTAAA
>CM053409.1:100112403-100134072 GCA_028644305.1 Xerus rutilus | reverse complement strand
GTTGCACTAAAGGACACTACCAACAGTGAAATATCATTGAGTCATCAAGGTTTAGGACAAATGGGTCTATGGCTTTACTTCCAAGGAATATGCTGTTGAAATTAAATAGTATTTAGGGGTTAAAAGAATTAATGTTAAAAACATTATCTAATTACCAATTATCATTACATTTTTGCTATGTTTGAAGTTCACTTTTAAAAAATCACAATTTAATACCTAGGAGTCATGCTGTATAATGATCATTATGTGAAATATAATAACTTTCAAAAAATCACATCTTTCGGCCTGAAATATTCACCATTACTTTAAAATGATTGACAAAATAATCTTAGGGGGAGTTGCCAATTATATATGAATGACATTTGCTTCAATTTTATAATGACAGAGATCTAATTGATAACAGGTTTTGAGTTCATAATGGAAACAAGAAACAGGGTATAATTATTTACTTACGGAAATCTGCCACAACAGAGATCCCTACTCTTTTAGTAATATTTTTCCTACTCTCATAAAATATCCTAAGATTGCATCTGCCCACCAAATTCCTTATTGGGGCATTAAGAGTGATGAAAGAAAATCTCAATTGCCTTTACAAGACAACAATCAAAAAACAACTGATTCCTAAGAAATTTGAAGATTGTTTCTGAATATGTCTGTATTTATTGTTTCAAAATATTATATTGGCATTTATAAATATTGAATATATTCAAACACATTTCAGAAAGAAATCTTGTGATCTTTACCAGAAGGGCGATGAGGAAAAGGGTAAGTGGGAATTAATGATTATCTCTTTTCTTCACTCACAGCCCTGAAAAACCACAGAGACTCTGCAAAAGGGCAAGTGCTCCACCTGCTTACTTTGAAATGAGCTAATTGCCAGCCTGTCAATTCATCCTTATATTTTCTTTTATTCATAAGATGGCTTGGCTTAGAACAGTGTATAATTCTTCATAACTTTGAATGCAAAAACAGATATATTTTATAATATTCAATTTCAGTTAGCTAAACTGAACATAAGATTTTCTAAAAAGAGGAGATATTATTTCTCTTTATTTTAAAATGATTCATCTGATATCATATTTCAAAGCAAAAAATAAAATTTTATGTATCTATAGTGCACTATAAAATGTGTATGTATATAAACATACAAAAATAGTAACTGTGTTAGGTGATTGACACATTAATTGTGTAATGTTCACATCAGATTAAGCATATCTACTTTCAAAAATAATTATATTTTCTTTATGGATAACACTTTTAAAATCCTTCTTGAGTTTTGAAATGTGCAGGTTAGTATTGCTGTGCAACAGCACAACAGAAATTCTTGGTTCTATTTAACTGTAACTAAGTATCAGTTAGTAACTGACCAATCTTTTCTCATCTCTCTCTTTCTCTGCTCTCTTTCCCTCAGCCTCTGATACCTACCGTTTTTGTTATAAATTTCTATGAAACCAACTTATGTGCTTAATAATAGAGTGTCAAACTGTGTGAGGTAAAATTCTCTAGGACTGCAAAGAGAAATAGATGAATTCTATTTCTATATCTATATCATCTATAATATGAATTATTATAGATGGAGACTTTAACTGTCATTTATCAGACATATTATCAGAGAGGAAATCTTAAAGGCATAGTTGAACTATGCAATCTTATCAGTCACATAAATACAATTCATATCTATATACTATTTAATCCAAACATAGCAGGCTACCACATGGAACATTCAGCAAGACAGACTTCATTCTGGGAAGCAGAACACACACTAACAAATTTTAAAATACAGAAAACATGCCGTGACTGCTCTCATCTTGTAAAGAAACTAAACTAAAAATAAATAAATGAAAGATAAAGGGGAAATTAGAGATAAATGGAAATTAAACAATGCACTTCTAAATAAAATGTGTCAAAGATGAAATATCAAGAAAAATGTTAAAAAGCTTTTGAACCAAATGAAAATGAAAACACCACTTTTCAAAACACAACTATTCAAAAATATATAGGAATACTTGAAAGCAATGCTTATAGGAAATTTATACCATTGAATGCATACATTATGAAAGAAGAAATGTCCAAAACTATTTGGACATTTAATCTAAAACTGCACTTAGAAAACTAGTAAAAGAAAAACAAGTTAATTCCAAAATGAGAGAATAAAAGAGGTAGAAATTAGAGTGGAAATCAAAGAAAAACAGGAAACCATTAATAAAAACCAAAAAGGCAAAACTCTCATACTTTGAAAAGATAAAAGAAATATACAAGTCTTTAGCCAGGATAAGGAAGAAAAGAGAAAGAGAAACAAAAATACTATTATCATAGATGAAAGAGGGTGCATCACCACATATCCCATGAATATTAAAGAAATAATGAAGAAATATTATGAACAACTCTATTCCCATAAATTTAATCAACACAATTAAATGAAACAATTCTTTGAAAGATAAAATCTAAAATTCAATGAAATAAATAGACTAACTGAATAGGAGTGTGTCTATTAAAGACAATGAGTCAATAATTAATAATGTCCCAAAACAGAAATAGTCACAGATGAACCTGTTGGTAACTTCTGGAAAATTCCACCAAACATTTAAAAAAGAAAATTATACCAATCATTTACTATCTCTTCCAAAATATGGAAGAACAGGGCATGCTTCCTCACTCATTTCAAGAGGCCAGAATTATCTTAATACCAAACCAAAGATATTGTAAGAAAATATAGAGCAATGTCTCTCATAAATAAAGATGCAAACATACTGAACAAATCAATAGCAAATTGAATCCCACTATATAAAAAATTAAGCACCACGAATAAGTAGGATTTAGACCAGGTAAGGGTAGTTAAAAATTTGTAGATCATTTAGTTTTATTCTTTACATCAACAGGCTAAAATAAAATCATATAATTACTGTAAAATAATTATAAAGTAAATGTCACTGGAGAAAATTTTAAGAACCATTCATGCAAAAAATTCTCAATATATTAGCAATATAATGGAAATTTATCAGAACACATAAAAAACTCACTTAAAATATCATATTTAATAGTAAAATCCCGGAAGCTTTCTTATTTTCGCATTAAGATCAGGAATGACACAGGGTACCATCTCTCACCACTGTTTCTCAACATCGTACCAAAAGTACCATAAAATACAATAATTTTGAAAGCTGTTGTATCGACATAAAAGAAAAAAATAAAACTTCCTCTGGTCACAGATGATATGAACACGTAGAAAATGTGAAAGAATCAACAACAAAAATTATCTTCTGTTAGTGATAATAGTGAGGCTGCAGAATATAAGTTAATATAGAAGAGTCATTCTTACTATCAATCAAAAATGGAGTTAAAAATTAGAATAAGGTATACTTTATATTTGTATAAATGTTAAAATATACTTTCATGTATAACTGAAAAGAATAAATAAAAATACATTATCACTTATGAAATTGTATCCCCAAAATAAAATACTTAAACATATCAAGAAAATATATAGAAGATCTACATGCAGAAAACTATAGACATCGGATGAAAGACATCATTATTTAGAATAAGTAAAAGGACAGATTTCTCATTCTCACAAATAGGATGACTTTTGTCAAGATGTCAGTTCCTCCTTTCTTCATTCACAGTTTCAGGGCAATCCTAGTCAAAACTCAAGCAATTTATAATGCAGAGATTGACAAACATCCTCTAGTTTTGCATGGAGATAGAAAAGGCCCCAAATAGATCACTTAGTATTTAAGAATGAAGTTAGACAACAGACATTACTCTTCATCACAACTTCCTATAATGCTATTGTAATCAAGAGAGTATGGCATTGGCAAAGAAAAAAAATAGACTGAGACAAATGAAACAGAATATAGAGTACAGAAATAAATGCACATAAATGTAGTCAACTGATTTGTGGAAAGGCAATGATATGGAGCAAATGTAGCCTTTTCAATGCCAAAAAAATTAGGCATGAGACTTACATTCTTCACAAAAATTAACTGATAATTAACCATAAGTCTAAGTGAAAAATGCAAAAGTATAAAAATTCTAAAATATATTACAGGAAAAATTCCTAGGTGAGCTTGGGTATAGCAGTAATTATTTAGATATAATAGCAAAGTTATGATCTGTGAAAGAAATAATTGAAAACCTGGACTTCATTAAAATTAAACACTTCTGTTCACTTTCCATAGAATGGGGAAAAGATACACAAATAAACAGAAAATATTTCCAAGAAGCACATCTGATAAAGACTGTTACCCAAAACATACACAGAATATTTAAAACTCAACAATACAATATAAATGAAGTACTTGATTTAAAAAAAAAATGGGCAAAGGTCTGAGCAACACCTCACCAAAGGTATACAGATGACAAATAAATGATACAAAGAGATGTTCAACATTATCATTAGGGAACTGCAAAATTGAAATTACGGTGAGACACAGCAAGTGAAGCACAGAAGATTTCTAGGACACAGATAAAATTCTGTACGGTACTACAATGGTGGATCCATGTCATTATACATTTGACAAAAACTTGTGCAAAGTACAGCATCAAGAATTAACACTACTAGAAACTATGGATTAGGGTGATATCATTTGCATGTATAGTTCATTGACTTTAAATAATGCACCATTGTGGTAAAGTGGGCTGATAGTGAGATTCTGCATATACATATTAGATTAAAATTATTATCAATAGTAAATGCTGGTGAGGATGTAGAGAAACTGAAAATCTCATAATCTCTCATCAAAATAGTTCGCTCATTTGAAAAATGTTTTGACAGTTTCCAAACAGTTGATATATAGTTGCTATGTGACCCATATGAATTATGGGAAATGACAACTCATAGTCATGCAAATTTTTAGACAATTTTATTCATAGTAGGTAAAACTTCAAACAGCCCATATATTTATTTAAGATAAGTTAATAACCAAATTATGGAATAGACTTTTTTGGGGGGTTACCAGTGATTTAATTCAGGAGCACTCGACCATTGAGCCACATCCCCAGCTCTATTTTGTATTTTAGTTAGAAACAAGATCTCACTGAGTTGCTTAGTGTCTCACTTTTGTTGAGGCTGGCTTTGAACTTACGATCCTCCTGTTTCAGCCTCCCGAGCCTCTGGGATTACAGGCGTGAAACAGGCATTTAGTAGCATACTGTTTGATTATCTAAAGATATTCACTAATAATACAAAGAATATAGAGAATGAATCTGAAAATCATCATGCTAAGTGAAAGAAGCCAAATTTAAAAGAATATAGAGGAAACAGGAACGATTGACATGTTTTGTTTTATAAATGTGATTGTGTTCGCACAAATTTATACATATTTTAGAACGCTTTTACTTGTGTATTTTAAATGGATGCCATTTATTGTAGGTCAATTATATCTCAAGAGATTACATATAATAATACATGAAATTTAACATCAATTTGGAGGCACCTGCAGAAATATTCAATAATTATGAGCATTGAGTTTGCAAGCTAGTTATTTATCTCTTCTAATTTTTTGTTGTAATTTAAAAATTTTTAAAGACATACTTTCAGTATTTTATTCTAAATCCACTGTTCTAAGTTATAATTCTAATGGTATTTGGTATGGTAAAATGGTGAAGAAGGCTTAACACTTAAATAAAATACTTCAATTGTAATTATTTTCTGGTTATCTCAAACTACTTCCTTTTCCTCTCATTATTATTATTTGGAATAGTGAGAATTGAATGCAGGGATGATTTACCACTGAGTTACAATCATAGTCCTCTTTTAATTTTTTATTTTGAGATAGGATTTCATTAAGATGTTCAGTTAAGACTGGAATTTGAGATCCTTCTACCTTAACCTCCGGATTAGCTTGGATTACAGACATGTGCCACACTCAAATTTATAGTGCACGCACCTATATATTCTGTCCTTATTCATAAAATGCCTATTAAAAGAACATATTTATAGGGTATTTCCAGATTTCAGAAGTTGCATTATAAGATGCTTATAATCCAGAAGTATGCTCTTGTATTAAATAAACTCTCGTGGGATAATCTGAGAAAAAATTGAACTGCTATTTTAAAGTTGGATAAATTATTTTCTTGACAGTAGAAGTTTCAGTCCTGTAAATCATCTTTTCATCAACCAGTAAACTTTATTACCATTTTTTCAGGAAGTACAAATATTACTTAATATTCTCTGTTATGATCACAAGAAATTTTTAAGATATTTTCTAAATTATTTCTAAGTATTTTAACATTGCCTAAGATTTTTAAAAGAAGATAATCATCTTGTAACTGTATTTACTTCTTAGAAAAAGAAGTAAGGAAAATCTAGGCATATCACTGTCCTTTTTATCACAACAATGTGAAATACACAGAACATAAAAATGAAAAGAGAACTTGTTCTTTAGTTATGATATAAGTAACTCCTTAACATTGAAGGTATAGGATGTAATTAAGACATTTCATAGTTTTCTCTATTGTAAGAGTACAGACTCTAGGGGTTTCAAATTGTATCTTTAATTTGCTAATTTCCTAATTATAGAAAATTTGATTAAACTACCTCTAACTCACTTTTCCCTTTTGCAAATAGAGGCTATTATTGTTATCTATCTCAGTATTATCCGTGTGAATTTCAAATGTGTTAATATCTATAAAGTGCTTTAAAAATACCTCAGAGTAAGAACTCAATAATTATTAACTATATTTATTATGTCTAATTTTGATACATTATCCCTACAATCTGTGAACATTGTTAGATACAATAAGTATTTTTCATAAATGTTTGTTTTGTTTTCATTGTTCATCTAATTCAGAGTAAGAGTTCAGTTGTTAAGATACACTCAATTTTGGAAATGCTGCATATATTCTTAAAAACTGAACTTATTTCCACAGTTTTAAAATCCTGCTTATGTGATTATAGGGTGAAGTTCCTCCACTTCACTATAAAAATACAGGGAATTGGCTTTCACTTCTTATTCCACACTTGCTCTTCAATACTTAGGTCACTGCGGTATTAGCAGACATTTTCTTGAGAGTCAAAGTGAAGACTGGAGAAATATTTCCTTTCACGTGCCATAATATTCTGAGATATAAAGTGTAATTTTGTCAAATCAAGAATTTGTCAAGATAGTCCATTTATGTAAAAGCTGTTTAGAAAAATCTAGTGAAATAAAAAATTTAGTTTTTTGATATTTTATTCTACATCTCATTTCAATGTATAACTTATATAGAGATTATATTTTTGAGTCACAATATTAAATGGTAATGCATTTTTAGAATTAATAATATATAATATCTCAAAATACAATCATATTTTTCTTTCACAATATGTTTTCAATTTTCTTAGTAAATTTTACTTTTATATACATGTGAATATGACACAATGAAACCTGCCATTCTGTATAAGTATGCACTAACAAAAATCATTTTAGTAAATATACATATAAGAGGTTGATAATTTTTTACTGAAAATAAGTCTTAGTATGATTAACATAAATGAAATAGAGGGTTTTTGTTTTGTTTTGTTTTTGTTTTTGTTTTTCACTGCAGAAAAGAATATATGTTAAATTCTAGAAAAGAAAATGACAGTAGATAGTTGTACTAGGGCTTGAGGGTGACATGAGGAAATGTCTCCAAAGGGGCACAAGGCTACATTTCGTGGTTATTAAAACATAGTCTACCTCCATGAATTTATTTTTCTGATAGTTATAGAACTATGTCACAATGACTAAATTTTGTGTTTAAAATTTGTCATGGATAATATTTGTGTGAATAAAGGATAGTTCAAAGATCTAATGTGTATTTTTTTAGTGACTAGTATCTTACTTGTCACACCAAACTAAAGGAAAAACTAACTGATTATAGTTCTATGGAGGACTTAAGGGCCAAGTTCTTGCCAGGCTTTCATTTTTCAAATTTCACTGAAAAACAATCCAGGTAGTACAATCTCTAAAGTAGCTTCTCAAATCAAAGCTGGTAGTTATTATTTAAGTCTGTTTCTTTCAACACTTTCATCTGGTTAGCAAAGAAACAATAAACATTTGAAATGAAAAGAATGCTACAACCTGAGTGGCTGAATATTGAATTAGAATGAATTTCCATTAAGGATTATTTCTGAAATTTTTAGATTTACTCTAGATACAGAGCTTCAATTTCTAGGCTCCTTGAAACTTTCTTTCCTATGACACCTTTTTCTTCTTCTCATCTACCTCATCCTCCTCCAGTTGCTTTTCTCCATTAATCCAAACAAACTTTATTTACTAATCTGGAACAAATATTTCCTCTCTAACTTAAAATAGGGCTTAGAATGTGGCTCAGTGGTCGAGTGGCCCTGAGTTCAATCCCGATACCAAAAAAAAAAAAAAAAATTGCAAACAAAGACTAAATAGAATTTGGATTATACATTTATTGTGCAATTTGATGCTTGCATCAATTTGTGCCCAGGAAAATACATACTGGTTTCAATATTCGCCAGCATTTTTGATATTATTTTCACAAAATATCTCACAGCTTTGGTATCACCCAGAACATGTGTTGAAAAAGAAGATGGTATTTAAATTACAAAATATGCTCAGATTCAGTGTCTTTAAATAATTCTTTAAATATTACTATTAAAGAAAAATAATTCAATTGTACTTGTTAAGGCATGCTAAGAATTTATTCAGCACCACTAAAATAAATACAGAGTCTTAAAATGAGGAGCAGAGATTGGGATCAACTTCCAAACGCAATTTAGGTAAGTGGCCATTCAGAGCTAAGGAGATGGATCAGGGGCTCAGTGGTTGGAAAATTACCAAGAAACAAGGGCAAGAGTTAAAGGCGTTCTGTCTAAACTGACCTTTCATTATTCTTGCTGAAACAAGCCAGGTAATCAGACATCATATATGGTGTGGAGGGGAACAAGGAATCTGACCAGATATTGAAGGTGATCATACATCAAGGCAATCATATATCAAGGAAAGGGAAGATTCTTGTTAAACTAATACAGAGGATTCTTTGCTCAACCTGGATTTCATAAAATGTTCACAGATGAGACTAGGAGAAGGTTCTGAAGACCAATTACTCACTGATTAATGTTTGGCCAAACAAAGAATCCTTATTTCTACTGGGAATACCTTATTGGCCTACCATTTTGCATTATTCTTCTCCCACAGTTAAAAAAAATGATATTACTTATTTATATTAGTTGATTTATAGGCAACCTATGTTCTATTAATGTGCTAATTCTTATATAATGCATTGATCTCCAACCTTTACAGACCAACTTGTTTATCTCTAAACACTGTCTTTACGTACATAAGAAACGCTAGGCAAAGAAGGTTAAGAGACTTGACAGAGAACTAGTCCAAATAAAGCAGTGGAGCTCTAATTGGGGCAGTGAGACTCCAGATTCTAAAGAAAACATATAGTATTTCTATAAAGTGATATGATTTTAATGAAAAGGTAAAGGAAAATAAAATGCATTCTTCTTAATATTTTAGTTAATATTTTGAAGTTTATTTGAATTGTAGAATAAGCATTAAAAAGGAGAAATATTATGCTTTTTTCACAGAGTCAAAATGGCACCTATATCAAACTAGTTTATGCCACTCTTTCAGACTAGAATAATTAGGTACTTAATAGTAATTACCATGATTTGACATGGATGATCATGGAGTCCAGCACCATAACATACATACATGCTCTCACATATTCTTATGTGTCAAACATTATTCTGTGGTTGATTTACTATAACCTGATGTGTACATACAAACAAAGGCATTACATTTTTCATATTTACAGATTTTAATTTAATATTTTATAACTACAATGTTATTGAATCTTTAAAGATCAGCATTGCTTTTCTGTCCAAAAAACAGACAAATAAAAAAAACTAACCGACCAAAAAACAGAAGCATCAGAATCACAGGCTTAGTTTTGTTAGACAGTATGTATTTTAAGGGAGTATAAGCAGGGATAAATTCCAACTAAACTCTTTTGCTTTATTCAAAAGTTTGTCTACTTTATAAGTTGAAACTTTCTAAGGACAAACACCTGCTAGGATTTAATTGTTAATTCTAAAGCATATTTTCTTCATGTTTTTCATTTCAAGCATGATTTTGAACCTTTATGATTTATTTTTAAATAAAAAATTCTTTCTCTTCTTTTTGATGCACAGATACCTTAGAATATCACCTCTTTTATTCAAACTGTAGGGAATGTTTCCTGCCTAGTTTCATTTTTGTCTATCTTTTTCTTTATTCCTCCAAAGGTCATTTTCTTGAAATGTAGTATAGTACTTTATATTCCTTCATAAGCTTGTGGAATTTAAAATCCTTTGTACCTACGGTCTCACCGCTTTGATTCTTTTCCACTTGTACACCATTCCTGTACAATTGTGAAACATACATTTAGAGTAATTTCTTCTTGTTGGAGTCTGTGATTTAGACAATGTAATTGACCTCTCTAAAACCAAGAAATCTTGTTGGTCTATTTTTAGCTACATTTGTCACCCACCAACTGTCGAGGTATTTTAAATTCCTCTGGAGAAAACTGTTAAATAGCATTAGCACTGCATTTTGAGTGTAAAATATCACCAAATGGAAACACGTGTGTGCAAGCTGCCTCCTCCTTCTAACATGGATTTATATATGATTTCTTAATAAATAAAATTATGGCCAATTATTTTGAAAAATATTAAATAAGTAGCACAATAGAAGCAATACTTTTACATGCTTTTTAGGAAATTTTTCTCTTGCAATATTGAAAGCATATTTGGAAAATTATTGCAAGCAAAGTGAAACTAGGCCACCATATAAGCACTTTGTATTTAAAATTAAATATTGTGTAAAATCAATGAAGTGATAGTAGTTTTGAAATAGGTAATTTTGAAAGAAAAATAACTTTAAACTTTAAAAATAATCAAATGCCTTGCTTTTTATAACAGGCTCAATACAGTTATAAAAAATTTAGAAAAGAGAGCTTTAAAAGTGTTGTATTGCAATTGTTTTCAATTGCTAAGTTTCTTAAAATTAAAAAAAAACTATAAAGGTGAAAAAACTGTATAGTTTTCAACTGCTCTTCATCCACAAAAATTAATTGACCATAAATTTGTTGGCAGTTGGACTTTGAAGTGGGATGGAACTAAGGCTCAGGTACATATTATTTTAATGAACAATGATGTGTGAAACAAATCAGCATTGTCAACAAGATAATGGCGAATTACAGCCTATTTGTGGAGGAAGGGCTTTATGACAAGTATACTGCCTGATTTGTAAAAGATGCCAGTTGAGTTTATCTCTGAAAACAGAAAAACCAAAGGAAGCCCATAGCTATCAGGACATTCTCACCGTGCAACACAGTCAAGGAATCCCTTTTCTGAAGTGAAACAGGACATTTTATTGGGTTTCTATTGCTGCTATAACAAATTCACTATAAACTTAGTAGTTTAAATCAATACAAATTATTTATTTACTCATAGTTCTGTTGTTTGGAGGTCTGACATGATGCTCCACAGATCAAGACTGAGGTATAAGCAGGGATATGTCCCTTTCTAGAAGCTCTTTATTTTCTGATTATTACCAGTTCAGGTTGTTGTGGTTACAGGTCTGAGATCAGCTTCTCTTTTCTGGCTACCAGCTGAGAATTGATATCCACCATTGAATAGTTATGAAATTAGAGATAAAAGAAAGCTCTTCATGATAACATGTCTAACTTGTCTCAAAGAATATTAGTACTTCATCTCAAAAGCAAATGGGAGTTCCTGATTATAATGGCTCTATAAGTAGATAAATGAGATGATTATATGTACATTTCATCAAAATATGTACAGTTAATCAATGAAAGAAAAGGGTAGAATTGAAAGTACTAAAAAAGTAGTATATTAATTAACACTTACTGAAATTTTACTATGTTCCTTTTATTCTTCTGTATGCTTAAATTTTGTTTCTCCTTTAGACAGACATTGTGAAACATTCTTTTATCAATATTTTACTGAAGAAACCCTAAAAAAAGTTTTAATGACTTTCCCCAAATAAAATATCTGTTTGGTGCCAGAATGGTAATCTGACTACTGGGGTTGTATTTTAACTGATACATAGTCTAAGTCTTTCAGGATAGCAAGATGATAAATTGCCATCCATAAAAGTCAAGATGTTGATAAAATAGACAGAACCATCAATGCATTGGATTTGAAAAGTGAAGGAGAATTCTCTGGCTCCAGAAGTCTATCCTTAAAGAATTCTCTTGTGTTTCATTGGCAATTTGTGTATTTCTCAACTGCAAATTTTTTTCACATTTACTTTTAATTTGAGAGTTTCTTTCTCTTTTCTATTCTTGACTTCAAATCCTTCATGGAAAAGGCCAAGTTTTGTCTTTATAAACTCAAATCTCAACTTAGTGCTTTCATAGAATAGGTGTGCAATAGTTTTTAAATAGAAAATTAGTTTGAAGTCTTTGATTCTAAGTGAAAATCTCCAAGTTTTCCTTAAAAGAAGTAAAATTTACTTATTTTTTATAATTATCCTTTGATGAGAATAAGAATTTAGCACTTTATCAGGGCAACTAGTTTCCAATATAAAACAAAATCAGGGGTTTTCTGAACTCTGCATTCACTGAATATTAGCTACACTTATATGGACAATGATACTCTAGAGAAGTAAAGGAATCCTACAGATAGAGTCCCTTCCATTCATTAAGATGAAATTTTACAAATATAGAAAAAATATATGTTTTTCCTTGAAGAAAGGAGAAGAGAGCATATAAAATAAGAATGCTTGCTAAAAAGTACTGCTGGATATAAACCTACATAAATAAGTAACATTAATTATACTCTGAGAAAAATAATTTTATTTTACAAAGAAAGAAAATCTTAAGAAAAATCTGCAGCTAAATACTTTCTGTGTTTGTTTCTTTAAGCAACAAATATTTCAAAATTAAAATTTTGATATTTGACAAAATGTGAATGTGTTCTTAAATTATATCACTTACTTGACAAAATCATTCAGACACTTGAGTATATCTTCCATACAAGTCATTCTGAAATATCGATCAATGCATACTTCTACTTGAAAGTAGATTTTCTACTACCAACTCGCTCCTGTATGGACATAACAGGCAATTTATAACACCTGTTCTTAAGCACTTTTAGCTCCAGATGGTCTGTTCTAAGCTTTATGGTGCTGAACTTTGGATCTCAAACTGCACATGTCTAAGTACTTAACAAAAATAAAAACTCTTTTTAGGAGTAAAAATAATATAAATTTTCTCACCACATGTACTCCTGTGTCCTATGTCCCTATAAAAACGAAATAGCCATCTGTCAGAAGGAGAATTTCAGTCAAAGTCCTGCATTTTTAGAACAGTGTGTCAGTTTTACTACCTACATTCATCTTCTCTAAAACACATGAATCACCATTTACTCAACAGATAGAATATTGGCATGCCAAGCTCCTGGAAGAAATTTAGTCTTGAATTAGTTGAAATTTGTTTCCTAGTGCTTGCTTGACATAGTTAAAATATTAAAGAGACTCTTATTTCCTAAATCTTTCAAACTCTCACCCTCTATTAAGGGAGATTATTAGCAAGAAATATGCATAAGTTACTTATATTAGTCTCCACATAAATATAATCTTTGCAGCAGGTCATAATGATACATGCCTATATATTCTGTATATGTACATATAAGAATATGCATGTACATATAGCATATGTAAATGACTGTATAAATATATAAAATACACATGCTCATTTAAGGATGGTTAATGTCACATCTCTTGAGATTTAGAGAGACAAAAGAAACTAGAATAATTGCTCTATTTTGTCATCTATTATAAACATAGCTTTTGAATGTCAAGCTGATAAATAATTTTTCCAGAAATCATTTCTGGTTGAAAAGGCCTTATGTAATTACCTTATTCAAACAGTTTAAACTCTGAAACTTAATATACATCTAATGCTCATTATTATTAGGATTCTCATAGTTAACTTTGATAATCTCATACTTAATTTTCAAACCAATACTTTCTCTAATTTTTTAAAAATATATTTTAATATATATTATATATAAATCTATATTTTAATATATATTATATATATAGATTTGATGTCTTTCTTCAAGAATATATCAATTTGAACTTTTCCCAGTTTTTAATATCATAGCCATTTTTGTCAAGTGGAATGAACATGACAAATTCATTTAGGCAATATTCATTCATTACCTCATTTAATCCTGAAAACAAAATCGTCAATTGGTATTACCTATTTTATGGTTATGGAGGACTTAAGTGACTTGACAAAAATTACTAAGTAGTTTCAGATCCTGAATTAATTATAAATACCACTAACTTCAGAAGTATGTATGAGTATTATACCCAAGAGACAATGGAAGTTAAGGGTGAGGTTGGATACTACAAATGAAGACACAGAAGTATATAAATACTGCCCTGTCAATTGTTCCATTTTTCTAGCAGAGAACAAAAGATGTAGAAAGAAAACAGATTTCAAAATACTAGTTTGAAAAAAACTCAATACACCAAAAAGAGTGCACTAAAATGATATATAAATTGAGTATAAATGAAGTTTCCGAGTTGAATCAAAATCATAGAGTCTGAATTAATAGAATGTAATGAAAGAGAAAGTGTTAGGTACATAGCTCAGCAGTAGAGTGCTTGTCTAGCCAGCCTAAGACACTGGGTTGTATCCCAGCACCCTCTCCCCACCCACATACACAAAGGAGAGTGAGAGAAAGATACTTTTAAATAATTGTATATCAAAAGGGAGAAAAACAGAGAATTGTATGATTGTGAGCTTCTTTATGCACAGTTAATGCTCATGACTCTAATCGATCATATACTAATTTTACTTACTTGCGGAAGAGGAGTATGTTAGTCAAATTTACATTACTATAACAAAATACTTGAGATAATCCACTTAAAAGGAAGAATGTTTTATTTTGGCTTATGGTTTCAGAAGTTCTAGCCCATGATCAGTTGACCCTGTTTGTTTGGGCCTATTGTAAGGCAGCAAAGAAATAGGAAAAGAAGAGCAAGGATATGGTCTCTGGGACTATTCATTGTAAGCTGTTAAAATGAAAACATTGGAGAGGAAGAGAAACTAAGAAAGAGGAAAATATCAATTTTTCTATTTCAGAAAGTTTACAGTGTCTACAATATAGAAAATGCATCAGGGGGAACAAGTGTGAAAATTCAGAAAAAAATTAAAGAACTGTGAAAATTCATCTTGCCAAGGAATACATAAGCCACATGAGAAATTAAAGTCTAGAATAATTAGTAGAGAACAAAAGACAAACACAGAATTATAGTTTCAAAAGGACAGAGGCCCTGATAGATCCTAGCCCACGCAGGAGCTGGGCAAGACAAGACAAAATGGCTCCCGTGGTTTATTCAAAGGGGTGCATAAATGCAGGAAATGTTTCAGAGGTGGTGTCTTATTTCTTGGTGTCTTATAGTCAGCAGGTTTTTTGACATCTTGCAGGTCACACCCATCTCAGAGGGGCTGTGCAGCTATAGCAGGTCAGCCTATCTCAGGTGCTGTGTGGATTTTTGGTAGAGCTGAGGGGAAAGTTCACCTGCATCAAGTGGTTTAACCTTGTGGGGTTCCACAGGAGTTCCCAATGCCAGACTTATCCCCTCACTGCCTGTGATGCTGATAGTCCACATACAGCCCACGGATGGCTCTCTAAAATAGATGATTATGATCTGAATCAGGAGTATAGTATTGAGAATAGAGAAACAGGAACAGGTATGAGAAAGTTCACTGTGAATCAATGTTAACGAACATTCATTGAAAACTCCAGAAGTTGGTCAATTTGTATTTGTGACATGAGAGGCAAAATCCATATGGTTAAACTACTGGTTATTTAAATATTTTTATTTTTTTCTTTCCTTTTTTTTGCCAGACCCAAGATTTGACTTGCACTAGAAATAACATAAAATGTTGAATTTCATTTGCACAGTTTAATTTGGGTTTCTGAACAAAATACTAACAAAAATAGTTTTAACATTCTTTTTCTTCAAGTAAGAAATGTGATGGGACAGGGGACAGGCTCATTTAAAATTTGTTTTCTCTATTTTCTCAGAGAATACAATATAACTTCAGGATTATGCAGGACCTTAAAAGACAATTAGTTAAATTATATATTTGACAAGAGGGTCCCTTAAAGAATTCCAATATACTTTTAACACAAATAAACTGATGCATCCTAAATTTTATTATGTATACAAATGGCCTAGGAATATTGTTAAAATGCAGATTCAATTTAGTAGTTTAGGGAGAGACATTTTTAATAATGTTTAATAAAAGATTTTGCATTTAAATAGGTTTCCAGCTGTTGCTGGCATTCTTTCCTGGGCTCTTTTTGAGTACCAAGGATCTGACTTATATTTGAAAATGACTCATAAATAAGTCCATTGCTGCTCTTGACACTGCAGATGGCTTATAAGAACAAATTTATATTCAGAAGAACCACTCCTATTGTTAAAACTAAGTTAAATATTTAGAATAAAGATGAAACTGGAATGTATAATTTTCATAAATAACTGACAGAATCAGTAATGCATTGGAATAGTTTGAGTATAACTCTTATCTAAGAAGTTTCAGTGGCCTGTCACTTATGTTTTAGTTAATATCTTTCGAAAAATAAGAAAAGAACCACAAGAAAAATATGATTTCTTAAAATTGGCTCTGGTCATAACTTTTAAACAAATAAATAAATGTTAACTTAGCAATTATATGTGTATCATCACCAGTTGAGTGATCATGAGAAAAGAGTGACCTGTAAGCCCCATTGCCATCAAGCCCATGCAGTAAGTGAGAAAGGTTCTAGCCAGGCAATGTGAGAAATATTTATGCAATTCCTTCACTGTTTGGTTTATTTATTTTATACTTGGATTTTACTAATCCAGCACAGGTAGACTGGCAAAAGGATGGTCCTCCTCCATTAGGGAAGGTCATTGTCTTGGGCAAGTGGTAGCATTGGGAAGGGAGCACAGTGAGCAGTGAGTCAGAAGGGAACACACATCTAGCCAGTCAGATCAACAGATCAACATGCTGGTAATTTACTGAGTGACAAGTGTCAGATGTCCAGATTGTCTTTACATAGATTATTTATAAACTTTGTAAATTCTTTTTTGTTGTTGTTGCTGATTATTCCTATTTGTTTAGGCAAGGGATCAAAGTTCATGAGTAAATATAATTATTGCTTTTTGAAGTATTTATCCATTAAAAATGAGAATACCAGTTTTTCTACTATTATTATAAAATAGTTGTTTTGATACAAATAATGCATCATTGCAAATTCCAAAAGTGACAATGTTAATGTCTCATATGGTGGGACATTTTTATTAGACAAAATTATTTTCAAGAAAAGACTATAATAAGCGGGATGCAATGGCATAGTACTGTAATCCCAGTGGCTTGGGAAGCTGAGGCAGGAGAATCTCTAGTTTAAAACCAGCCTCAGCAATTTAGTGAGGCCTTCTCTCAAAATTAAAAAAATTAATAAAAATAAAATAAAATGGCTGGAAATGTTGCTCAGTGTTTAAGTGCCCCTGGGTTCAATCTCTGGTAACAAAGGGTTGAGGCAAGACTATAATTTAAAAAATCAACATAAAATATTACAAGCTGTTTTTATAATTGCCTTTATATTTTCAAGTTTTATCTAAATTCTCCTATTGTCATTACAAAAGAAGTACTGGAAAACGTATTTTTCAAGTTGATATATTTAACTTTAAGGTAATCATTTCGATAATGTTAATTTAGTAAATTGGAGACTACCTCCTCAAAAGAGTTAGCTAAATCCATTAACACAACTAAAATCAATCTAAAAGTTAACATTCTCTTTCATCATACTGCTTTTATTTATTTTTTTGTTTTTAATTGACATTAGTTGTATATATTTATGGGGAATGTCATGGAATTTTGATATGTGGATATATTGTCTAATAATCAAATCAAACTTAGTACATCTGTTATTTGTGTATTTATCTTTTTTATGATAAAATTTTCAAAATCCTTTCTAGTTGTTTTAAAATATTTGGCACAGAAACTAGAGAATACTGTGAAAAGTAAAATAACTCAGACTTGGAAAGATAAATACCACCAGATTTCATTCATATGTGGAATCTGAAGTTTATCTCACAGAAGTAGAGAATAGAGTGCAGGTTCCAGGTGCTAGGGAAGATATTGGGAGGGGTACAGGAAGAAATTGTCAAGAGGTGCAAAAATTAGAGCTAGATAGGATGAAAAGCTTCTGGTGTTCCATCACCATCATGATTTCATACCATTTCTAGTTGTAAATTGCTCACCTCTAACAAAATGAGTGAATTTTATTCTGTTCTCTAAAATTTTCAAATTAATGCCAAAAATTGTTATTATTTCAAAAATGAGAATCACTAGGCCTCCTCTCAGCATAATCCCTGAATCAGGAAGGCTATTTATAAAAATATCTTTCTAAAAGTAACAATAGTATAAAAATAAGTGTTCACTTTGGTACCACATAAAGTTGAATATGTGGAAGAGTAGCATGCCCCTACACAAGGATGACATGCAAATTTGTGAAGAGTTTCATATCTTTATTCTCTTTTAAAAAAGAAAGTTGTTATACTACTTAAAAAAAAGAAGTTTGGGTTGGATGATGACTGGTTAGGCTTATACAAATGATGTATAAATGGAACAAAAATAATGTACTTCTATAGACATGAGAGCTCACACAAATGAAGTAGTTCATAATTTTAAGAAAAATTTCCTTGGTATGCAGCCAAATGCTATTTTTGAATGATGTGTTTTTACCTTTCTTTTACGTTAGAACTCAGTTTGTAAAAGGTAGCTAACAGAAAACACTTCATAAATTTATAAAATTTTACAGATTGCCTCCTTTGCATTACCCATATTCACACTATAATTGTTTAATTCTAATTTTCATTTTGTTTTGGTAGACCTGATGCTGATATTGTCACCTGAAATAATTATAGCGTTATTAAAACATGCTTTACAGTGTGTCAAATAAAAACAAATCCAGATTTCGATATTACAATCTGGAGAATACTCTGAGCTCATGTATCTGAAAATGTCTCAAAAGCAAACAGAAAATACTTTTCTGTCATAGAAAAAGGTAAGCAGAACTTTGCAGGAACATTCAAGGCAAACAAAAAGGATCAAGTAAAGAGAATGACAGGTGCCATCTGACATGAAATGTGACTATAGTGGTCAGCTGATCCTTGAGATAAGCTAGTGAGTGGGCATATTCTGCATCTTAGTACTTGCTCAGTTTAAGAAGAAGCCAAAGATCAGGAGACTGTGGGGAATAGAGAAGATGGACTCAAATTTAGTCAAGCAAAGAAGAAGGTATCAAATGAACAGCTAGTCCAGAGCTACAAGAGTATATGTTTGTCCCTCAGTATCTGAAAGTGGTTAGTTCTAGGATCCATGTGGATACCAAGATATGTGGATGATGAAGTCATATATATATAATCTGTGGATGATGAAGTCATATATATATATAAACACATATGTACATATACACACACACATATATACACATGTATATATATGTATATATATGCCTATAGGCATAGTACTTTCATATAACATATACACATGTTTCTGTATATTTTAAATAATGTCGAGGTTTACTACCTAATCCAATGCAAATTTTATATAAATAGTTCTTGCATTATTTAAAGAACAATGAAAAAAATTTTACATATTTAGTACAGAAGCAATTAAAAAGAGAATATTTTCCATATGAGCTTGGATAAATCAGTGGATGCAGCACCCATAAATTCAGAGGGCCAAGTTTCCTCTTTTGGTATGTAGTAAATGCATTGATTGATGGCTCAATATTTTAATATCTTTGTGATAATCTACCTCAGTAGGTTCGTGTATACTTGTGGTATCATAGAGAAATGCTTTGTCTTTATTCCTGGTACCTGGGACAGAACTTCTAAAACCTTTGTATTGTTCTGAGTGATAGTTTGATAGTCTTTTGTTCTAATGAGGCAACTCTTGGTGCATCTTGGTCAGAGTAGGGACTTTTCACCAAAAAGGCTAATACAAAATCAAGAGTTTTGGCCCTGCCGCCAATATCCAGGTAAAAGAAAGGAACTGGAAATTCATTAGTAACTAACGGTCAAAGAAGCTCGCATAAAAAATTTCCAAAAATGGAGTTTGGAGAATTTCTGTGTTGGTGGACAGACTGAAGGTCTCGGAGGATAGTGTACCTAGAGAGGGCATGAAAACACCATGTTGCCTCTCTATATATCATTTTCATCTTTTCCTTTATGATAAGCCAACAAATGTTAATAAAATATTGACATGAGCTCTGTGAGCCATTCTAGCTAATTATCAAACATAAGATGGGGCCATGAGAACTTCCAATGTACAGTCATTCAACCCAAAGTACAGGTGACTTGGACTTGTGACTGGTGTCTGAAAGATAAAAATGTGGGGTTCACTCCAAACCAGAGACAACATGCTCCACATAGCCAAGGGATCTTTATTTATGGTGGAGGTCTGTGCAGTTGGGCACCCAGGAGAAGGAAAGAGAGAAGAGCAGAGGAGATGTGGGGCATGGAATTTACAAGGCCCGCTATGAATGCGTGGTGGAGTATGAATCGGTCACTTCAAAACTGGCATGATAGATATGCATTCTTGGTTCAGCGGTGATCTTCTTTGATGTAGTAACCTGAGTGGCCAGGCTTTCTTCTCTCAGGCGGGGAAAGGGGAAAAGGCTGGGGAACTGCCTCAACTCTAGAGAGGGGAGGGGCCCAAACGGTATGGGGAGGGCTCTTTTTACCTTACAGTGTCTGTAATAGGGGCATCTCAATGGACAGAATCTGTTTTATCAGATCTGAGAACAAACCAAGTAGATACCATCAAAATTGACCTGAATTGTTTGGCACCCGTACGGTGTTGGTGTTAGATAATGGAAAATTAGAGAATGGAGAATTGGTATATATGAGGGGAAAATGCAGTTGTATTAGATCAAGGTTTAAATATTATTAAATTTGAAATATTAAATATTTTTCATTTCCAACTGCTGTCTCTCATTAACCATTGTCCATTACATGAGTCCTCATGGTCATAGGATGATTAGAGATAAAGGAGAGTATTTAAAATTGATAAAGATTGTTCTACTCATAGAGATAAAGAACCTTAAGTACATATTTAGCTAAGAATGGGCTAGTAGTTATAAATTTGCATATAAAGGACAGCATATTATTTTCATCTTTCAAGTACTTGGAGACTATTATCATATCTTTTGACAACTGATGCTTAACTAAACAATACATTTTTAGTTCGTACAATATTTCTTCATAACTAAGTGAGTTGATTCCATTAATCATATTGCTCTTCTCGGAACTATTTCTAGAGCCCTTTGTGCATTGAGTATAAAGGTAAATAAATCAGAATGAAATAAATCTAGTGTCACCAGAGTCACAAGCTCTAAGTAATACATTAATAGTTATTCTTGATTCGGAAAGCCATAGTCTACCAGTGACAATCAGGAGCTAGCTAATTTTCAACTATTGCACAGATCAGCTACTTTATTATTTTAAGGGTGTGTTTTACCTCTGGGTAAAAGAATTGGTTTCATAGATTTCTACTATATCCTCAAAGCTATGCAAAACAAAAACAAATGTGAAAGTCTGTTTGCCCTGTGTGTGTCTCTTGTGTATGAACACTGCTTATGGT
>CM053409.1:100081336-100111903 GCA_028644305.1 Xerus rutilus | reverse complement strand
ATGGTATGTTGGTCAAATTTTCATCTTTGTAAACAAATACATGAGATAATCAACTTCTAAAGAGAAAAGGGTTATTTTGACTAATAGTTTTGAAGGATTTACTCCAATAGCATCATGTCTTCTTCTAATGGCTCTAATCTCTGTTCCCCGCTTGGAAACACTTTGGAACATGTTCCTTTTTGTGCTTAGCTATGAATTATTAAAATCTCCTTGCTCTACATTTGCCTCATGATATGGACTGCAAATCTGCCCACAAGCAGTCATCATATATGGATGTTGTTGCCTGATTATTGTGCTACCTTGAAATTTTCTCCCTCAGATTAATTAGTGTATTACTTTTATACTCAGCTTCCCATAAAGTCTCAGGCCATGGACATATGCTACCACATTCCTTCTCACAGTGAAAAAATAATGGCCTGTATTCAAATTAACAATAAAGTTCTTATTTCCTTCTGCAAACTCATCAACATAACCTTTACTGTTCATATTTTTCTCAAGTCTTCTGGTCATCTGAACCTTCACCTGTATCACCCAATAAGCTCTGCTTGCATCTGTCTATGTTTCTTCTAACCTGCTTCTCCAAGCTTTTCCAAATTCCTCCTGAAAACCTATTCAAAGGCTTTTCCACATTTTCTCAGGTTTAATCACCTCAGTAGTCACACATCTTGGTACCAATTTTATGATTTGGTCAAAAGTTTTTTGGTTCTTTCAGTGCAATAAATTTCTGAAATTAATCTATTTGAAAAGCAGAAGGGCTGGAGAGTAGTTCAGTGGTAGAGCATTTGCATCCCATTTACAAGGCCCTAGGTTAGATATCCAGGGCATATATAGAGATATAGATATATATAGAGATATCTATATGTATCTATATATGGGAAATAGATATAGATATATCTATATAGATATATCTCATGAAGATATATCTATATAGATATATAGATATATATCTCCAATATATACATATTGAAGAGACAATAGGTTCAATTTGAATCACAGTTTTAGAGGTTTCAACCCATGATGTGGTGGATCTATTCTTTTTGCGTTCGTGTTGAAGCAGCATATCATAGCCAGGACTATGTGATTAAACCAGCTGACCTCCTGCTGGTGGCTGAGATGCAAAGAAAAGAGAGGAAGAGATCAGCATTCTACATTGCCCTTTGAGGGTATATTCCCAGTAACCTAAAATCTTCTACCAGGCTCCAACTCTTAAAGGCTCCAAGACCTCCCAGTAGTGCCAATAGGCTGGAGAGCAAGCCTTTAATATGTTGACTTTTGGGAGAGACATTTCAGATCCATATCTTACTAGAAGAAGTTCAATATCTGGGCATCTTAAAAAACAGGTTCTATTCCTGCCTGCTTCTTTGTAAGCATATGTGTCTATGGATCACACTTTCCTCCTTCTTTGTATTTCTCATTTTTTTGTTTGAAAACTACCTCTCCTCTTGTGAGAGTGTTGTTGTTGCTTTCTTGATCAAGTGTTTATTTAGTAACTTAGGTGAAGTAGCTTTGTGGAGTCTGTTTTATATTCTCTCATGTTCCACAGTATATTCTCTCATGTTCCTTCTCAGCATTTATCTCATTTATATTTTTCAGTCAAGGGATTGTTTAAAAATGCTGTCTACTGGTCACATCTGCATCAGTTAAGTCACCATTTGCCTAAAATTGTGCTTAAATATCCTTATCCAGCATCTTTCAGTATTTGAAAAAGTTTGTGATTTTGCCTCACATTTATCACTTAATTTTATAAATGTGAAAAACAAATAAATAAAGGTTATGGGACTTTAATGAACATGAGAAACTTGAACATTGTTTTCTTCATCCCCTTCCCAGCTTGTAAGGAATTCTGCCTGGAATTTCTTTCAAAACTATCTGAAGATTATGGAGGACTGAATCCCCTCAGAATCATCATCACCATCTTCACTTTTATTTTACATATCCAGTGTCTATTTCACATATGGCATTCTAAAATGACAACAGTTAAGAAGGTTTCTCTCCATGTTCGAATCTTCATGGGTACAGGCATCTTCTGAAAGTCCCCCATATTTCTGGAAGGTTAATTAATTAATTTATTTTTTTAAATATTTTTTTAGTTGTAGATGGACACAATATCTTTATTTATTTGTTTTTATGTGGTGCTGAGGATCGAACCCAGTGCCTCACGCATGCAAGGCAAGCGCTTTACCACTGAGCTACAATCTCAGTCCCTGGAAGGTTAATTTAAAAAAAGAGAAGGAAATATAGAGATTTTTCTAGAACATTTGTGATTCTGAATAAGAACTGCAAGCCAGAAAGAATGAAGTTTTCAAAATAAATACTACTTCACAGAGGAACCAAGGCCAAGAAAAAATTACGGATGGAAAGTTTATAGTTGGCAAAATGCTTTAAATTTTTGGAAGGCCAGAACTTTTACCTTAGGATGACAGTAAAGGTATATCTTTCTCAGAAGTTAAAAATTTCTCCCACAATTGAAAAAAATACAAAAGAACAAACAAATGAAACAAAATGTCTTCGACACAGAGAATCGCTTTTGATCAGTGTTTCTATTGCATGTAGTACAAATTGTCTATTTGGAATAATATGCATGTTTACATCATTTTAAAATATTCATTTTGACTAACAACTTATAAATAGATTATCTCTGAAAGTAGTATATAGCATTCACAGAAAATCTAATTTCTTTTGGTATTTTTAAAGGAAAAAATGAGCAAATTATCTTCAGCCAATTTCTAATGTGCCTTTGGGGCCTATGTTAGCATAAATTTGTGAGATACATTTCCTAAAATCTCAGCAGGAATCCCCAGTAAATTGTTGCAATGATTAGATCTTAGTTTTGTGGCTTGTTGAAACACTTTAAATCAGGACAGAGGAGGAGAAGAAAGGGTTCTTAGTTAAAGAGATAACTTGTGTACAGCAAGGGGTTCTTTTGTTTATGGGCTTCAGAAAGAACTCTTTGTACATATATGAGTCCACATTGTGAAGAACAAAGACTGAATTTCAAAGGCTTGCTTCTTTTGTGACTGAAGAAAACCCATTTTTCCTCTCCAGGTGAATATTTCTAAGAAAGATTAATAGGTAGAGAAAAGATCATCTTCAGAAAAGATCAGAGCTTGAGCTATGTCATTTGTGCATCCTGGCTTTATATATCCCCCTCAGTGAGAGTGGGCCATGCATGGCAAATGCTTTTTGTTTAACCTTTCTTTTGCCTAAACTTAATTGACAAACACAGTCACCTCTGACAAAGTGAACTGTAAAATTTAGTGGGCATACACATTGTATGAATTTTACTTTGTGCACATATTCTTTAATAGCTTTTATTTTGCTGGTAAGAAGTTATTGTATCCTTCTGTGTTTTTATTTTATACTTCATCATTTTGTATAGCCCCATATGCACATTTGCAAGAGCTTCCAAAGGCCTGGGCCTCCAACACACGCTTGTTTCAACATGACTTCTCTAGGCCTCTATGATGGGACATAGCCTTCCTTTTGACCACCTACTTGATTTTCTAAGATTGTGTGGATTTTAAATGTTTGTCCTGAATAATTTCTTATTTCTACATCAGCTGTGAAATTCAAGCTTCTCCTGACAAATTTCTCTAACAATACTGTTCTATTTCCTGTTCTTTTAAAAGAATTACCAGCATGAATTATCTCATTCCTGACATTTGTCCTTGTATAATGTATGCCTGTCAAGATTGGACTATTAGAAATATCTTCTATCTGTGGAATTTAACTTACTGTAAAATAGGCTGGTCGGCATTGCCATTGCATTTAACTGTATAAATAGCATTCATAAATAATTAAGAGGAGTGCTTCTTTAGATCAAGGACGATTTATAGGGAATAGAAGTAATTTTTTTTTTTGATATTGGAGATTGAACTCAGGAGCACTTGACCACTGAGCCACATCCCCAGCCCTATTTTGTGTTTTACCTAGAGACAGGGTCTCACTGAGTTGCTTACACCTCGCCGTTGCTGAGGCTGGCTTTGAACTCGCGATTCTCCTGTCTCAGCCTCCCTAAGTGCTGAGATTACAGGCTTGCACCACCACACCCAGTTTAGAAGTAACTTTGATTAACAAACAACATTATGACTATATCATAAAGTCAGCTATATCCTTACTTTTTGAAAACACAGTACTAGGAAATAAATCAAATGCTATATGTAGACCTATAAATTTTCCATTTTATTCAGGAATTTTATTCTGATTCCTGTTTGTGTAAAAAATTTTAATTTGAAAATAATTTTACCTGTAGAATATAGATAGCATTATTTTCCTTATTCCTAAAGGAAAATAAGAAAAAAAAAGAAGGAAAGGAAAAAACATGTACAAAATAATACAGTGAGATTATTATGATTGTAGAACACAAAATCTTTAGAAGAGAATGCCTGAAGTAGGGTAAAAATGGCAAACTCTCTTATTTTTTGTTCCATAAATGAGCAAAATTATTTTCGCAGGGTGCATTATCATTTTTGCTTTCTTTATAATGAATAATTATCTTGGAAGAATAGGTATTTAAGCCATAAAAAAAGAAAAAGATTTAAAAAAATAAGTAAATCTATAATATTCTAGATTGAATGAGAAAAGAATTTGTAAAATCAGTGGAAAAGGCAAAGAAAAAACGATCTCATTTTCAAACTCTAGGATGTATACATGTAGCTGGTTCACAAACTAACATGAAATTCAGATTTACAGGTAGTATGTGTTGTTATTTTAATCTCTAAACTTTCTTTTGGATGAGCTCCTTTTCACAACCATCCTTCTGGGTACAGAAGGAATAATGAGAGAATAATTTTAGCAAAACCCTTTTGAAGTTCATTCTGATCTAAGAAGTTAAAGGGGATCTTGAGGTTAAAGTCAATGCCTTTGAGTTAGTGATTCAAGCTTAAGATTTTTTTTTGCATTTTCTTCTTGCTTCTCTAATATTTGGCATTAGAGACATAAGCCAATGTTTTGAATGACTTTGAGGCATTGGGGAAAAAAAAGAAATCTCTTATCCCCCAGGCTTGTCCTTGGGTATAAATTGCTAAATACAGACAAATCCTGACTGCAAGAAGGAGAAGCTTTATTCAAGAGGATTATTGCAATAAAGGGAGGAAAACTATTTTGATGGAATAGAGACTTTCTTGTAATAGAAGAAGAGGGATTATTGGCATATGGAGAAATCTCCAACCAGGATATCTTTTAGTGTTGCAAATGGCATCAAAAGAGAAGTTTTCTCTTGTAGGAAAGAATAAAATAGGACAGCTAATGAGAAAGTATTTTTGCCTGAGATGGGTGAGCTGATCCTTGGGTGGGGTCATTAGGGATGGATGAGTTCGATGAGCTGATCCCTGAGTGGGGTGGTTATGGAGGAACTGTTCAGTATTTCAATGATAAAGTGGAGCAATATTTAGCAAGGAGAGAAAGCTGACTACACTTGGGTCCAGTTAGTGGCCATTTTGCCAGATTGATCAGTAAGGACGAACCATTCAGCTAATCATTTAAAGACAAGAATGGGAATTTGGAGAGCCTTTGCTCATGTCATAAGTAAAAATAAGAGTTATCTGTGAATATTATCTAAGTCACAGGACAAAGGGAAGTTCTTCATAGTCATTTTGGGGAACCAAAAAAACTGGGGGGTCTTTCTTGACTGTCAGTGTTTTGGGGAGCATAAACTCTTGTGGACTTCATGTTGTCGGAACCACTTCAAACTTTGCTGGCAAGGACAGTGATGGCCAGCAATTGTTGATCATGCAGTTTTTGCTCATTCTCAGTTGTCAGGGCAGAGAGAGAGATATGAGGTGGCTCAGTTTCTTATTACTTATGAGTGCCAAGGAGCAATGTGACTATATGCCCTATGCTCACTTTGGTTCGTGGTGTAGATGGTTCTCTCCCAGCAAAACAGCCTCAGCCACAGTCAACGTCGGAAAGTCTAAATTCAGCATATGGTCTATGAAAAAACTGAAGGGTACAAGAGAGCTTCCTGCCTGATTGGTATTATTAACTCTTTTAATTCATTGAGAAAAAAAAATGTTGATGTTGGATTACCCAGAATGATGAGCCTTTAGTTAAGGGCAAATTCTGAGTTTGGGAGTGTTGAACAGCCTTTTTGACTTCAACAGAAAAATGTTGTGTACAGTGTACTTCCAATGCAGTGACTATCCTAGGCTCACCCGAGAGCAATTAAGACAAGATTAAATGAGAAAAGAAGACACAGGCAAAACATACGATTTTTTTTTTCAGTTTACTTCCACAGTATATACACAGGAATGTGCAAACTAAAACCAATTTTTTTTGTATATCAACTTTCAGATCAGAAAGTTGAGAAATATAAACAATTAGATATCAATGAGAAAAACTGATTCAGTTCAAGGAAATCATTAATTATTCATGATGCAGCAATAGTCAAAGGGAATAATCAGGCCCTCTTCCAGGAGCAGCTTTTTGTAGTCAAGGTACAGAACTTTATGGTGACAGAGAAATTGAACCAACCAGACATCTGTTAATTAGGAAGGATTCACTGATGTAAAAAGCAGAGGAATTGTCATGGGTGGCTAGGCCCTTTATTTGATTCCTGTGCACCCAGGAGAATTGCATGATGTAATCTGCACAAAATTTACCAGGAACTAATAGAGCTGAGAATCCAAACTCAGAATGTGGGTGGAGATTAGGCAACACAACAAATATACTTCCCAAAGGAGATTTAAGCAGGTAAAAGAGATAAGTGTTTTATTTAAAGTCTTGTAGTATGTGGAAATTTAAGGAACAGTGAAGAGTGAAACATATGCCTTTAGCAAAAAAATCAGCAAAGTTAATTTTATTTGTGAAATAAGTGAAAAAATAGGTAAACCTTAATTACTTGGCAATAATCTGAAGGAGCCATGTGTGAATGCCCCTCCACCAATTTCACATACAGTTAAGGAAATTTAGAGTATAAAACATTTACAAACACTTACTAATCACTTACTGTGTGCTAGGCACTGATATTATTTCATTATTCTGCCACAATGGGCTAGTGAAGACACTAGAGTCAAAAGGTGAGAAATGTCATGTTGGACAATGTCATATTACTATCTATATTTATTCTTCTTTTTATGTACTTATTTACTATGTACTGTGATTACTTTCAAACATATTTGTTTTTATGTTGTAAAGTCCAGTATAATAATCTTGTTTCTATTAGTTTATATATGACACAAAGCTGTAAAATGTACCCTTTTAAGTCAGCTTCCTAGGAACGTGTGAGTTCCATTACATTAGGATCTCAATGGTGCTTCTCTCCCCGCCTCAGTATCTATCCCACTGCCTGATATAACAAAAACCTCAAGTTCCAGTTCATAAGTGAATGCTGATGGTAGTGATACTCACTGAGCAGCATTATCACCATACATTGAAATAAGGTTTCCAGGTGCAGATAATGGTTCTATTGTTTTAAAAGTATCTAGTAGTCTACAAAGTCTGACTTTACATGATTTTTTCCCCTAAGCAGTCCACTCAGCAGTTTCTCAGCTTTAAGAGATCTCTTCTTGCCCAAGGATTTTATGTGTCACCTCTCACTGCCCTGGCTGTCACTCAGTTCAGTCTGAATACACAACATAACAGAATGCTGTCTTTCCTCAGGGTGGTTGTTAAACACAGAGTAAGTCATACTTACTTTTTACAGCTTCTCCCTCTTTCTTACCATTAATATAAAGATATATCAAGATTTATCACATTTAAGGTTAAATTAAATTAATTATTCTAAAGGCAGAAAAATATTAACTGATATGAAAAGAGATTTGTTTTCATATAAAACAAAGGAAAATATGAAGAAAGGGACACCTTTGTGGGGCTGGATGTTTCTTCTCATGACTATTCCCAATACATAGTCCTGCTACTCCTCTCTTCTCAGAATTATACTTCTCTGAGAGAGCATTTCCTAAAAATTTTCACATTCACTAATCATAAATGACCAAAAGAGAAATCAATTTACACTAACCTACTGATGATACTTTTGATAACTTTTATTTTCTCTTAGAGAAACTGCCACAAGTCTTAACAAACCACTGGTCTGTTTCCCCTTGTATTTGTCTGGCTTTCTCATGACTGCAGCCACTGCAGCCTTGTTTATGCTCATTGAACCTATCAACTCCCTTCCTGCCATGAGGCCATTGCAGTTCTTATTTTCTCTTCCTGGAATATTCCTCCTTCTGACTTTTGCATGCAGCTTTTCCTTTGAAATCAGATATCATCTGAAATGCTGAGGTCTTTACTCACCTTTAACCTAAACTAATCCATGCTAATTTTCTATTTTTTCATAACCCTTGTCACTAGGCAAATTTTATTGTTTAAATATTGGCTTACTTGCATTGTTTTCTCCTCATATGTAGAACTTTAGCTCCAAAGAGGAGGGAAGTTGTGTTCCTTGCTCATTATTGTAATTCTATGATGCATAAGATCACTTGGCATGAGAGTCATTAAGCAAATAATGAGAGGATTGCACCATAGAGAAAATGCTTAGTTTACAGACATTCTCAAACTTGTCATCTTTCTCAGAAGACAGGAAGTAAAAGATAATTTCACTCTTCCAGTAACAACTGTAAGAGCTCTTAAATAATAGATCAGTTGTAAATGTCACATGTACTATAGCAACTAGGTAAAAACTGTCTAGTGATACATCAATGATCTATTGACAAGAGGTTTAAGGACACACAAAGAATGTTTATTCAGAAAGTAATTTCAGAATATACCAGATCTAAGAGTTTAATTGAAATTGATGCTCTTGATCTGGAAAGTGTTTAGAGTTTTTCAGATTTCAAGTATGTTAAGAATAGCAAATACCTGGTTGACAAAATAACTTAAAGTAAAACGAATGAACTCAAAAAGTGCTGGATCACTTCCATCACAATTTGATGTAAGATAAATGTAGGACAATGTATGAGTTCTCTTCATGTGGTTCATAATACGGTGCCATCTAAAATGTGAAAGTTGTACATCATTGTGCAGACCGAAAACTCCAAATAAAATAGAAGATGTACCTCCAAAGCACACAAAAAATGGAGATTTTTAGCTGATGGACCACATAATAATGTCACAACTTGCAGTGGCCAACTTTACTTACACATTTGTAGATAAACAATACTGCTTCTTAAGTTCCTTCATGCTACAGGTTGCTAAGCTTACCAAATAATAAATTAAAGCAGGCACAGGGTGGGAAGCATATCTCTAGCAATTTGTGTGTGTGCGTGTGTGTGTGTGTGTGTGTGCATGTGTGTACTTCTGAGCAGAAGTGTTTCATGAATCTTTTTATAGAAAAGCTGTCTGTATTGCACTGGTATTGTTGGTATGCAAAAATCCTCTCATATCTATTTGCCTAATCACTATTCAGTTTTGCTTTTTATCTTAGTGACAAACCCCTGGATTTGCATGAAGTGTTTGTGTGCATGTTTAGCAAAAATATTTTATTTTTCATAATTCTTTTATACCACAGTTGACTATAGTCAAATAAGAGAAGAAGAAAAAAGCTGGCATTATTTTCAGGAAACCTCTGGAAAGTAAGTTGAATTGACTTCTAGAAAATTCCCTTTTGACCCTTCATCATCTTTTTCTCTCTGATTCACTCACAACCACTTGACCTTCAGCATAGAAGTCAGCAGCTTTATTATCCACGATTTAACCTTCTGAACATGAGGCACAGGCTAAGCACGACTAGGCAAGCAGAAGGGAAGCCTCTGATGACACAGCGGAGGGGCTGTGCCAAGCCTAGCATTCTACTCTTTTACTTCCTTGAAGTAAAAAAAGAACAAACTCTTTTTGCCTTAATGTCACCGAAAGAAAATTCTTACTGATAGTGACTCATTCCCATAGGGAATAACAAATTTTCCTGTGAGAAATTAGATAAGTGAAATCATTAATTCATAAAAATAACAACAAATGATAAATGGATAGTAAGAATAAGATGACTGTGATGGTTTCAAATATTTATTAAAAAGAACACTGAATATTTTTAAAAGGCAACTAAAGTTGATATGCATTTTCTACTTGTGCTTCCTAAAAATTAATAGAAAGCAAAATTCGATTATTTGATAAAGAAAAATATTTCATGATAAAAATAAGTCAGTCATTGAAAATGATGCAAACTGCAACCAGCATCAATAATATAAGTAAAAAACCCTCTGAAAGCTCTGAGACAATCATTATATTTTTCATTTGATCTTTACAATATGCCTATGTCATAGATTATTTTCCTATTTCTATTTTTCAATTGACAAATAGAGTATCAGAATGATTGGAGAGTCATTAAATGATGAATAATAGTTTTCTAAGTTCAAAACAAAAGCTTTCATTTAAGTGTAGGTTATTATTTATACCTTTTTATTTTGTGTTTGGTTATTGCTTCTTATTGTGCCTAAGATATTATATCTGAACATATGAAAAATGCCTATTTTGAGTAGATGACAATACTTAATATAGATGAGAGACATACTATATATAACGTTAGGTATTATTGTTTTTATTATGATTATTTATATCATCACAGCATATTTTATCAAACTTTGTAGACTTGGTCTTTATTGATACTTGGTCTTTACTGATAATGAGTGCCTAAAAATGTGAAAACAGAAAAAAATTATTATTACAAAATTATTAATTGCAAGAATTTATTAATTTAAACGAACTGATCTTTATCATGTGAATAGAATATTTTCGCTATTCTTAAGTGTTCCTGCAATTTAAAATGTGTGCATTGCATATTAAATACAGAAATGGGGAACTGTTATTAAATACATTTCAGAATGAAAGACAAATCATCAATAAAATTATTTGATATTTTAAGCAAAATAGTTACAAATATTTAGATAAGTTTATTATTTTCCTCCCTAAGTTGAAAGAGTAAAAATATTTGCCACTGATACTGTGAAAAGACTGAATAAAACTATACTGTTCAAAGGATATTTTTTGTAAGACATAATTGTAAAGTGTATTTCCATGTTTTCAGATACATGATTTTTCTCAGAAATATTCCAGAAATATTCCAGCTTGTCTTATATGGCTATGGTGCTAGTCCTTTCCAGGGTTCTGATCTTTCCTTTTATAAATGCATCATTTATCAAAATATTTCACAAAAAGTCATGCTTTTGAACATAAAATTGTATTCCTAATGTTCATGAATTGTTCCTAAGCACAGTAGTTCATAAAATTGAATGAACACTTTTTGGAAATGATTTTTGATTGTATCTCAGTGTTCATGAACCAAGACAACCTATAAAATTGAATAGATATTCTTTACCTAACTCATGCATTTAATCTGACATTTTTGGAGTGTGTGCTTTCATGATGATTCTACTAAGATCTCTGCACCCAGCATTAAGAATATATTAGTTGAAGCCATTGTGCCGTTGTAAAGTTAAGGTTATCTTGACATATTACACAAACGAACACACCTATAGTTAAATAAGGAAGTATGTTTTAAGTAGAAGTGTTCAAAAACATAGTTGTATCTAAAAAAAGAAATCCCAGGAAATGGTGGTGGCCAATGATAATGAGAAAATTCTCAGCATTTTGTTAGATTTTACAAGTCATGATTTTTAATCTACAGCAATCTCTTTAATATCAGTAGCAAGAATGAAGTTCACCAATAATCTCAAAACAAAATGACTTGTGTCCCTATTTTCTTGTCTTTTTATGAAAGAATAACTTTATAATAAAAATTTCAAAAGACGTAATATTGCTTTTGTGAAGCTCTTGAGAACATCAAGATGAAAAATGTGGACTTACTTAGTCTCCAAATTTATATCATTGCCTGAAAAATGTATTTTTTGGTAGGGCAATGCTTTTAGGCAATTTTTATAGGATTTTGGAAAGGAAAAGTGGAAATTGGAGCACCAGAACATGGAGAAAGGGGAGAAAATGTAAATAGTGTTAAAAGAAAAAATGAATTTTTATTAGTTTCCATGAATTTTAGAATGTTACATTGAAGACTAACAATGTACTCTCTTTTTTCCTATATTACTTGAAAATATATATTAGAAAAATTTTTTGCTTTTAATTATTTTTTAAAATTTTTTGCATTTGAATTGATGTTTGTTTAATTGAAATACAATTTGAAACAAGAAAATAATGGGAAAAATTTTCTTTGAGTTTACTACATTTTGTCAACATGTATCTCTTTATAATTTTCATTCTTGGTATAATTTGTTGTGCAAATTCACCAAACACAGTAACTTAACGATCATTTATTAAATCAAGTAAGAGTAATGTTGCCTGGACAATTGTGCAGATCTGGGACAAGCAGAGTTGATTTCAGCTGGATTTAAGGATTAGTGGTCAGCTGTGAGATTAAAAGGGGCTGATTGTCTAGGATGGCTTCAACAAGAACACTCATTGCTATATGTGCTATGACTTGAAATGCAATTAAATAAACTAATAAAAAAAAGGAAAACAAAAAAATAAATAAATAATTTAAAAAAAAAAAGAACACTCATTGCAATTCACCTGATCACATAGCGTGCAGAAGGCTAGCCTGGCTGCTTTGAGGTTCCTGAGGTATGAGAGAAGCCATGTAAGACCCTAGGGGCTGAGGTTTCAAATTCTCACACCATCACTTTCATCACTGCAGTAGTTTGGATTGTGAATGTTCCCCAAAGGCCATGCATAAAAGGCTTGATGTGGTGCTCTTAGGAGATGGTAGAATCTACAGGAGGTGGGCATAATGGAAGGAAGTGAAGTCATTAAGGGTGTGCCCTTCAAGAGGATATTAAAAACCTGGTCCCTCTCTCTTTCCTTTTTCCTTCTCACCTACCATGATGTGAATAAGTTTCCAACAGATTGACTCTGCCATGCTCCATCCACCATGAAGTAATACATCACCACAGGCCCAAAGTGATGAAGTTAAGCAAGTATGAACTCAAACTTCTGAAACTAAGAATTAAAATAAATCTTTTCTTCTTTTAAGTAGGTTGTCTTAGTATTTTGTTACAGCAATGGAAAACTGATTAACACAGTCCTTATCTAATAAACCCAGTGCAAGTCTGTGCACCAAGGATGAGGAAGCAAGCTCCAATTATTAATGGGAGTAGCTTCTAAGTGACATTTCAAGAAGCATTAATATTGATAGAAAAAAAAGTTGTGCATTACGTTTTTTTCTGGCAGAGTACTTAAGAGAATGATACTTGTTTATAAAATATTAAGAGAAGTAGTCAAATTGTAAAGTATTAAAACAATTATTAACTTACACTTTATTAATTTTATGATGTATTTAGCATTTTGAGGCAACATCTTTATTATTAACTATTCTAAATTTATTTCATAAAAAAAATCTTTTTTCATAGTAGGAAACATTTGTCAGTGTTACTGTATCTCAGGCTATATACTAGGAGTGACCAATAGATGCAGTAGAAAGAAATTATACAAGCATACACATACAGACATAATAGTTTTTCCTTCACTAGAGTTGGAAAAAAATTTATAGATATTATAAGTCACAAAATCATAAAAATAAATATATAACTTCCAATGAGTAGATCTATGAATGGAGAGTCAAAACTAGGAAAATATAATTAATTAAAGAATTTTTATCTAGTTTGTGGTTTCAAGGACAGTTCTCTAATAGGATAGCAGTTAACTTGACATGAGACGTGAAATAAGAAACATGGGTTATACTGAAAATTTGTGTTTCATCAGCATGAAATTTAAGAGCTACATTATACCATAGAGCAGAGTTCAATTTTCAGGTTTATACAAAGATTTGCTCATATGTAGATTAAAAAACAAACAAACTTATTTATGCAACTATGTTAAATTTCTTTAAATGTTCTCAATTTTCTAAATATGATTGCAAGACTTCTAGGAACTTTTGAAATAATAGATATTCTTAGGCAGTTTTGTGATACAGATTTTAGTGTTCTTGAATTTCAGAAAACAAGTAAGTAGGGAGGAAAGCAGTGTTGGGGATGGTTCTAGAAATGTGTGTGTGCTCAGGCCTGTTTGCTTTCCCACATAAAGTACATTTTTACTGAACTTACCTTGGCTACCATTTCTAGCTACACAGTGACTAACTTTAGAAATATGTATTTCACATTGCAATGTTGATAACAGTTTTCCAAATTATTGCAATCCATACTTCACTGTCACCTGAAGATATCTGCCAAAGAAAAGAACTACTGCATGAGTTATTGGTCTGTAATTTCCTCTTTTTATTGTCAAATTATGAAATTCAAAATAAAGTGGTTTTCCTACAGAATGTGTCATCTGATTATTAAAGACATCAATGTAATGAACAGTTATCTGTGTGAATGACATACTTTTTCTACAATAGGAAATTTAATTTTTGAAAAAGTAATATTATAAGTTCCTTTCAAATGACTCTTAACCACTTTTTATTATCAATGCATTTTATAAAACATTAAATGAAGTTAACTGATAATGTTTCAAACTATTAATGCTTTTACTATCTTGACCGTGAATTTTAAGTGCAAAAAAATAATTTATGAGACTTATTTTTTTATTTAAATCTTTATTATCAAAACTTATCCTTCATTTGTTTTTCAATATTCTTACACATCATTTATAGTATGGAAACAAAATTGTAAAATGCACACTTATGTTACATTTTAGTCTTTCACCTCCCCTTCTACTTTATTATTTTTCTATAATTTAATTATTCATAATTCCTGATAACATATTAATTTGCATTAAGTAATAAATTTTAAAGATGAAACTATGTACCCACATATAGGTCAATTCTGATGTTTTTCATTACTTTCTCAATAAATATCTTCATATTTTACCATTTTTCTTCTACCTAAAAAAACTTGTTTCAAAACATTTTCTGTAGTGTAAAAATACTAGTAATGAATTTTCTTTGTTTTTTTCCCAATGATGAAGACTTTACTTTTTTTATTTGTGGAATGTAATTTGGTGGTTTGAAAGTTTTGTTTAGTTTTTCTTTCAGAGCTTTAATGGTGTCTCCCTATTGCTAAATTTTATTCCATTTTCTTATGACATGCTTGGATTCTGATAAGGTGCTAGCTATCATTCTTTTTGTGTCATAAACTTTGTCTTTTTAATGTTTCTAGATGTGAAATTTTTATTCATTCATTCATTCATTCATTCATTCATTCACTTGTCTCATTTGGTGGTAGTAAGGGTTGAACCCAGAGGTTCTCTATCATTGAATCATATCCTCAGCCCTTTTTTTAAATTTTTTTTTTGAGACTGGGTCTCACTAAATTGTTGAGGCTAGCTTCTGAGTTGCAATCCTCCTGCCAATGTACCCAGCCTAAAACTTTTTAATTCACTTACTTTCAGTGATTTTAATGAGCTACACATAGTTTTCTTCATTATTTTCAAGTTTGGGTTAATGAAGTTCTGATGTATGGGTTTATATTTTTCATCAGAGTTGAAGATTTTTGAGTCATTATGATTTCACATATATATTCCGTTTTTTCTTCTCTTACTATTCTTAGGATTCTATTTATAATGTGAATGTTAAATGCAATGATGTATCTCATAAGTCATTCAGGTTCTCTAAGTTTTTCTTCCCTATTTTTCTAGGTTTGTTATTTTCTTTAATTACTATACCTGTTTCTTCAATTTCACCGATATCATTTTTATGTAGTACCTAAGCCTAATTATGCTTTTCCAGTATAGCTCTTTAAAAAATATTTTATATTTTTCTCTAAGAATTTGAGTTTGGGTTTTATACGTATTTTCCAGTTTTTACCACATTGATTCCATGCTCTTCTCAATCATCTGCTGGAACACAGCATTGCATTTACAGCAGGTGCCTTGACATCTTTACTGGTTAATTGTATTGCATCTCCTCTCTTTACCTTTCTTTGCCTTGTTTCAGTACTTCTTCAAAAAAAAATTCTTTGGAATTTCTAATGACCTTGTCTCTCTGATTTGTGATTTTCTATATTCTTGATTTAACGAGAAGTGTCTTTGTTATGTTATACTTACTTGTGCTGAGGTATAGAAACTCTTCTAAAAAGTGAGCTGGGATTATCATAATTCTTACCTTATTTTACCTCTTTTTCTCTGGGATTACTGTTCTTTACTGATGCAAAAAAATTTGAAAAATATTGGTTTTATATAACTGGTTTTTTAGTTGTTTGAGTCAGAAGTGTAAATTGTTCTGTTCCTTCACCTTCCCTGAAGCAAATGTTTTTAGCTTTATTTTTAAGGGAAATTTGATGTTAATAAACAAATAAAATTAATAATTAATAAATAAGTTATAAATAAATAA
Source organism: Xerus rutilus (assembly GCA_028644305.1). NCBI lineage: Eukaryota > Metazoa > Chordata > Mammalia > Rodentia > Sciuridae > Xerus > Xerus rutilus. Next base: position 100,095,696 of record CM053409.1, on the reverse strand, counting down.
TAAATAAAAAACTCAACCTATTGTATTAGTTTTTCATTGTAATTTTTCAACATGTTAAAATTTAGTTTCTTTTTCTTTTTCTTTTTCCTATCAGCAATTTTTGAAACTTGTCCCTTTGTTACAATGTTTAAATACGTAATTGTTCTGTAACTTAGAGATTCAAAAATCCCAATTAGCATTTTCTAAAACTACTTATTTTTGGTATATACTGCTTCAAAAACATCTACACTTTTCACCATCATGTATATTTAATAGTATAAATTAGTGTGACAGTAAAAATAAATTAAATGCACCTCAGCCAAATTTTTATTTGTAATATATAGCACCTTCATTGCTATAAATAATCATAAATATAGTGTCACTCTATTTAGGGTCTTTCAATTATTTGTTTATTTCATCTAAAACTTCTAAAAAATGAAAAAATGAGAAACCAGTATCCTTTTTTAAACATGACATAATTTTTTATGTACAATAAAAAACAATCTTATTGCTACATTATTAAATTTCAGGCATTCTAGAATTAATAGCAATTTGGGGGATGAATTTACTCTTGATTGAATTTACTTTTCTTCTGCACTTCATTGCTAAGAATGAGGTAAAGTTAGCATTTTTAGATTACATAAGATAAAATACCTCATATTCTGATGCCCATTTAAAATGAACAAACCAAAGTTTATACATCATCAGAGAAAATTTAACATTCTTTTATCCTTTATCAGTTAATGTAAGAGAATCGTGAAAAGCAGTTTTACAACATGCAGTTTAATGAGTTTAAAATATCCTCTTATCAATTTCATTTTTTCAAACATTTTATCATCACCTCATAGCGCAGAGTAGCTATTTTTATAGAAATCAAATTCTTCTATGATAAAATTGTAAAAAGTTTCAAGAGTTGATAATCTTAATAAATAAATGCTACTGTTTTATATTAAGTAATATATACTAAAATGCATCACTTTATTAAAATTTTGAAAGAATTGCTATTCACTATAAGGATCAAATAAATAATGAGCCCTGTTTGATGAATGAAAATTTTGAGGGTCAGATATGAAAATGACTATGGTGTTATTCTGCTAAGTTAGGCCTGCAAAGAATGGTTTACTCCATACATAGTGAACTTGAACATCTGTGAACTACCTAAATAAATTTAAAATTTGTTCTTCTTCAATAATTATTTTGGTATTTTATAATAATAATATTATAAACCCAGTTGTTCTATAAATCTACGTATGGTCATATCAGCAAATATTCAATAATAAAAATATTGGTGGGAGAAATGTTTGTTTTACTCATTTTCTATATATGTAGGCAGGAAATATGTCTTTTTTATTTCAGCATGTGTCCCCACATATAATACATAGCTGTATGTACATAATTTCCTGATTAGAATATCATGAAAGTATTTTAATAATTTAATGCTATTTATGAATATTAAATATATTAATCTTTTTCAGTTTTGAAAGAGAATGTAAACAGAAATGACATCTATTTTTTAGGAATAAAGTTATTAAGATAAAATGAAGACAAAAAGAAGAATAAAGAAAACAAGAGTCATTACAAACCTAACATAGTTTCTGTAAGCAATGAATCTCACAACTTTCTTCACAAAAAAATGTTTTAACTCATATGTCATTTATTCCTGTGAACTCAAGAGCCTAGCCCATTTTAAGTGACCTATTTATTAATCTGAATATAAAGCAACATGAATCACCAATAAGGAATCAATTCACAAGTATTTTGTGAGCTTTACTTAAGATGTTTGAAGGCAAAGAAATTGTTCACAGATGCTATACAATAAGGAAGCCACACAAGATGATTCTGTTTCATAGAGCTGTTTCCTGGCCAATCTGCATCTAATTGCTCAGTCCCACCACCACTAATCCAGGCTGAATTGTGTCGTTCCACTGTTCATACACTGAAAACCTGATCCTTAGTACCAGGTTTAGAATATATAGAATAGAATATATAGAGTAGAATATATATTTTTATGTTTTGCAAAAGGGAAGATGCACATTTTCTTTTTCTATGTACATAGAACTTGACTTAATTTGTCAAAAGAATATTTAAATAAGTAAAGAGATCATTATATGGATTCTAATCGGATATGATAGGTTTCCTTTTAAGAGGAGGGAATAGAACTCAGAAATCCAGAGAGAACATGTGGAGTAAGAAGTTGGTCATATGCAAACGAATGAGGGAGCCCTCAGAAGAAATTCCTCCTGGTGACATCTTGATCTTGGGTTCTAGCCTCCAGAATTGTCAGAAATAAAATTCTCTTGTTTAAGCTGCCTAGTCTGTGATGTTTCATTATGATATCCCTTAGAAACTATTATATAGTCATGCTCCCCCATCCAATATCTATTGCTGCTCCTTCTTTCTCTTAGATACCTTGAGCACATGACCCAAAGTATGAGATTATCTTACCCAAGATCAGTTATTTTTTTTTAATGATAGCATGAAAATACAACTTTTACTAGCTGTCAAAGTGAAAATGAGGACTCTTTAGTCGCTTTCTTTGGATCTGTGGGTCTGTACATCACTATCTGACTTCTAATATATAAAATTGATTTCTGTTATTTTTCATTTTCACATCAAAATACAATAAAAATAATTTTAACTGACCATTTTTTTGTTTTCATGTGCTTTTGACTTAAAAGAAATGTGTCCTGAAAGTTCTCCAATATAATTTTCAAACAAAATAATTACCACTTAGAAACACAATTTGTAATTTTTTTATCTAATGAATGTTGCTTACTTTAAAACAGTAATTACTTTTGTTTGAATATTTTGAGATGTTCTTGATTTAAGAATATTTTTGTAAATATTCAGAAATGCTAATTAAGAACTGATAAATCACATCCTATAACATTCTTTTCTTTTATTGTGTATAAACCTGTATACATAAAAATGACAAATAATTTATTGATATAAAGGCCAAAAATAAAATTTAGTTGCTCACATATTAATAATTTTGAAGAAATAGTTTTGATTTAAGGAAGGAACACTGAGAAAATTTAGGGTCATACTAGTTGAGAAGATTGATCAATAATGGGGATGTGAGAGATTATACTCATAAAGAAGGCTACATAATGTAAGATACATGATCAATTATTGGCATTAGCCTTTTGGAATTAGGGTCAGATAGCAAATATATGTTCAATTATGGTTATGATCTGTAATGAAGAATATTAAATTCACTAATCTCTCTTTAACTTTACATTCTCTTTGAAAAACAGAAATGAGAATATATTTTTATGTTTTGCAAAACGGAAGATGCACATTTTCTTTCTCTATGTACATTATCCACCTTCATTAAAGGAAAATTTCCTAATTAAATCATAGTCCAGCTTGGTTATTGGTGTAACTTAGTTATTGATTCTCACTTACTGAAGTTGAACTCTTCCTACATTACTGCCTGGTCTCCTAATCTCTGAACCAGCAGAAAACTTTTTCCCCAGGAAATTCAGGGGAAAATTGATTCTTAACTTACTTTGCTGTACTTTTTCTACTTTACTTTTTCTTTCCCTTCCCACTTACACAGCTACATTCTTTCTGTTCTCTTTCTGATGAGTACATATAGATATAGTTCCATGAGAAATGCTCTGTAAACTATTTATTTACATCAATGAACTTTATTTACAGGGTTAAAGACATATTATGCTGGGTTTTGACAGTCATTTGATGTGATTAGAAATGTAGCATACCTTGGCTACCCTGTAGTGTATCATCTTCTCAAATTATTGATCTTGTTGAAATGACATGGAATGGTTCATAACACTCTATTCTGCTTGATATAGATTCCTTTATTAACTATGAATTGTAACTACACTCCACAACTGGACTTACTGGTAAAATTATGCAGTGTTGGGGGCAGTGTGTCGAAACATTAGGTGAATCTTGTTTGCACAAATTTATATGCATAAATGGCATAAAGAGAAAAAAAGTGGACTGTAAAATGTCACCTCAGCTTTTTCTGTCTTTACTAAAGAGGATGTTGAATATGGCAATGACCTCAAAGTATGACAAATTTATTTTTGTTTGGAGAGAGGGTCTAAAAATCCATAACTATACTCCTATAAGATAAATAAATCTCAAATAAAGTGACTGTGTGTAAATTTACAAACACTGTTTGTTAATCGACTATGAATAAGAATTTTTACCTGGCTGTACATTTTTTTAACAAAACATATACATTTTGTTTTAATTATCATTGAAGCCTTTCCAATAGTCCAAGTTGTAATTAGAAATCGCCTGCCAGTAGTCTTTCAACAGATCTTTACACTAGGCTTGACTTAAGTAATAACAGATGAAATGAACAGCATCATAAATCTAGTTAGTGACATTCACTATCTGGTAATATAGAAGTCATAACTCTATTGAGATAAATTAAAAATATTAGAGCTGAGGTGACCAAGTCAAAATCAGCAAATAATCACCAATGATATCTTTGGAGTTTCTTGGCACTACTGACACTTGGAGCTGTCCCAAGCTCCAAGGAATAGCAATCCCAAGTAGGTTCCAAATAAAAAGCATCATTTTCTCCTGACTACCACCCAGCCATGTACTTGTAATCCAGGGAGGCAATCAAGGACATTTGGCAAGTTAAAGATAAGAAATATAATTTTCCAGTTAAGTGGACGAGAAGAAATGAGAGGTATATTGCTATTTGGATTAGAGTGATATACACATATTTTTCTATTCTTTCCAGGATGATATGATGTCTGCACATCCTAGTTTAGTCCTCTGGAGAACTGACATATACTAGTCCTATGATTATGAACAACTCATTTATGTAGGCCTTAACTTTATCTTCTCTAAAGTAAGTGAAAGATTTCCAATACGTATGCTTTCTGTTACCTTCAACCATGAGTACTTAATCAGACATAATGGGCAGACACAGGATATATTATGCTGTTTAAAATTAATGGGTAGTAAATAATTGCATATGACATATGACATGAGGCACACACGCATTTCATTCTTCTTTGTTCCTAACTAAATATAAGGACTCTTTACTTTTCTAACAGAGATACCTCATCTGTTCATCTCCCTATATTCGTTGTATACCTATTCCTGTCAGACACTGCCATGGGCACTGGACAACATTAGTGAACACACAAAAGTCCCTTTCCTCATGGAGCTCATGTCATCTCTTCAGACTTTTACTAAAAGTTGGACTGAAAAAATCTATTTTGTGTTAATTTAAACAAGAGCTATGAACTGAATATCTATGCTTCTCCCAAATTCATATGTTTATATTATAGTACCCAATATGATGGATTTGAAAGTGGAGCCTTGGTGTGGTGATCAGGTCATATGGTTGGAGCCCTCATGAATGGCATTAGTGCTCCTATATAGGAGGCCTGGGAGACATCCTATTGTTCCTTCTGCCTTGTGGAAACAAGTATGAGAGTTTGTAAATAAGGAAATAGGCCTTTACTGGACACTAAATATGCTAGCACTTTGGTCTTAGGCTTCCATTCCTCTTTAATTGTGTTAAATAAATTTTTTGTTGTTGTTTATAAGCTACCCAGCAGATTTTATTATTGCAGCCTGAATGAAGGAAAACAACAGGGAAGGACTGTTGATATTTGCCCTTTGCTTTTGGTCTGTCTCTTCCTCCTGCTCTATTCCTACCCTGGGTATTAATTAAATGCATAGACTTGTAGAAGTTATATTGCAATTTTAGATTGTTCAGTCTTTGAAAGTATATAACCAAATTATAAAATGTATAGAGGAAAATAACAAGATTAATCATAGTTACATTATTCAGTTAAGGCTGCCATAACACACCACCACAGACTGAATGGCTTGAAGTACAGAAAGTGTTATCTTCACAGTTCTGGAAGTTGGAAGTCTCACAGCAAAGTGTTAGCAGGGTTCATTTAGAATAAAGTCTCTTTTTTTGGTTTACAGACAGGTACCTATTGCTATTATAATTACACTACTTTCCTTTGCACATACTTTCTTTATCTCCTCCTGTTCTTATAAGAACTTTAGTCTTATTGGATTAGGGCACAACTTTTGTGGTATCATGTAACATTAACTAACTCTTTAAAGTCCCTGTGTCCAAATGATGTTATGCTGGGGATGATCTTTCAACCTATAAATCAGTAGGACACAATTCAGTCCTTAACAATGTGGGCCTATGCTGTCTTTATGCTTACCTGCACATGTTGTCTAAGAACACTTAAATACGGCAACATTGTTTACTGTGCCGATCTACCATTTCTATCACTGACTTATTGACCATATCTAGGTCACTATCGTCAGCATTGTTATTCTTCTCTGTTCCTACATCCTTGAAATATTCAAAATTGTACCTCCTGCTCTTGCAGCCAGGGTGCTGAGTATATAAGGAAACAAAAAAAAAAAAAAAAAGAAAAAGAAAAATACATAACCCCATTTTTCTCTTCATTTTATTGGATCTTCCCATTCCCAATACTAGGCCAATTAAAATTTTATTTATCCCTGAAGACAAAGGAATTCACTACTAAGACACATACCCTGACGGGTGCGGTGGCTCAAGCCTGTAATCCCAGCACTTAGGGAGGCTGAGACAGGAGAATTGCGAGTTCAAAGCCAGCCTCAACAATGGCAAGGCGCTAAGCAACTCAGTGAGACCTTGTCTCTACATAAAACACAAAATAGGGCTGGGGATGTGGCTCAGTTGTCGAGTGCCTCTGAGTTCAATCCCTGGTAACACACACACACAAACACACACACACACACACACACACACACACACACACACACACACACAAAAGACACATACCCTAATCCGAATCTCTAGGTTGAGTTCTTTATTCTTTGTAATTTATGCCTTTAGATAGTCCTATTAGAATAACTATGACTCCAGTGTATTTATTTGTTTAAAAGTTTGCATCCTTTACTAGAAAGTGAGTATTTTGAAAATATAGTCTGGATTCAGCACAGTAGCAAGAAGATATTAAACTTTCAAGAATGTTACATATTATTATTTGCTTTGGCATTATTTATTTCATGGGACATTTGTTCTGTGATATTGGAACAAGTGAGTTTGGCTCCCTGATCCTTGGTTTCCTTTTCTTTAAAATGGGAGAAAAAATACTTCTGATTGGACTGAATGAGAACTGTGAGAAGGTATCTACTACATGTTTTGTATACAGTGATTCCTTTGCTAATTACTTCGGTATAAATATAGATTTAACTTTCTCCTTTTAATTCTGTGCAACCAATGAGACATAAAAAGATATCATCTACATGATGGGATAAGGAGAAATTCAAGTCTTGTGGAAAATAAAGCTTATTTTGAAGTCCCGCTTCAAGAGAATTTTTATAAATTAAAAATATAAAATTAGTTTAACATATTTATCTTGAGACATCAAATATCATGATTAATTATACATTTTATTAAACCAACAAAAAATGAATTAACATACACTTCTACTTTTTAAGAGATTCCCTTTTATTGATAACATGTGTTATGAATAATTTGACTACATTGTCTTTCATATGACAACAATTTTGTGATATAATTTTCTATAGAGAGAAAAGAAAGTTTAATCTTAGATGTGTGAAAATTTTATTATTTAATTTTTAAAATTTTAATTGACATATTTGCACTTATTTATGAGATACAACTGTGATACTGATTATATTTATTGACAGATTATTTTAACTATTTTTTATAATAAGGTGAAATTTTCAAATTGTTGCTAAATTTGAGAAAATTTCTATTGCATTTCCTTCATATAAAAAATTAAGTATTTGAAAAAAATTTCCATATATTGACTTCTAGTATATTCACTTTAAACATTTTTTGTTGTTGTTTGTTTCATCTAATGAGACACAATCTCATAAAATTCTTTTTTTTTTTTTCTGTACCAGGGATTGAACTCACAGTCACAATTTAGCTAAGCAAATAAAAGAATCATCTCTGTTACTAACTGAGCAGACTGTGAGCACTTGTACACCAACACACTGGAACCTGGAAGGAATAGATAAAGTTCTGGACACATACAACTGACAAGACTGAAGCATGAAGAAATGTAAAATTAAAACAAAGAGAAATAAGATTTAATCAGCAGTTTATAAATATCTCACCAAAGAAAAACCAAAGATTTGATGATTTCACTTCTGAATTCTTACAAAATTTTAAAAAGAACTGCATAGTATCTTCTGATCTGTGGAGATACGACCCAAGGACCCCAGTGGCTACTTGAACCTAGAGACAGTACTAATCCCTACATATACTATGATCTTTTCCTACATATGCACACTATGATAGAATTTAATTTAGAAATTAGTGAAAGACTTAAAATAATGACTATTAATAGAAATAGAACAGTTATAACAATACTGTAATAAAAGATATGTGAACGTGGTCTCTCATGGCTGGCTTGGATCTGTGGTTTCCTCCTGCTATTCAACATTGTGAGCACATTATATTATCTATCAACCTGAGAAAAAATTAAAATCACAGTTTCTTCTAAAGGCATGTAACTTTCACTTCACTATAAAGTCATAAATTTAAATTGGACCACTGTAAGTGGAGGAATATCTTTACCTGCAAATCACTGAGAGTAGATTTTACATGTTATCACCACAAGAAATTAAAAAATGTGAGATAATGCATATATTCATGATCTCTAGCCATTCCACAATGCATACATATAGAAAAACATTGTGTCATATACATTAAATGTATTTTTGTTTGTCAATTAAAAATACAAATAAATTTGGTTGGGATAAAAAAATAACTACAAACAATCATATTAAGGCTGAACTGAATATACTAAATATGCCCTCCATCCAAGTTGTCCTTACACAAATCTCAAATATGGTGATCATTGATTAGCAATAAAAAACAAAGAAGTAAATGTAAAAATGAAAGATCCAGTGGAACTACACTGAAGTGTCCACAAATTTTGATCATAAAATCTGATATTTGCAACTCTTATGAATTATTTGAATACATGAACATATTCCTAAGGCCTTGTATAAGGACTTAGAGAGTTGGTATGAATGACTCCAACTTATTGAGGTACAACTCACTTTTGGACTCATGGGAAATCTACATCTAGTTATGCTGTCATTATTTCTCTGGGAACAAAATAACATAAAACACCAGTTTATTTCCAAAGAGGCCAGGATTTCAGTGGTCTCTAAAAACATATCGAAGATATGAAAATATAACTGATGGAAAATGCAAAACAAGAATTGTAGAAACAAAGCAATAAATGAAGGCAATCATAAGAAATACCTGTGTGTATAATGATGATAAGCCTAGATAAAGTAGGAATTGGACTAACTGAAAGAATTGGAATAAGAGCTGAGATCTAATTATGCACTGGTCAAAATTGTGAAATAAAGGGGTGTAGCCTTTATATGGCAAAATAAGAAAGATCTTGAGGAGGGATGCAAAGTTATCTAAGTGCCCAGACATAAGAAGAGTAAGTGGCCTAGAGACATTACACAACGAACTGACATTGGAGAGCTAGCCTACAGCATGTAAGTATGTGAAGTAAATTTTGATAGAACTGTTAGTCTCCAAAAACATGCCAAGGTTTATGGAGGTGAAAATATCCTTGTTTGAATCTCTCTATGTGTGAAATATAACAATTGAATTAGTAATTGCTAATGTATAACCAGATAGCAAATGATATGTTTTGGTTAGTTTATGAGTTTCAATGTATTTGTACACTTTTAATGATTCTTTAAATTCTTTAAATATTTAATATAACATAAAATAAACAGAAATGCTTCACATTTAAAATCATATTGAATCAACTACAATTCCTGAGTAAAAATTACATATTGAAAGCATGGTGTTTAATCTCATATAAATTATGTATTGATATCTATAAAGATAAATAATCATCCCATAATTTTTTACTTCATGTTTAAATTCATTATTTTTGCTTAAAGTCATGACTAGTCATAACTATTCCAGTTTCCTTACCATTAATACTCCAATAGTTCATCCTTCTAAACTGTTCACTTTAACACTATTTTTTCTTTATATGGTGTTTTTGTTTAATAGACCACACCTATTTGGGTCTTTTTTTTTTTCTTCTAATACTGTTTAATCAGAATATTTGGCCAAATTCATTTGATGTGATTATTGAGAAGGTTATTTTTTAATTAGCATATTGCCATTTATTTTCTATGTGTTTCATTTTTCATTGTTCATCTTCCTTCAATTTTTAACTCTTTTAGAGATGTTAACTTTTTAATGTTTTGTTTTTTCAATCATTGTCTTAGCTACACTGGGATTTACAATTTGCATACTTAATAGTTTAGAGTCTATTTCTGAAAATAATATAATGTTCAAAAACTGAACATCTCCCAACAGTAGTTTTTCATATCCTTCCACTCGTTTTGTGTTTCCTGTTGTTTTCATGTATTGTCAGTTCTCTGATTCCCTGTCTCCATCCCTCCTCCATTCATCACCCCTTTCTTCATTGCACCTGTAGTCACTGAAGAATTTTACTGTCAGAAACACTTAAACCATTAAGCTATATGTTTTATCTGTAATCTAGTTAATGTGAAGATGGAAGAATTGTTTTAATGTAATAATACATTAGTATATAATCACCCACATAATTGTGATAAAATATCTCTTTAACTAGATTTATCCTTCACCTTTAGTAAGGAAAAAGTATCCAATAAATGCAGATTCTATTTTTCAAATGTGATATAAAATAAGAAAAATAAGGCTTTTTATTAACATGGCTGTTCAGATTTATTCAGGAAAAGTCAACTTGACAATTGCTTACAGATTTGGTCACTCTGAATAAGCTGACTTTATTCATATTTGTCTACCAGTCTCTGGAGAATTCTACATACATAATCTAGCCTAAAGAATTAGATATTTTACATGGTAAATATGTACTGTTAATATATATATATATATATATACAGCTGTCATTTTACCCTTCAGACGTTGCATTATTCTATTCCCTGAAATTACAATGTAAACTTGAACTTCAAATAAAATCTCCCAAATTCTCAAATGACTTAGTAGAGTTTGCTCAGTGGTATTATTTTACCAAGAAAAAAAATCATCCTTAACATTCCTCAGCAAATTATCTTATCAGAATTGATCTTTTCATTTTCACATGTGAAGATCTGAAACAAATATAAGGTTGCTTAGAAATAGAATTTCTATAAACTACAATGGATTAAAAATGTGTGTGGAATTTCAGAACTTAAAAAAAGCTTGTAAGTATTGATTCAGATCTTAACATCTCTCTCTCTCCCCCTCAGATAAACCAACAGTCATGGGAAGAAAGCTTAGCTCTACAAATTAAAGGTCCAGGCATAGAAATGTTCTGATTTTGACTCCTCACAATTTTACCATGTGGTACGATAAAAGTACTACTTTTAGCCTACATAAATATAAACAGTGTAGTTTATATTTGAGGGAAAAAGTTAAAGCAAAGTCTCATACAGTCAAAATTAATAGATGATGTTGAGTTAGTTAAATTGAAGAGTCAACCACCAAGATTAAATGACATATGAAATGAAACATGAGTCATTTTACATCAGAATGAAAATATTTCTTCAGCTGTTGAAGTGAATCCTAAGTCACCAAAGGCCAGAACATGTAACAAATTGCTGTGCTTCAGCAATAGCATCAAAAAGGACAGTAATGTCAGACTGAACTATACAAGTTTCCTGATTAATAGAAGTCCCCATATGATGGAGTAAGTTACAACCTTAATGTACAAATCATGAACCCTTATTAAAAAGAAGGCTATAATAAATCAAAATACTGTAGAAGAACCATAAACCTGTGGCAACATAATGGCCACCAGGACCCAAGTTTTATTAATCTTGTATGTGAAATATCATTTATCTAGGAAAGACAACTAAATATATCTCATATGAAAATGAATTATAAGTGTGATAGAGGTTCTGGACTATCCATTTAAGTTAATGGCAAGGTTCATATTGAGATAATGGCTGATTAACTTTTTTCTTGCTCTATCTTCAGCTAGGACAAACATCACCTTATTCTATCTTCATTCCAAGCCTTCTATTTTCCAAAACATCCTAGGAAAGAGGAAGGAAAAGGATAAAGACAGAACCCGATAAACAAGCATAAATTTACTCTTAAGATATTTCCAGGTTTCTTTTTCACAGCTTTCTCAATTGCTAAATTTATTTAAACCATTATTATATATATTCTATATTAATCCATAGTTGTACATACTATTTGGTATTATGCTTTATGCCATGATTCTTGCTTATTTTATATTGACATTGTATACTAGAAATAAAACTTCCACATGAATTAAATTTTAAATAACAAAGAAAATTTTTAAAACAAAATATCTTAGCACAACATTCATTTGGAAAATTTTTCACTTATGATTTAACATACATAATTTTTCTTTAGTGGATGTTATGGTTTCAATAACATTAATAGTTCATGTCTGAGACAATACAAGATTTAGAGGCAAAATGATTGGGTTAAGAGAGTTTTACTCTAATTAGTACATTATTTCTTAGAAGAATTTACTGGGTGGTAAGGCAGGTAGGATGTGGCTGGAATAGATGGGTCATTAGAGCTTCCCTTTGAGTTATTTATTTTGTTCTTGGTGAGAGAATTCTTTCTCTGCTTCTTGGTGCCATGTTCCCAGCTGCTTTCTTCCACCACCCACTTCCACCATGATGTTCTGCCTCACCTGAGAAATAGAGTACACTGTTTATGGACTGAGACCTCTGAAACTATGAGCTCCTAAATAAACTTTTCCTCCTTAAAATTGTTCTTATCAGGTATTTTGGTCACAGCAGTGAAAAATCTGAATAAAACTGTGGGCCATTCTTTGTCAAGATTTATAAGTATCTCCTGTAGATATGACCAGTTCTAGTAGAATGGGAGATCAAAATTGACTGCCTATATATTTTGTGTTTGATAAAAATATTTACACCTAGATTTATTCTATTAGGAATCACACATGATGTAAAAAATATGCTCCACCATCATCTAGTTCAAAGGCTGATTGTTTTAAGGCATATGTCTTCTTAGTTGTAGCAGACATATTTTTAAATTATTTCACTGTGCTAAAAAATAAAATTTTATTTGTCTAAAATGAATCTAAACTTTGTTCTGAAATCTCAAGTTTATTTCTATAATATATACTTTTACATTATCAATTCAAATTCTTCTCAGTCATTTCCAGATTTGTCCCCGCTGAGTGTTCTACAGTAACAGTCCACACAAGATGCCACTATGTTTCCTTCCATTTTTCTCTTGCAGTGATCCATTTTCTTTTCTAGGCCCACATCAGTTGGCATTTATTCACCCCAATGTCCATCATCATGTGGAATCTCTGAAGGCCTTTGTTTGTAACTGTCTACCATAATGTCTATGGTGTGGTGTTCATCATCATCTCTGGTTAGAAAGCCATATTATCTTGAACCTTCCTGTTGGAACTTTTAAATCACTGTAACATTTCTAGCCTCCTAGAGCAAGGCCAAATCTAGTGGATAAGACATAATGGTATGGTACACTCCTGGTTGGTTTTGTGATATAGGAAATTAAGTAGATGGTGGGTATTTTATGTCTTATATTTGCCACAAGTGAATATGCTGTCTCTAATCTAATACAAAGAAACAAATAGAAGGATTCCATATAAATAACAAGAACCAAAAGCACAATGCAATATGGTCACACATAATGGGAAATTGACTTACGCTTTTGCCTAGGATCTTAACAGAAGTTCATCTTGAAGAAGAAACATTTGATATGGATTTTAGTAAAGAAGAAATGCAAGCATTCGAAAAAAAAAGTAAATTTTTTAATGAGGAAAAGAATCCAACAACTCAGGAGGATGACACAAGAGATCATGAGTTTGAGGTCAGCTTCGGCAAATTAGTGAGACCATCAGCAACTTTGAGACCTTGTCTCAAAATAAAAATTAAAAAAAATAAAATAAAATGCTGGGGATATGGTTTGGTAGTAAAGCACCTCTGGTTTCAATTCCCGGTACAAAAAAAAAAAAAAAGAAGAAAAATTAAAAAGAAACTGAAAATGCCTAGGGGGGGTGTACGTTGAATATTTATGACCAGGGCATTGTATACTGTGTATAATACAGTAAAATATAGACATATTAGGCCAAATAAGATTCAGGAGCTAATATTTTGATACTTCAATATAGACCATCAAGCTGGGCGCGGTGGCTCAAGCCTGTAATCCCAGCACTTAGGGAGGCTGAGACAGGAGAATCGCGAGTTCAAAGCCAGCCTCAGCAATGGCGAGGCGCTAAGCAACTCAGTGAGACCCTGTCTCTACATAAAACACAAAATAGGGCTGAGGATGTGGCTCAGTGGTCGAGCACCCCTGAGTTCAATCCCCAGTACCAAAAAAA